>BPLS01000562.1:1017480-1041917 GCA_019656275.1 Rhododendron kiyosumense
TAAAGGAGCACGTAAAGGCCAGGTATCAAACCCAGTTCACTTGAAATTTCAACAGCTTGCCTGACCACTGCACCAAGGCAATCGCCTGTGCTAGCAAGGGAAACTTTTTAGGATGTATATGTTACTTACGTTTTTTTTTTTGGGTTGCCCAAGACTGAGGGCTTGCAGGGCTTACCCTGGGGCCGGCCCTGTGTGTTTAAGATTGTGCACGCGTGTGCACACTCCTGCATATGCATAATTGTATATCTCCTGTCTTTTTTTTTCCTTAAAATCTACAAGAGGCTTAATGTTGACTGTAAAATGCCAAACTGTCTCTTTGTGTTAGAAAAGTATATATTGTTTATGTTTTCCTCTTTAAATTCTTATTTTCTTACTACTTTTTGAAGCGAACTTTCTGTAATGATGCTTGTGAGTTAACTCATGGTTATGCAGATTAATCTGAAGTATAACTTCCATATATTGTCCGTAGGGATAGAAAAATGTGTCTCCCTGTGTTACAGTTACTGGTGATTATTGCCCTTTTCCCCAGTTTTTCCTCTATCTGAGTAGTTTTTGAAGATCTAAATTTCAGTTGACTGCATTGTGTTTTTTGTTCATATGGTTAATAACTTTTAGTAAATAATAACTGGTATGCTCCTACGCGAGTCAATTGTTGACCTTAGATCTATCTTCTCAACATTGCCAATTCAACTTAGATCTTCATCGAGTAGCCACAACATCCCTAGTATCTTTGTAATTGTTTGAGTCCCACTTATTTCTATTGCCTGCAATCCTTTAATCATGTTCATGATCAGTATTCCACTTCAAAGATATCCCCTTCTCTATGAACTCAATGATCAGTGTTTAAATAACTTCTGTTGTTCCACTGATTGCAGTCACATGTGGATTTCAGTGAAGACCAAGTCAATGCTTTTCTTTGTGATGTTGTGAGTGATGATCTCTGTGACACAATGATGCCTTCTTCTATTGATGTTGTTACCTTGGTAAGTGTGGGGTATAAGTAATTGCTTACTTGCGGTCTGGAAACATATAAGGGGGAAAGTACGTCAGTACATGATCATCTTCTTCTTGTTTATGGTTGTTTCTATAGTTCTGGTTCAAACATAGTTTTTCCTGTCGTGTTGGGGAGTTCTTGTTTTGTCCTTGGTTCATAGAGAATGCCATCACTGCTTTTATGAAACACCTAACATGTTAAGCAGATTTTTATGTTGTCTGCAGTTTGTCCAAAGAAGATGCACTTGATACTACAGAATGTCAAGAAAGTATTAAAGGTAGCTATCGCTTTGTGTTGCTTGACATAGCCACTTTTTCATGTTCTTTTTTTTTTTTGAAATTTGCTACAATGACATATTATGGTGTTCTCAATTTGCAGCCAGATGGTCACGTTCTTTTGTGAGATTATGCTCAAGTCAGTGTCCAAAATCTATACCTATTACAGCTTATTTATGCTTGTTCCCAACACTTTTCCTGGACTCTTCTAGACAGTGATAGAATTCTTGCACTCACAAATTCTTTTCCACTACTACACGTAATTTTTTATTTTTTCTGCTGGATGAGTTGGACTTCAGATACCCGTGGCTATGTCTCAGCATGGGCAGTAAAAATGAGAGCCACTTTTGTATTCGACATCTGAAATCAAATGATAGAGCCCAGTGTTTGTTGTAGCATTTTGTGGGCATTTTTTCCTTGTGTACCTTGGGTGTTACAGTTTGTTCGTGGTGTCTTTACCGATGCCTCTTAAAATGAAAGAAGAAAAACTAACTTGTACTAATCAATGGAGCAAGAAGCTAATTCATTTAATCAATAAAGCAGGAAGCTACATCAACACTGGGGCATAGCCTTGCTATACATAGCTTCTCTTGATATCACTGTTTTCTTTTTTCTTTTCGCTTATGGCAGTTCTTGTCCTTGATTTACTACTTTATTGAGTTATCTTGATTTGGCCTCCTTGTTCTCTTGTTGTGTAAACCTTCTGACCAAACTTGTAGGTAGAGTTGGATAATAGGAATCAGATGATTAGTGAGAACTTCTATATTCGAGGAGATGGTACTGTAATTCCCGAGACACTTCAAAGATCTTTAATTTGAACGGTCTATTAGTAACTTTTTCGTTCACAATTGCAAAATCTTTAGCAATGTCAAATAGATATATAATGGTTATTAAATATTAACCATATCTTTCATAACCGTTAAATGATTCCTAACAAAGCATGGGTGTTGAAATTATTATTATTTTTTTCCCGTTTGAAAAATGTCATAACTGCTGTGTTTTACATCTGATTCTCTAATAGATGCCTCTTGTTTTTTTGGATCATGAACTATACTATTAGGCGATGGATACGAGCCACATTCAGCCAATTTGCTTGTGTTGCTCCTCAATGAAATTTTTGGTGCTTTGACGGACCAGGTATGGCAGCTAACCCCAGAGTTTCCAAATTTTAAGAACGATATCATGTAATGTAACCTGTAAGTATGAGGGAGGAACAATGAACTTTGTTTGCCACCGAGGTATTTGATGGAAGCATGAAGTTATAAATACCCCGCCAAAATTCATTAGATATTCATTGGAAAGGTAGTATAGTGTTTTTTTGCAAGGAGTACCTCACTAGGCAACGGGTTTTGAGAATCACTTCATCTTGTGGCGGTTTATTCCTCCCTTTCTTTTGGGCATAATCTCTATTAATATGGAGTCTGATTTGTTTTCTTTTTTTTTTTTTTCTTTTTGGTAACGAAGGAATAATTGTAGAGACCTGTATTTTTGGAAATTGTTTAAATGTTTTATTAATATTAGAATATTGAATAAATATAAAATTTGTTGGATTTATGTGATATGGATTATAAATGATAAGGATTGAAAGTGGAGGGAGTGCAAGTGTGATTAGTGTGTGTGTCCTAGGATATATGTGTGTGTGGGGAGTCCAGGGGATTAAAAACCCCAATCCCTCTCTCTAACTCCCGATCTCTCTCCCTCTCTTGGCTCTCTCTCTCTCTCACTCTTCCACCCTAATTCCACCAAAACAACTTAAAGTTTATTCAAACCGACATTCAATCCTTCTTCTACATGCGTTTTGGAGCATGGGTTGTGCCAGATCGAGCTCAAACGAGGTGTATTGCTCTCGGTGCCAACTTTGGAAGCTAGGGCTCGATCTCCCTTTGGGTTTGGTCTCCAACTTCGAGATAGGGATTTCTCACTTCTATTATGTGTGTATGTGTTGATTTGGTGTTTGAATCGTGCCATAGATCGTTGTTTTCGTTGTTAGAAATGTTCTGGTGGAGTTTGAAAATCGTGCACTAAAAACCCAGGTCCTACCTGTAGAAAAACTGTCCAGTAATGTCATTTTCGTGAAATTGTGATCTCCTACCGGTAGAAAAATGTGTCCTACCGGTAGGGAATGCAAAATTCAGCATTTTGGCAAAATTTCGAACGGGCATAACTTTTTCATCCGAACTCCGTTTTGGGCAAATTTTATATTGAAATTCATGTACCGAAAATGTACTTTCCAATGGTGGTAGTCTCATATTCTAATTCTTAACCGATAAGATTTGGTAGCCAAAATAAGATAGATATGTTCGTATACATTGGGAAATCCTTTTTCCTTAGAATCGTTTGGGTGAGACATGGGTGTTCTTAGGTTCCCCTGAGTACTAGTTGAATGGTTTGACGAGGCTAGTGGTATACTTAACGCTTGGTAGTAGTCGTTGGGCTCCGTATGAGTCGTTTGACACCGAAACGAGGGTTTAGAGTATATAAGGGATGTAGGTTGGCGAATGTTGTATGTGTTGACAAGCGATGTGAAAAACGATCACGAAGAATACTCCCTTGAGTTAAATAATGTTAGGCGTGGATACATGGAACATTTCCTTGTGTTTGATATGTGGTACACCTCTTGCGTAACTTATACGATTTTACGAGTTGAAAGGTGGAAATCTATGAATCGTTGTGAAAGATTATCTTTTGATATGTGAGTGCTTGTATGGTGATGAGAAACCAATATAGTAATGAAAGCGAGTTGATTGAGATGAAATTATCTATACTACATCTATGTGAATAAGTCTTCATTGTGAATTCATTATATGTGACTGAGATGTATGGCTAAATTGTAAAGTGTATCAGAGGAATTGTGGTATGGTGACCTATGATGCATGGCTTGAATTAGCTCCATCAGTGAGGGAGGTACTAGTGGAGAGTGTCGGGATTCCTTAATTGGCCCGGCAAGAGCTTTTGCTCATGATACAGAATAACGAGGAAATCGTGACACGATGTGAATGAAAAGGGGCTATCATTGTGAAAGTGTAAGTGGTATGAAAGATATTGGCGTTGCGATTCTTTGATTACGATAGTTTCATAAGTCAAGATATCGGATTGGCGATTCGAAGTAATATGAGAGACAGTGGCAGTTATGAGAAAATCATATAGATAGTAAGTCCTTGTGGTTGAATTAGAGTTTTGATGGGTAGTCACGGTACTTCTTTTATGTCATCGACATTGAGACAATTACTAGTCATGTTTTGTTTCACCTTTGAGATACCGTACCTTACTTTTGTTATTCATTCTACCTGTCATCCCATTCGTGTATAATAGTTGTGTAGATTTCTCTACTGGGCACGTGGTTGCTCAACCTACCATTTCAGGTTCATTGCAGGTCATGGTCATGGAGTACTTGGAGTGCATGCTGACATTATCGATTAAAGTTATTTTGGAGAGTACTTTATTATTCTTGTATAACAGACCATTTTGTGGAATTGGAAACTATATTGTATTTTGGGATATTGTACGTACGATTATGAGGACTTTGTATTTCAAATGGTACTGTTAATTTATGTTGAAAATCGAGGGTGTGACAATAATCCTACAACCAGGCCAGTAAATGAACCCGATTGCGCAACCCAAACCTTCTGGGGAGCTGGTGCGGCCACACCAGTTATGACTCCATACTTACTTCAAGGTACTCATCCGGTGAAAAATCAAACTCCAAACCTTAAAGAGTACTCCTGAAGTTTGATTTGTTTCCTTGTAGTGTGGACATACATGGATTTGATCGTCGAGGTGGAATACATGTACACAATGAGGCAAATTAGTTACTCTATTGTTTTCCGGTACTCAATATTTAACCAACTTACTAGATTGTTAATGAGTTTTTTTAATTAATGAAAATGTTTTGAATTTTTTCTTGAAAAAATGTATTATTTTCAAGTCCTTGTTTTGGGAATCGTACAAATAATTTTGGGGCAATGGTAGTATTTTTTTTTATCAATGCTATTGACACATATTTTAAAGCCGTATGATGCAAGAGACCACATGAGATACATGTGACTTGCACACAAACGACAACATTGGAGGTATTTATGCCCCAATCAAAATTTTTTTTTTTTGGAATGTTGTGTCACAATCATTACACTTTTCTTTTTTCCTCTCTATTTGCAATAGCCGAGTTGGACTAAATTTACCACTGATTAATGTTTGTATAATCTTTTTGTTATCTGAATTTTTTGGTTTGCTTTAAATTTCCGGAAATCGGGGAGGGGACAGTAATATCTACCCTGCCCCTCCCCGTTGCAATCCTAGTGTGTTGAAAACAGGGATCCTTTTTTTGGCAAAGATGCCCAGTTTACACTTCAATTTTTACTTACTCACACTTACTCCCATTGAACTTTGAAACAAAGTGAAAACGTGAAATTTATTAGTAAATGAAAACGTAGAATGACCAAAACTCCATCCGAAAACCTTGACCAATCATTTGGTTCTCTCTAAAAACACACAACGGTTGTGTAAAATATAACACACAACTAATCTCTAACCGTACATTGCTATAATAAATGGTTAGGATTCGCTCAAACTCTTTCTCGGAAAAGTTAAATTTTTCCCTGGATGAGTTTTTTTTTTTAAAATCTAGACTGTTCAAATACATTTAAACGGTCAGAATTACGCCCACAGCCAACACACAATGGTTGTGCTCGTAGCACTTTTCGTTTAATCATCCCTTCCCTCGTAATTGCTTCCACTTTCTGCGCACTCAAGTCACCAGAGACGTCGACTTTGGAGGTCTACAACTACAAGGTGAAATTTCTTGTCATTTTCACAAACTTGGAATCACCCACAGTTTTTCTACGGCGGCGAAGGACTTATAGGCCTCCCCTTTTTGTGGTTGACACGCAATTGGAATATTCTCCTTCCCAGAAATGCTTGACTTGTAGTATCAATGTTTTCTATAACAAGATTTTGTACCGTTTCCATTTTGATTGTTTTCTTGTACTAGTATCATTCTTCGAGTTATATAGTAGTAGTAAAATTCTCCTTTTTTTTTCTCTCATAAAAGAAAGCATAAATATTTCGATACCAACGAGAGAGAAGACATGGAGAGAAGGCTCTATGAAGCTTGTTTGACTGGGAGTGTCCCAACATTAGACGCATTGATTGAGAAAGATCAACTCATTCTCGACCGAGTTAGCTCACTTACATGCTTCTCCAATTACACCCCCTTGCACGTAATCGGATTGCGCGGTCATTTGGACTTCACGAAAGCCCACATTAAGATACATGTAGACTTACACACAAACGACAACATTGGATACATTTCTGCCCCAATCATTTTTATTTTCAACATTGAATGTTTTGCTACCTCACCTAGTGTGTTGAAAACAGGCAAAAAAACCTTTTTTTTTTTTGGCAAACACCACTATTCAAAACTTAAGTGTGAAATCATTTAAGTCATTTTGTGTAGATATTAGAATGCAAGGTTCTCAATACCGTTTCAGACAGGGTACCGGTTTTTTTACTGGTAAGGTATGTATCTGGCTGTGATTGCCTGATCAATAGTAATATTGTGGGCATCTCTTGGAGTTGGTCCACAACAACGATAACATGCTTTAACGAGTTTTACAAACTTGTTCCCCAGTCATACCAAGAAGCGGCATGAGTGAAGCACCAAAACAAATGTGCACAACCTAACAACCACCCCCCAAAACCAATCCACATTCCATTAAGTATCTTCGAAGGGAGCTTAAATTCAAACCATACATTTGGGAACACTAAAGTCACTGTCAACCGTGAATATCAACAGCCATGTTAAAAGCTTGTTGTGCATCGGGAAGCCAGTCATGGCCAACATAATAGCGCTCAATGATGCCATTAACACTATGGTTTTAATAACCAAGTATGCAACATAAATCCAATCGTCGTATTTGTTGTCATTACTGTCTAGAATGGCATGTCCCGCAATGTGCTTTAACGCCTGAGGAAGGAGAAAGGGTGGGTGAAGCGGCATCTTGGCCTCTCTCTGTGTCTTGCCAAAAACGACTAGGCGGACTTAAAATGGATTGATAAGCCATGGTTATATATATATAAAACTAAAAATTAGAAGTGGGTTTCCATAACTTGTTATCCGACCCATGCACCGACTAATTTGGATTCAATTCCACTGTCCACAACTGGAATGTCCAATTAAAACCAAGGACTAGACCTGTATAGAATTGGCCAACAATTAAAGAAAATAATAGTACCTGGTTGGGAGTTAAATATCAGACCAAAGGTTTTGAAAGGGACCCTTAGTTTTGCTGTGACTACAAGACTGCGTCTCAAGCACAATACTGCTCATCATACCCACTTGGGACAAAAAATAGGATCAGAAGTTCAGAACCATTCTATTTGTTTGTCTCATCGTGTTTCTCGTGCACATAAACATGATTTAAACAACTTCATTAATCATTCTAAAGTTTATTCTCAGAAATCATGCTAGTGGTTAATTTTTTATGATAGTATTTCGGTCATGTTTATACTGATGTCCAACGGTGTGATTTTCTATGTGCACAAAAAACTCGAAGTTTGCTTGAAACATTAGTTAACAATGTGATGGATAGAATGTGTAGCATTGATTTTGAGCATGTCCTCTCCTGCACTTACTAGGCGAAATGCCTAACCAAAACATGACCGAATTACATGATCCAGGAACTTGAAAAGGTCCAATTCAGGCTAGGTGGTGGAGCCATCATCCTAAAGAAGACTTGGTATTTGATTCCATGTCCGTTTTTTGCTTGAGTTTGGTTGTTATTTGACAGAAGTAGATCACATCACTTGCTCCTAATGTTTTAATCCTCACGTCTGTAAACTAATTGTTAAAATAACCTGATATTTAGCATACATTCACTCTTATGTATTACTCCAATTTGTAGGTTATGATGCATACATTCACTCTAATGTAATCTCGTGCCCATTTTTATAAGTAACTATAATGTAATAACAATATATGAACTAAAACAAATTGACCATCTCCAATAACATACAACAAACCGAACACTCCTAAGCCATACAAAGTACATAAATACACGGCACTCACAACCGCACAAACAAATATACAAAGAAGAAGTCTCGGAATTCTTTCATAGTACTACACACCCCATAGGCTAGTGGACACACAAAGTACATGAATACTTGCACACACAAACATGAATAAAGGGTCTCATGCACACGACATCATACTCTTTACCAAAGATTGTCGACCGCACGGACCGCATGCACTTGATTCGCTAATCTGGAACAGTCATCCCGGCCCCCAAGCACAAATCCTCAAACTTGGAATAGAATCCCAAAGTACTCCAAAGACTAGCTAGCTAGCAGAAGTTTCCCAAGCAATTATGGCTGCCCCCTGGATCGATTAACCTCATTTCTAATAGTATGGGTTTCCCATGCTCTTGGTCCACAACTTAGATGACATGTTTTAACAAGGTTTCCAAACTTGTTCCACATCCATACAAACATGATCCGGATCTGGATCCCTAGCCATATCAAGAAGTGACATGCGTGAATCAGCACAACAAATCCGGATGTACCATTGAAACAGTGTATTAGGACTCTTATTGTACCAAGTATAGGATTGATAGCTTCTGGGAAGACCAATACAATAATTTCCAAATAAGATTGAGCCAAACATGAAATCGTGATATACACGGTGAATACCAACAACCATATTAAAAACTTGTTGTGGTTTGGGAATCCACTCAAGGCTAGCATAATAGTGCACAACGATCCTATTAACACCACAGTGTTAAAAAATAAGTAGTTAGCGAGAGGGCTGCCAGAAGAATTATAAATGATGCCATTGATGGTTACTTGATAAAGAGGTTTGTCCAGAATGGCACGTCCGGCAATATGGCCCGTGTGTTCAAGCCAATCACTACTAGGTGGACTCGTGGTATTACCCCCTTTATCATAATCTTGCCAAAAACCACCAGGCGGACTCAAAATACCTTGATAAGCCATGGTTGCTGTTAGGGTGGCTGCTGTTATTAAATGGCCGCGTACCTGTTGGCATTGAATATGTATTTATATATGATTTTGAGTCAATATCATATCAAGGGGTTCTGCAAGACCCCCATAGTTGTCATGTGACTACAAGGGGCTATTGTGCCTAAGCACAATAGTGGCAGTGCCCATCAAATAGGCTCGTTTTGGACCCAAAAAAAAGTAATCCAAACCATTTAATTTTTTGTCTCGTCGAGTTTATAATGCACATAAAAATTCACACTAATCAGATGTTGCAAATCACATGGTTTAAACAAGTTCGCATTGAAGTTTATTATGAAAAATCATACTAGCTGTTAATCTTTTGAAGACTAATACTATCACAGTGTGATTTTTTACATGCGAGACAAATTCACTAGCTGAAGAAAATAAACAGTTCGAATCACTTCTTGAGCTCGGGATGGGACCCATATGACGGGCACAACATGCCAAATCCAATGACTACCACTTCGCTAATTGTGAAGTTTCCTTTAAAAAAGTAGGTAATGATTTGATTGAGAGAATGTGTAGCTGTGATTTATAGCTATGCATATGTATCAGTGTATTTGTGTAACTGTGGAAACTCATTCGAAAGAGAGGGGACGAGAGTACCTGTTGAAGCCAAGTATGGTCAGCCTTGAAATACTTAACCCAGAACCTATAAATGCATCGCAGTATTACTCTTGCAGCTTTACACCGACGTTGAGAAGGCGGAGGAGCAGAATTATCGGGTGGTGATTCGGGGTTGGGATCCGACCCACCGCAAATTGATGTAAGAACACCAGCTTGTATTAGAATTTCTCTAATATTCACAGTTTTTCGATCTCTGTTAGGACAGCGCTCCAAAATATCCAAAGCTGTAGAACCATTCTTGTTCTTGATGTTGGCGTAGTCTCTGACACTCTTTGTTCCCGATAAATATTCTATGGTCTGCACATCCAAATTACCATTAATGTTGGAAATTAATGCTACAAATTTAAGAGCAAGAATTAAAAGTTAAGAAAGCATTAGAATTTTTTTGACTAGATTTCCCTTCACAGGTTATTTTTTTTATAACTCGGTATTCGGCTTATAGTCTTCTAAACAGTAGTCCAAAACAAAAATTGATAGCACCCAGGTAGAAGCCGAACCCCAAAACAAAAGTTTCATAAGTTCACTTTCGATTTTCATGTGATTACTTTCGCTACAAGTCTGGGAGATCAATTTATCTCTCTCTTTCTCGGCTATAAATGCTAAAAAGGAGATAAAGGAATGAAAAGCTGCACCTTGTAGGTGCAATACGAATATCAATTTGTTTAAAACTGTTCAACTTGATTTTTGACGACGTTGATTGGTCTTAATGAAATTAAAAATAAGTTTTTTTCTTCTATAAATGTAGACGCGAAAAAGATCCACAAATGAATAAACTGAATAGTCCAGTCCTTTCTTTCAGTCACATCGGTGAGAGCAACTACATGAATGCACAAATACTTACGTCCATTTGTTTGAGGGTTACAACAAGATGCAAGATGGTGTTACCATCATTGTCTCCACAGCTGAGGAGATATTCCTTGTCATTGCTCTGCAAATATTGCACCAGTGCCTTTAAAGCCTCTAGCCTGCTATATTTGATACACAAGTGCAGAATAGTCTCCCCTCTGTCTAGTTTCTCATGAATTGACTCTGGTTCGGCCCGAAGCAATTCTAGTATGACATCGACTCGTCCTTTCATGACCGCCAAGTGGAGAGGGATTCTATCTGTTGGAATATATGTTTCCAGAAAACTCTTAGAAAGTTAGATGTTCTTAATGTTCAATTACAACAATTTTTTATTTATTATTATTTTTTGGGGTCAGAAGAAGAATGACAGAGAATCAGTAAATTAGATTACTATTAGGGGTGTTAATGCTCAGTTTGAACTCAAGACCTACGCGATTACATATTTGTTAAGCCTATAGGAGTAGGTTGTTGTATACTCTCCACAATTGAATGTTTTACCTAATTTACGTGCCTATTTATTTACGACCATCTATTGTTTTGATTACTACTATTCGTTTAAGAGTTACATAGAACCTTATTATTGCTGAAGATAAGACAAGTGATAACATGTGTGACAAAATTATTTTATTTTGGGGTACAGGTAGAATGGTAGTGCATTAGTAAGTTAAATTACTATTAGGATATCAATGCTACGTACGTACACAATCAATTTGAACTCAAAACCTACACGACCTTCAACTACATGTTCTGGTGTTATTAATTAGAAAAGCTTGATGATATATTTGTCGTAACTAATAGAGTTAGATGTCTACAACAATTGAATCTTTACGACCATCCTGTAATGATTATTACTACTATGTATTTGAGAGTTAGTAGCCTTATTTGACCTTAATTGCATGATGATGAGACAAGTGATAAAAGTTACTATACATGCAATTACTATGTTATGTACTCTCTCTTGTTTTTATGGAGAGATGGCAATTGAGACATACAGTTTCTTTTTCATGGATAGACTCAAACACTAGAGGAGAGTTGCTATAAGCTAGCGTCAGGTTAATTAGATTTGGGAGTCGCTATTGTCTCTGCTAGAATCTTCATGTGGGAAGGAACGACGAATTTCAAATTCTTTTCTTTTTTCTTAAAAAAAAGAGATAAATTGTAAACAATTCTAAAGCAAAAAAGTAGTATACCATCCTGATCACGAGCAATGCAAACATCGGTGTTCACCCGTAACAACTCTCGTACAATCTCAACGTGGCCCTCAGCAGAAGCTAAGTGGAGGGGTGAATACCGTAGCGAGTCTAACTCAGTGGCAAGTTTTGGTTTCCGAGCTAAAAGGGCTTTCGTGAAGTCCAAATGACCGCGCAATCCGGTTATGTGCAAGGGGGTGTAATCGGAGAAGCATGTTAGCGAGCTAACTTGGTCGAGAATTAGTTGATCTTTCTCAATCAATGCGTCTAAAGCTGGGACACTCCCAGTCAAACAAGCTTCATAGAGCCTTCTCCCCATGTCTTCTCTCTCGTTCATATCAAAATATTTATGCTTTCTTTTATGAGAGAAAAAAAAAGGAGAATTTTACTACTATATAACTCGAAGAATGATTCTAGTACAAGAAGTTAATCAAAATGGAAACGGTACAATATCTTCTTATAGAAAACATTGATACTACAAGTCAAGCATTTCTGTGAAGGAGATTCCAATTCGCATGTCAACCACAAAAAGGGGAGGCGTATAAAAGTCTTTAGCCGTCGTAGAAAAACTGTGGCCGGGTGATTCCAAGTTTGCGAAAATGACAAGAAATATCACCTTGTAGACCTCACGAAGCCGACGTCTGTGGTGACTTAAGTTTGCAGAAAGGGGAAGCAATTAAGAGAGAAGGGATGATTAAAAGATCGATCTTTAGAGAGCACCAATTGATTGGTCAGGGTTTTCGGATGGATTTTTGGTCATTCTACGTTTTCATCTCATTTAGTACTCCCTCCGTCCCTTTTTAAATGTCCTGCTTCGTAATTCCAACTTATTAAAAAGACATCATCATTATATCTTTCACATCAATTTTTTCCTCCACTTTCCCTACTTATCCATCATCATTACACTTTTACTCACTAACATTTCAAAAAGGAATCTACTTTTAGGGACAAAATAGACAATGCACCAACTTTTACCAACTAACTTTACAAAATGGACACTTATTAAGGGACAGCTCAAAATGGAATACCGGACTATAAAATAGGGACGGAGGGAGTAATAAATTTCACGTTTTCCCTTTGTTTCAAATTTCAATGGGTGCAAGTATCCAATAATGAAGTGCAAGAGGTATGAGTTAAAAATGATTAAACTTTAAGGACTGCAAGTCATAATCGAAGGGTAAACTGGGCATCTTTGGGAGGTGCATAGGAAACTTCTGCTGACTAGTCTTTTGGACTATTTGGGCTTCTACTTAAGGTTATCAATTACCGGCCGGTACCGAATTTGTTAGAAATCGGTATTCTAGCTTTTGAATTCCGTTTTAGAGTAAATATCGGTGCTTACCGGAGAATACTGGGTTTACCGGATAATCTCGGCCGAGATGAAGGTACCGCTAATTTACCGGAGAATACCGGGTTTACCGGATAATCTCGGCCGAGATGAAGGTACTGCTAATTTCGTCCGGTATATTTCACGGCCTGAGATCTCTGGAATTACTTCCCAAATCCTTCAGATCTGCATCTCCGGCGACCCCGCTCACCTTGTCTCGTCTCCGGCGACCTCGTTTGCCTCTCAAACCATTCCAACAAAGAAGTCCGATCGAGAAGAGGGGGATTCACGTGACGTCGGTTTTTTTTTTTTTTGGGGGTTGTTTCCGTGTATTCCTCCTCTATTTTTTTAATTGGGTTATGTTCATAATTTATTAGGTCATTTAAGTTGACCCAATTAAAATCTAATTAAATCAAATTAATAAATGGGTTATATGGATTAGACCCTTTCTGACCCAATTAATAAATGGACTGGGTTGGACCTATTTTTTAGTAGGTGAGTTTGAATTGATTAATGGATTTGGGTTTAATTTGCCACCTCTAATCATAAGTATGTTTTTGGACTGATATTTCCTAATCTTTATCCCCTTCTAGTGGTAGTGGTAGGAGAAATTTTTCGGTGTTGAATAGGTATATCCCATGTGGTACCCGCTTGGCACATTTGGGTCGTTCAATATATTACACTTTTAGACAGCTCGGATTGAAACTTTCTCTCTCTTCTTACCTCAACACTTTTTCTCTCATTTTTCTCTCTCCATATACGAGCAGTCCAAAAATGCAATGGATGGCTCAGATGCGCTGAGCGGTCAACACGTGGTACCCACCCGGCACTAAAACTTTACTTTTAAAAATTTTTGGAAAAAAATTCCAGACATACTCGTCATAAATAATGATTTTGTGTTTAATCTTTTTAAAAATCTTATTTCAAAGAATGTGAATACCATGGTAATTAGATTTATTGAGTAACTTTGAGTATAACCTAAAATAGCTTCTAATTAGCACTAAGATAAGAAACAATTTGGATTAGAAAGGTTGTATACGTACTCGGTGTCATGAATTTTTTTTTTTCAGTCTTTCGTCAAAATAATTAGGATTAAGAATTCAACTCGATGAGATCGGAAAATTGAAAAGGCATGAAAATATGATATAGATCGAGTCGAACAAAATCTAGAAAAAGCCTCAATTTTTTAATTTCCACATCTGGCATGACCCCTAACCTCCTCATTCACTCTCAACTCTCATATTGTCTTTCACCCATATATAAAAAATCAAAAATGCTATACGCACAATCATATATTGTGTTGGTTGTGCAAATAATTCTAGTCGTTCAGATGTGTTTGGACGGTCTAGATTAAAAAAAAAAAAAAAAGAACTCTTCCAAAGAAAAGTTTAACTTTTTCGGAGAAGAGTTTGAGCGAATCCTGACAATTTATTACAACAATGAATGGATAGAGATTGATCGTATTTTGGTTATATAAAAAATGCTACACACACAACCCCCTGCACACACACACTAACATGCACTTACTTATTGGAGACTAACATGCACTTACTTATTGGAGGAAAATATTTCCCTATCTCCCCTTCTAGTGGTAGTGGAAGACAACAGTTCTGGAATCTCCTATACAGATTAATGCTTGACTTTATCAGTATGTTTTCTTGTGGTTGGCTTGGCTTTGCCTATAATATATAAGGTCTTGTATGCCGTTTCCATCGATTTCTTTCATTGCAGATTTAATTCCCTTACTCAAATATATATCACCCATTTACAGCTTGTTGTAAATGGGTGATATGAATGAGATAGAAGACATGGGGAGGAGACTCAAAAAAGCCTGCTTGAGTGGGAGTGTCGTAGCATTAGAAGCATTGATTGAAGAGGATGAACTCATACTCAACCGAGTTAGCTCAATCCCAGGCTTCTTCCGTGAGACTCCTTTGCATGTCGCTACTTCATGTGCTCATTTGGGCTTTACGAAAGCCCTTCTAATTCGAAAACCAAAACTTGCCACCAAGTTAGACTTGCTAAGGTGTTCGCCCCTCCACTTGGCTTCCACCAAGGGCCACTTCGAGATCGTGCGAGAGTTGTTGCGGGTGACCACCGACGTCTGCACCGCTCGTGATCAAGATGGTACGTAGTCATGTTATTTTTCTTTCTGTTTGGTAATTGCAAACTTTTTTTTTTCTCGAACAAAACGAAGTGGTCGTTGCTTCCCACGTTAAAGATTCAATCAGATCGCAGTAGCAACTCCAAAATCTAACCTGATGCTTATAGCAATTGCCCTTTACTACTGTTTAATTATGACGTTGTGTCCACTACTAATTTTAAAAAGAACTGTCGACCCAATATAGAGTACATAAAACAATCGTGTAATGTATAGGCTTGTCATCTATGTACTACTGGAACTTAGAAGAGCGCTATGCTCCTTTACTTTATTAACCCTTTCGTAAAGAGAAATTTATTCATGGAGGCTTCGTGAACAGATTGTTCATACCTAGCTAGCTACTATCATCACCATAGGAGCATAAGAATAGTTAATACATAAAAGCACGCAACAGTTACATAGGACCTGAACCATAAGCTATGGCTGCTGGAGCAGAGCAAGAAGCATATCTAGAGGTCGATTCAGTACTCAAAGAACCAGTAGTAGAAAGAAAAAGTAAACATTTTTGTGTGGAAATGTTTAACTCTCAAACACAGTAATAAATAATAGTCAATATAGCAATGTAGTAAATTGTGTAACGATTCAATTGTTGCAGACGAGTCAACAAAGTATTTAGTTAATTACAAGAAATAGGTCATCGAACTCCTATAATTTAGACCAGGGTCAGTTAGCTCAAGGTCATGTAGGTCTTGGATTCGAACTGATGGACCCTAGTAGAATTTAACTTACTAATCACTATCATCCTACGTACCTCTGCCATAATTTAAAAAAAAAAAAAAACTTTTGTAATTGAATATTAAAAAAAGTAGGGGAAATTTCAAAACAGAGGAAAGAAGGGCAAATATTGCCCAGGTGATGGACTAGTTTTTTGGAATTGTACAGTCATGAGAAGGAGAAAACAAATTCCCAATACATGGTCTGGGAAACATATATTGACAAAAATACCCCTCTCCCTACGCGACGTCATTAGAATCCCTCCTTCCCAAAACACGTAACTCTCCCACCCCCAAATCACACATCCAAACCCTAGCTCTGAAACCCCCCCTTCTCTCTCTCGATGTCGCTCTCTGTAACCCATCCCGTTGCCCCTCTCTATCCATCTCGTTGCTCCTCTCTCCTCCTCCCTCTCTTGCCAATCGACGACCAACAATTCCCCCATCTCTCTTCGTCAATCTTCCTCGACGTTGTCATTGGGCTTGAATCTCCAGACAGTTGTTTTCTTTACCCGCTGACCTCAGGCAACCTTGGAACTCGCCGACCATCCTTGTTCTTTTCCGGCCATCGGACCTCTATCAGGTTTCGGAATTGACTGGGTTTGAACTTTCGGCACTGATTTGCTTTCGAAATCCCCTAGGTCAGAGATCTTTTCTACTGTTTCTTGCCCTTTGTAACAGGTATTCTGTTTATGATGATTGTTTGTTTATGGATGTATAGAATTTTGATATTTGGTTTCCCATCTCTTTTTCGTATGCTATTTGTGGTGCATGTGTGCTTTGGTTATTTAATTTAAAGCATTTTTCCGTTGTGTGTGTTTGGGAATAAATGATAGAACCCTTATTGAGAAGGGTGAGCAAGGTCTATGTTACTCTGAATGATATTTAAATCTTAAGTTCGAATTGGAAAAGCGACAGAAATTATGTAGCAGATGTTACATGCGTTTTTCACCCATCCTAGGCAGAATGAATAAATTTCCAAGCTCTCTATCAAGAATTGTGTTCTTCTCTTAATCTGCTGGATTTTGAATTGTGAAGCAAATTTGTTTTTAACCTATGAACCCTGATTTTTCTGCTGGATTTTGAGTAATGTATCTATCCAATAGTCCATACAACCATTTTTACCGGCATAAGTATTGCCCCAAAGAGAGCACCAATTTTTTCCCTCTTTCTTTACTGATCATTTTGAGGTCCTACAGAATTATAGTATTGTACGCTTCACATCAGATGATATTTGGGTTGTGTTCAAACCCAACCTGAGAGCCTATAGTTGGCTTGACCCATTGTGTAGTAAAAATGGGCTTAAAAAGCAATAGGAAAGGTTTTCAAGGAATTTGATTACCAAATATACGAATGCCTTTTTTTTTGTTTTCCTCATCTCAAAAGAAAAGTTGACGAACAATGTGACCACAATTATTGTTTTGTTCCTCAAACTTCCAGTACCATATTTAGTGGTGCCCTTCAATTTCTTATAGTCAAGATTCGTTTACCTAAGTCCTGTGGTCTTGTGATGGGGCAACACATTCACTAGTAAAAATTAGCTCGACGGGACTGCAAGCGAACCGATATGGTGAGACATTAGAAGAGTTCAAAGCTCAATCATACTTAGTTCGGGCTCGTTTGGTAAAGTTTGATGCTCGAGGTACAGTTTGACTTATTTACATAAGCTTGGCTTCAGCTTGAGCTTTTCAAATACTACAAGGGAAGTCGTTTAGATACAGGGGCCATGGGTGATTATTGTTTGGAAAAAAGAAGAAGAAGATTTTTGGTCATCTTTGACATAAAATTAAAGTGAGTCCCACTTGTTATTGTGTTCATATGCATAAACATTTTGTTTATATTATTGGGTGAACCGTCTTTATTCCACAATGTTAATTATCTTTTCTTTCCATGCATCCACCAATTAAATTTGGGTTAGGTGTATACATATGCACAAGGCTTGTCTGCAATCCAATTTTGGACTGTAGAGATGCGGTCCGAGTGTTTTAGAAAATCATCTTGCTCGTAATTCATCTTTTTGTTTGTTAGTTGAGGTTCAACGACACCATATTTGCATTATTTTTCCTGCTGCATGACTTACTATTGCATTCGTATCACATTTTGAAGTTGCCTATTAGATGCTGTCATACTTGGGAACTGCATTCAAGTTTGAATATCAATTGACGTTCTTAGTGCTATAATGTTGGTTAGTGGTCTTATATTTGCCGCACAGCAATGCATAGACTTCATTTTGCTCGTTCAAGTGTGAATCATATTGTCAAACTATACTTATATGAATTGACATCACATGTCAAGCAATCTTGCTAGAAAAACTAAAGAGTGTTGGAATTGTATCAAGTTTGTACGATGCTTATAGGTTTTTCTTCTTGATTTTGGCGAGACAAATCACGTAATGACTTAAGAAGTAGGGAAATTCTCATGTAATTGTCCCAATACTATTTGGACATGCAACTACTTACAGTTTCCAAAAACAACTAGTTTACTTCTTGACCTATGCTTGGGGGGTTGTCCCCAGGAATGTTTATGCTTTTCTAGGGGGCTTGTCCCTAGCTGTCTTTTACATCTCTGTCCTGCTGTCAGTTGCTGAGTTGTGTCTGCCTGTTATGGCTACTGTTGCTGTATGTTGTCTGCTGTTTGCTACTGTAATGGCAGCAGTTAGCTGTTGCTGCTGTTCCTATGGCTCTGTTTTCAAGCCAAGATAGCATTCTACGGGTGCAAACTGTTGTTCCCTTCGGTTGCTGCTACTGTTTTCTGTTGTGTGCAGTTCTGTGTATAGGATGTGACTTCTCATTCAGTTGTGGCCTATGCTGTGTGCAGTTCTGTTTTCTGTTATGGTTCTTTAAGTCATTCCAAGATCATGGTGTTCAGTTGTGCATTAGGAGGTTCAATTTGAGGCATCTAAATTGTCCTAGTCTTATTTGGTGCAGTGATATATGGTGGTTCGTGGCTGTGGTTGTCCCTTATGGTGGCTTTCAAAGCTGCCCGACCTGCTTCCATTTCTTTTGTACTAGTCTCAACCATATATCTCTACTCCGTTGTTTCCGTTCCCTCTTTTTAGATGGCATGGAAACAATTGGTATATTCTATGTTAGTATCTTGTAGCCAATTGGCTTAAGTCTCTCTTTTCTTTATTCTTTTTTTCTTTCCTTTGTTTCCTCCTGGGTATGCCTCTTGTAGGTTGTATATTCGGTTATACTTTTTTCTATTTCAAGCCGATTTACCCCCCCCAAAAAAAAAAAAAAACTAGTTTACTTCTAGTTTTGTGTGTGTAACTCCTTTCATTTTATATTCACTACAACAAACTTGAGTTTTAATAGCATAATCTTACAGCGTTTTTAAAAAAATGCTATAATAGACTTTCATCGTTAGGTTAAGATAGCGTGCACAATACTGCAGGGGAGCAAAAGACTTTCGACAGCGTTTCACTTACTCAATTACAGCGTTCACCCAATAAAAAAGGCGCCATTATCAATTGGGGGAAATTTTAAGACGCCAAAAAAATTCCTGGGAAATCCCTTCTCTCTCTACAATTTCTACCTACTCGATCTTCGCCGATCTTGCCATCGTCTCTCTCTCTCTCTCTCTCTCTCTCTCTCTCTCTCACACACACACACACACAGAAACACACACGAAGAGAGGAGAGCAAAGGAATGGCGTGATTCAAAGCCAGTGCCTTCACCAATCGAGCACCAGAAGTACCACCGTTGGGCCTCGATCCAGTCATCTCCAAGCCCTATCGCTTGTCTGACCTCAACCACAACTCGGTAAGTCGAATAATTGCACTCTCAACGTTTATTCTCTATTTACTTTGAAGTTTTGATTCAGGGATCTATTTTAGGGTTTTCAATTTGGGTTCTTTGATTGTGGGGTTTTGTTTTGCGATTTCAATTTAGAGGGTTTCAATTCCAGGTTTAGCTTGGGGCTGCTCTATTTTGAACTTTGTTGATATGCTCTGGGTTTGAAATTTTTATGGGCTTAATATTTGATTTGAAATCATATGTAACACAACTCTGCCTGCCATCTATTCAACTTTTTTTCCCTCATGAAGCTTTGTTAATAACCTCTGTCCATCACAATCAGTTTTGTTGATAATATAAATTTTTTTCCGCAAATAAAAGCCCTTTTGTAGTGCCCATGTGATTTTAGTGATGTTCAGTTAATTGGCTGTAATAGTGACTCATTATATATATTTTTTGATAATGTTTTAGTTATTCATCGTTGAATGAAGGATTTGGGGATACTTGGCCCTAAATCAGGTCAATAATAGTTCCAGTACACTTGATGTGGGTCTTTTACACTTGGATACACTAGTAAAATTGCACCTGCCTCAAAAGTGAAAATTCTTCAAATCAAGATTGCGAATGACATCGTAATGTCGTTTCTGTGACTTAGAAAATGGTAATCCGAGGGCTTGTCCCTATAGAAGTTTTTTTTTTTTTGGGGAAAACTTTGTTATCCAAAGATATGTGCCTATTCCTGAACAAAGATTTCTAACAAAGCATCTGAGTATGTTTTTTAGGTAGCAAGTTGATGTATGTGTATTGTGATTGGGTTGTGTGGCTCAGAATGTTTTAGATTATGTATAAGTATTGTATGTACATGCATTGTGCAAGTGTGGGTAAAAGAGAAAAAAGAGAGCAGAGGAGAGTGAGTGTTCGGAGCCCCCCTAGGGGGGTTTTCCCACCACTGAAATGTGAGAAGAAGAGAGGTGAGTTGAGAGTTGTATTTTGTAAGCGTTGTGTTGTGTTTGAGTTAGATAAAATTGTGAATTTGATTGTGGCATTAGTTCTCTCTTAATTTCCCATCAGTTAGCACCCTTATTTTTTTCGCTATTAGTTGTTTGATTTGTGATGGAGTCATTGTTTTAAAGTGGAGTTCAACTAGTATACCCATTAGCTAACCAATACTAAGCATTTATACTAAACTCCATTTGCTTCACCGTCACTTTGATCCCGGTTTTTTCCATTGACTATTTCTCGAAGTTTGGCTTTCTTTGCTTGGGGATTATATTAGACAACAATTACATACTATGATTTCATCTTGGATAGATTTGCTCTTTTAATTTTTCTAGTAGCAAAATGTATAAGGGCCCATCATAGGATTTCGCTTCGGTCTGCTTAAAGTCTTGAGCTGGCTTTGTTTGTTGTTTGTTTATAGCCGCTACTAAGTACTTTGGCATTCAATTCTTGCAGTTTCTAATTGGCTACTAGATACATAGCAGAAGAATCTTTTCTAGTTATCTTGCTCCGATGATTTTACTATGCATGTTTCTTCCTCTAGATATACAACCATTAAGCTGAGTGCTCTGTTTTTCTTTTAGACAAAATGCCCAAAGGGAGAAAATTGTGGCTCCAACCAGGTTTTCTGGCAAATCAAGTCATGCCAGATTATTAGATAAAGAAATGAGAGAATAAAGAGGAACAATGAGATTGAATTCTTTTGGGGTGAAGGGTATCGCAAATTCTTTGCGGGGTTCGATTCAGCACGTTGAGAATGGAAAGTGTAGAGGTAGTTGGATGATTGTTGGAGTACCATTGAGGTATTAAGTTTCCAATCTTTGTTGGTCTTGTTTCAACTAAAGGTATCTGAAAATGGTTCTTCGTTACTTTCTTGTAGTCCACGATTTTACTCCGAATGATGAGGGAGTAAGAGGAATAATCAAGCACAATACACTTAAGTCAATCGGGGAAAAGTTGCGACAATGGAGATGTAGTCATGTAGCTTAAAAACAAAATATTATGAAGCGGTACAAGTTGTTGCAACAGCACCTGCGACCATTAATTAGGAGTGATATTCTGATCTTGTTAATTATTGGTATTCAGATGATGGACAAGTATGTAAAATATAATAATTGTATACTTGAGCTAGAAAGAAAATTATATACTTTAGCTAGACGATAAGGTGCGGTCTCAACTTTCAAGAACAGTAGTTGAATTCCACAGTTAGTGAACTGAACACTGTAAAATCATTTGTTGACTTCTTGATTAGGCAATGTGGTTTTCAGGCTATGATTATAACTTTATGCTTACTTGTGATGTAAAGACAAGTTAAATTTATATGTGCTTGCATGGTTTATGTTCTCATATCAATTCTTCCTTCAATTACTTTGGTTTAAGATGTTGCTAGTGGCATCCCAAATCAAGTTTCTCCCCAAGCAAATCAAGGAGCATCTTTTGCAAGTCATGAAATCGAAGCTTTTTTAGGTAACAACTTCTCTCTCTCTCTCTCTCTCTCTCTCTCTCTCTCTCTATGTATATATGGATTGCATAGAGATTTCAGATGTTATAAGAGATTTCATGTACTTGAAGGTTTATTTAGTCATGTACTTGAAGGTTTCAGCTGTTGGATTGCTTAGAGATTTTAGATGTTGGCGTTCTTGATGAAATGCCATGTGTCCTTTAAATGTTAGTGAGAATGCCAAGTAGCTGCAGTTTTTAATTATTCCTTAATTTGCTTCTTGAGCCACTCTTCTTCATTTATTATTCTATTGCCAATGTTATTCCCCTCCTCCAGACATCTATGTACCCTTTCTTCTAAGCTCAAATTCTTTCTCGATGGATAGTAAGTATACATTTATGAGCTGGGGTACAGAGTTTAGCTGGCTGTTGTTGGGGGAAATAAGGGCCCAAATGCACACACAAATATCACCAAAAAACAGTCACAAACTGAGTAGAATCGCAGCAGAAACGCAGCAGTAACAGATCAAGTTTTCAGCACACTATCAAGCTTGAAACATGTAATTTTTCGCCAACAAAACAGAGCAGAAAAATTCAGGAGTAACAAGACTTATCTGGGCACTAGAAATGCAGATTTCTTTCACTAGATTAAAGCTTTACAAAGCCTTTTTCTTCACCTTCAAACACAGCACACACGAGCACACAAAACCCTTGTTCTTTTCTCTCTTTTTTCTCTCTTTTCTCTGTCTCTCTCTGTTACGTTTTTTCTTTCTTTTTCCTTACAAAGACAAAGACATCACTAGATATTAGGTGTCTGTGAAGACGATGTGCTTACTTCTTTTCTTTTGTTCTGCTCCCTCAATGTTCTGGTAATGCGCGCGTGTTGGATTTTAATTGCTTAGTTTGGTTGATGGTTCTAATGTCTTTGATAGTGAACTGAAGTAATTTGGTTGATACTTGCAAGGACTTTTGGCAGTCATATCATTGTATCATTGGCATGTGTCAACGACTATTGATTGGCGTAAGTTCATAATTATATAGCAAGCATAATGGCTTGCTACTGCGATTCTTGTCTGCCCAGATTTTTAGGTTATTTGTAACTTGTTGATGTACATTGCCTTGTTTTGGATTATAAAGGTTCATTGGCAAACAGAAGAAACTAACTAAACCCGTGCCTTGTGCAGGAAAAAACCTAGTCATACCTTTCAGCTTGTGCACTTGAAAATCTAGGTTTTCTTTTTGATTTGGTATCGTCCGTTCCACATTGACAGGCATTTTCTTGTTGAAAATCTAGGTTTTCTTAGAGGAACTTTCATTATGGGGAAATTATATTTTAGCTTATATGTTCCACGTGTTGAACCATCTAACATAAGTATACTTTTCCTAATGAGAAGAATCAATTCTGCATTGAGCTACCAAGCATAAAATTTGCACCTATTTTTTGGGTCTGATGGCAGAATCAGTACTCAAAATTGTGCTAGTTCATTAAACACTACAACAAATTATACTTTTGATAGCTTTGAGTTATGAGTGGTTTAGTGGAGATTCCTATGAATGCTCTACTATTATTTTACCTAGCTATTACACTTTTCTTTGTTTTGTCATAAGTTCGTCCACTTTCCATTTTTCTGCCAAACCTTAATTGATAAGAAAATTCCTTGATAAATTGGTAGTTCAAATGCAATTTAGAGGGTGCTGGTGTAATGTGGATCTGAACATTGATGATAGTGAATGACTATATCCCAATAGGTTAATGTGAACTGCTCTCGCCCATTGTATGTATGTCGACACGTGCACAAAACTCTAACCCATTTGGTTAATGGGGATGATTAGTGATACCGGTGTCATTTATCTTTTTCAAGAGCACTATGTTCATTGTCTGCCACCATTGATCAATAATGTATATGTTTGAATAGCTATGTGGCTCGGCTGGTAGTTAAATGCGTGTGGTTGAAGTTCCAGCTTTTTACATAGTTTTCTCATATGAATAGTTATGTTCCACAATCACGCACAGATTGGTATATGTCGTTCGCCAATTTATCTACTATTCATCGTATTGGCGTATCCCTTTGCAGTAGCACTCAGAGTGTCCCTTCCCTAGCCTTGCGGTGGTAT
>BPLS01000563.1:0-28495 GCA_019656275.1 Rhododendron kiyosumense
GCCGCCACCTAACTCTTGCTCGTGTCTTGCTGAATTTTATTAGCTATACAAATTAACTAATTTCATCATGATAACTCAGAGGTAAATGAAAACCAACTTTGCATTCTATAATGAAAAACTTGTTTTTTAAACTGACTCTTGTTGCTTCTATGATTCTAGGTTGGAGAGGACAAGGATCTCTCAGTACTGGCAAGTGTAGAACTGAAGAAACTGTTTCCTGATAAAAAGGTTGATTTAAATTACGTAGCCATGATCACTCTCCTATATCAGATTACTAAATGTGCTCAAAATTGTTTCTCTGTAGATAAGGAAAGTTACAGAAATGAGCTTATCCGCAAATCAAGAGAGAGAAGAAATGATAAAGAAGAGATTGGTTTGGAAAGTAGAAGGCTCTCAGGATGACAAATCCAAAGTGTTGAGAGGAGGTCCTGTTGATCCTATAAAGCTGGTGGTTGAAATTGCTCCAATGGAAATTCGCACCTTCGTAATCGAGTTCCCCTCATTAATGTCTCCAGTTTCAAGTGGTCATATGCGGTAAAGGTAAGATGAGAAAGAAGAACCTCTGGATTCACAACTTCTTCACAAACTTCGGAGAGACTTAGCTTAACTTCTGTTTTCTTCTATTGTTCAGCTTATTTGCTTGCTCGTTGTCATTGCTGATAATGACCTTTTTGCCGGCGTCAAATGGCATTGAGCTTCTTTTCGCATGGAAACCACTGCCAGCGGCTGAAGTAACCGCCCTTTTAGACCAAAAGTTCCTCTGCTGCTATTATAAAATGGAATTGTAACTTGTGGCACAAGTCATTTCTGCTGAACCTTGTCTCTCGTTTCATCTGTACTGTTCGAGGAAGTCAGCAATAAGAATCACAATGTGAATACTTGTGCAATTCGTCGAGTAATCTAGATTTGTCACCTGCAGCTGCTTAACTTGCTTTCTGCTGTTGGATTTTTTATGTGAGCATTTTTTAAGTTTCTGTTTTAAGTTTTTGGGCTCTGATGTTTTTATTCAGACCCATCCGTTAGTGTGGGCCGAAATAGTCGTAGGCCCATTATAGATTGGTAAAATTGACCCTAGGCCCATTTTTCTCTGCAACAGACCGAAAAAATACAGTGGAAGTTAACCCCAATGGGTAGTGCAGTTGGTTATCGGCCAGGACTGAGGGGCTTACCACCCGAAGGTCTCAAGTCCAACTCCCCTGCAGTGGGAAAAAACCCTTGGGGCCACCCACGCGTAAAAACCCTTTGGGTTAGCGAAAACTGGTTGGGGCTCTAGAGATTTAGTCTCGTGATGCGCACAAGCTAGTTTGGGGACACTCTGTATTACCAAAAAAATAAAAAATAGTTACGGTAGAAGTCACGAAAAGTAGTAGGTAGACGATCTTTGTTCGTTATTACTAGTTGAGAATACATTGTTCTAGGTATGGTAGGGATCGTGGATACCTGGTTTTTCCCAAACACACTAATGTATTGGAGCTTTTCCTTCTTTTTCATTCTTTTCGAGAGAAAAGCTATAAATAGACGTCATGTCAACAAAACTCTCTTGGACTCGCGTCTTTAACAAAAGATGTCTGCCATCAATACATAGCCTAAAGCTAAAGTTGAAAATGCTAGCTAGTTGGGATAAAGAGACTGCTAAACAAAATCGGAGGCTAAAGAAATGTGTATAGCTGCATACGTTGGTAGTCATATATAAGGAAAAAAAAGAAGGAAGAAAGTGAAACTTAGGTATCTTGTTATTCACAAATCATTGTCCCTTCAGGGGCATCCAATAAGATTGGAACAATACAAATCATCAGCACATATTAGTAGGGATTGAAAAATAATTTTTTTTTCTTTGTAACTCCATCAATATATATATATGCGCATCCCTTTGTGAAATAAAATAAAAGATCTCTTATGAACTATATACATTAATTTGTTAAGTGCATGTATGGACACATACCGGCAAGACTAAACAACAGCGGTAATTATATTTATGAAATGCAATATCTTGAAATTGATAATGTGATGTCATGTTTTATTTTGTCCTTGCTACGATGCTGGTGTCCTTCATCAAAAGGAAAGAAGATATTGTTAAGAGAGATGTGACTAAAACTTACGAAAGCTTGTGATTGTGAAACGACCAAGTTAGGTTTGCCCGATTTTCTCAATTACTAAGAATTGGTGAGAGTAACCTTTCGGCTTCAATAAATCAATGGGTCAATAATTGCTTCCTATATTATACTTCAAAGTTGTTCTTTGTTGATTCCCCAATTTTTACTACTGCTATAGAGCTTTCCTCAAAAAAATCGCCAGAGTACTAGTTTTTTTTTTTTTTACAAATTAATTGCATTCATATCATTTCAAAATCCCGAACACAAAGAAATCCACCAAAATACAAAGATAAAAAACAAATGCACAATCCTAGACAAATAGGACACCTAATCTCTCTTATCGCAGAACTGACACGTACACAGAGTTTGGTCAATAGAAGAAGTCTAACGACAAAGAGGACAGGCACCAAAGGGGGCACCAATTCAAGCCAATACATAAGCAATTTGACACCATCTGAACTATATAGTATTATTATAGATGTTATTTGTCCGATATATTGTAAGTCCAATTTTGTTGGATATTTCGGTCACACCCCCTAAATTGTTGATTATGAGGCCCCACTTGTTACAAGAATAATTTTGTAGCCTCGTTTTTTTTTTTAACCTTCTCTCTCATAATTTTAGCTGTTTTTTTTATAAAAGCTTCGCTTCCGCCAAAAATATTATTCTAGGAGTGAGCCACAGCACAAGTACTCTTGATCAGCCGTTGAAATAGCACTATTTATTTTCGGTTCTTCAAATTTTTAATGCCTTCGGACTTTTGAAATGAGATTACCTCTTCTTAAAAAAAAATGTCCAGTCAGACTCTCTTGAGATTACTTGTGCCGTTGTGCGACACTAGGGCACAAGAAGTCACAACTGACTAACTGAAAGCTCAAAAACCTTCCTTTGATAATTTGGCAGTGAATAAGATTTGAGGATGGGGCATGACTATTTCTTGCATCATTAAATCCAATTCCCTTTCAGTTCTGGGGCTACAAAATAGGTGTTATGAGTTTTAATCTCATGTCAGAGACATTCTTGTTTAATAGGAATTGAATAATTACCCAGATGCACCCACAAATTTATTGTTGTCTGTTTTCTCCTTTGAAAATTGGAATATTATACCATCTATGCTTGGGTAATAACTGGGTAATGCAGGTTATTACACTGGATATGGGTCTTCTTGTTGCTGGCACGAAATATCGGGTAGAGTTTAAGGAAAGACTGAAGAAGTTGATGGAGGAAATTAAACAAAGCGATGATATAATTCTATTTATTGACAAGGTACACACATTAATTGGAGCTGGAGCATCAGAGGGGGCAATTGATGCTGCAAACATCCTCAAACCAGCTCTTGCTAGAGGTGAATTGCAGGTATGACTTACACAATCATTCTAAATTTCTAACCATATAGCTTTGCTTTTTAGAGTTATGGCCATGTGGCATCAATAAGGATTTGATACATTTTGTGGGCAAATTGGGAACCATTTCATACTCATGCCGTTCCGCTTTCTTTTTAAACCTCTTTTTTTTTAAAAAAAAAGGTAATTTAAAGCTCAAATATAATGAAAAGAAAAAAAAAATTTAATTTTTTTTGCACCATTTAAAAAATTGCAATAAGATCTATCAAATAAGATCCATATTGAAAGAAAAATTATTTACATAAATACTCCATCCGTCCCATTTTTATTGTCTATTTTCGTTTTTCGTGCCCTTTTTTCAACGCTTATATCTTCCAATATGAATCTCCAAAAATATGCAATATGGATCTTGTTTGATAATTCTCGAATAGATTTATAATACAAAGTTTTCAAATTATGAAAAACATTATAGATTGGGAGATATAAGCGTTGAAAGAACGGCACAAAAAATGAAAATGGACAATAAAAATGGGACGGAGAGAGTATTTTTTATATGCGATATGAATTTTATTTGATAGATCTCAATTAGTTCTATTAGATAAAAATTTAAAATTGTTTAAAATATCATATATTGAGCTGCACGTGTGTCGAAAATAAACTCTCAATTAGAAATAGAGAGAGTAGTATTTTTCAAATAAGTACATTTTTTTGGAATTAAAAGTGATATTTTGAGAGAATAACCTGTCTCGTAAAATAAAAAATAAGTATTTAAAAATAATAACCTTAGGGGAAACTTACACACTCATCTCTGAGATACCACTTGACAGTGCCTCAGTAGCATTAACTAAATTTTCCAGTTGAAAATGTGTTCTATCCGGATGAGGCGCCACTGCCCATTGTAGGCCCTATCGCGCGTTCACTTCAGTCATTTAAACTGTTCATCTTGTAGGACCTGCAAATTAATATGTCCACGCAAAAAATCAGTTTGATCAAACTTCTATAACTATATAAAAAAATTAATTGTGGTTTATAAAACAAATGGTTTGATTTTGCCACTAGTTTTTAAAGTTAAATTGTCTATTTTATGAACCAAAATTTTATTTTTTTACATAGCAACTTGTGTCCGATCAAATTGTTTTTTACGGGGACATATAATTTTTCGGACATTATAAAATAAATGATTCACATTACTGGAATGAATGCTCGATGTAACCCACATTATGGTTGGCGGAAACCACGGATCTTCTACCTCATCCGCAAAGAATCTCTTTCACTGCTCACACGCTTTCCTCTTTCCTCCCTAATCTAATGTGTGGCGAAAAAGGGGTCCCAGGCACCACTTGACTTTTGACTAGTTGAGGGTCTCCGGCAGCATTGACTAATTTTTCCAATTCTCCCCATGTGAGTCATGTGACCATTTGCTTTCCAGCAAAATTTTTCTCTCACCAGACTTTCCAGACAACGACTACTTCATTCCTATCCACCTTAAATTCCTTATCGTTTAATCCAAACAACCGGTTGAAGACAAAGGACATAGCACTCTCCACTATTCCCTCATCGGATCGGATGTCCCGTTCCCCATCCGAAAACACTTCTTTACTACGGAGTAGTTTATAAAAAGCCCGTGCTTCAATTGTGATTCTTGAGCTTCTCGATTTCAACACCAATGGCGGTTCGACGACTGTCTCTGTTTATTTCAGTGGTGATCGCTGCTCTGTGCGTGGAATCCAAGTACATGGTGTACAACACTTCCCAGGGCATAGTCCAAGGGAAGCTCAACGTTCATATGGTTCCTCACACTCACGACGACGTCGGATGGTTGAAGACTATCGATCATTACTACGTCGGTTCCAACAACTCCATTCAGCGCTCTCTCTCTCTCTCTCTATCTCTCTCTCTCTCTCTCTCTCTATACATACATATATGTATATATATGCAGATATTCATCTCTTTCCTCTTTCTTTCACCATGGTAAGCTACTCGGAGAAGTTAACTCCCACCATCATTCTCTTGTAGATAGTGTTGCAACAAGAAAGAGGCCTGAAATCAGACATTAACGAAGGATTGGGCACCTTGTCTAGGCGGTGTATAATCAATAATACAAGGGACACAACACTCCATCACACCACAACACCAACCACACCCGCCTTCGTGGCTCTGCATGATTGGGAATGAGAGAATAACCTCTTTGAAATAATGAGAGAATAACCACTTTGAAACTACTTTGCAACCATCAATCATACAGTGCTTCGTAGGTGGGTGTGGTTGGTGTTGTGTGGAGTGATGTATCTGTAGCATTATTTGTGCATAATATGCCAATAATGACAAATGAGTTAGAATTTTGATAGACATGTTACGGATATCAATACACCGGTATGCTTTTAGCGCATTATCCACTGCTTTTAGCATTTTCCCTTCAAGTGTCAGCCGTTTAGTTTGGTGTCTGATCGAGTTTTTGCTGATTATTGTGTGTATTGACTTGTATCAGGTGGCGTGTGTGCAAAATGCATTAGATTCACTTATTCCGGCATTGTTGGCCGATAAGAATCGGAAGTTCATTTACGTTGAACAGGTCAATTTCTATGTCATTTGCTTAACAAACATATGTGTACTACTTTTCTTTATGGGTCTTGCTAACCTTTGCCTAATAGGCGATGATAATATGCAAGCAAGTTCGAATTTCAACACATATCTCACGGATATTAATACACTCTCACACATATCAATTCACTTTTCTCGGATATTGATGCTCCTTTTTACCTATTATCCTCCGCCTTTTGGGCTGAGGTTAGCATCTTCCTTTCCATATTTTCAAACCGAATTGGAGAATAAATGTGGTTAAAAGCTTGATCTATGTGAACTGCGGCATCGATTCTTCATCAAGTCTTTAAGAAGAATCCCTACTTATCCCGAATGCCCACTTTATTCATCCTTTGTTTTGAATGCTCCACTCCTCATTCTTTAAATCAATGCATATACAGGCTTCGGTGTATTTATTCTTTTAGAAATTTCAAGCTTATCTGCCCCAAAGGTTATCTTTTCCTTGTTTTGATGGAAATTTTCTTTCACAAAGATAGGTATAGTTTGGTGAAAGGATTGGAGCTCATTTTTGCCCCACTTCCATTGAATTTTAAGTGCGATTAAAGGTTTGGTGAATGCCTTTATATGGGTATTAAGTGTATGATTATAGATGGACACATAGGTGCACATGCTGAAAATGGAACTGATTTTGGGGGCATATGTTTTATTACAGGCATTCTTCCAGAGGTGGTGGCGGGATCAGAGTGAGCTAATGCAGGATACTGTCAAGCAGCTTGTCAACTCGGGTCAACTAGAGTTTATGTATGCAATAACATATGCCCATTTCCATTGTACACAAAAGTCCAAAACTAGGCCTCTCTGAGCCTTAAAGCTCTGATTTTTGGCAATTTGACTCTTAGATATATTGTTCAGTCCATATGGGAAATGAAACCAAGATATTTGTTTACCACTTTTGATTGAGCATGTTGGTAGAAGGTTGGGAATGGTTATTTTGGTAAATGTAGTAGATAAAGTTTGATCGAGTGTTTGTGTGCAGAAATGGGGGTATGTGCATGCACGATGAAGCGGCCCCACACTATATTGACATGGTAGATCAGACTACGCTTGGGCATCGGTTTATTAAAGAGGAGTTCAATGTGACTCCAAGAATTGGTTGGCAAATTGATCCTTTTGGGCATTCTGCAGTGCAGGCTTACCTTTTGGGGGCAGAGGTATGACAACTCTCAGGATTATTACTCCTTGCGGCATGAGGATGGTTCATTACCCTTGTTTCTGACATCAACTGCCAAGACATTGAAGAGTGTCTCTTTGAAGGAAATGAAAAATCGAGCTCAAAATAATGCGCACTGCTGGTTGATGATTAATTTTCATTCCTTTTGTTCATTTAGGTTGGCTTTGACTCTCTTTTCTTTGGGCGAATTGATTACCAAGACAGAGTTAAGAGAAAACTTGAGAAAAGTCTTGAGGTTGTCTGGCAGGGCTCTAAAAGTCTCGGTTCATCTGCACAAGTGAGTCAAATTATTTTTAGTTTGATTTTGCTATTGTAATATACTAATATTTCTCATATTATACTCATGATTGATGCAATCAGTATCGTTTAAATTAACAGATTGTATTTTTTGTCTCAATTTCGGTTTCCTGGAAATAAAATCTCATGTAGTAATATTGTAGATTTTTGCCGGGGCATTCCCTCAAGATTACAATCCACCACCTGGTTTCTACTTCGAAGTTGGTGATGACCGTGATGATTCCCCCTATGTTCAGGTAAATGTGTGGAGAAATAATGCAAATATGCTGTAGAACATTGTTAGATCATATGACGAGTGTTGTCTTTTATGCATTGAAGGATAATATCAATTTGTTCGATTACAATGTCCAAGAGCGCGTCAATGATTTTGTAGCTGCTGCTTTAGCACAGGTAAGCTAGGTGCAGGTATTTTACTCGCAACATTTGGAACCTATTGACTATCAATGAAGGAAGCATGGTAATATGCACAGAAATTGAATTGGGCCTCTAGGCCTGCCCTCTCTGATGCCATTTGGCTTTGATTTGGGGGCATGGTTCCGCAACAAAATAGGTATAGGGGACCACTATTTTAGTGGTATTCTGAGAGGAGCCACTTTATGCATATTGCCAAAGGTTAGGTCTGTCTCGAATCGTCCCCTGCCCATACCCCTAGTGATTAGGGACTACATGGATTTTGTTGTTGTTGTTGTATTTGGAACCTGTTGACCTTTGTCTTACCGTTCACCTGCAATTCACTTGTTGACGGCTAGCTATTTGCATGGCTCAACATTTTAAGAAGTAATTACTTATATAAAAAAAAAAAAAACATTTGAAGAAGTAATTGCTTGAACAATATGCAGCAATTCCATCCAATTATGATTTATCAGACATAAAGCTTGGGTTGGCTTGAAGATTACTATTTGCAAGGAAAAGTCTAACAACGTGTGAGACTTATGTTCTTGATATGTTTCCTCTTTCAGGCTAATATTACTCGCACGAATCATATAATGTGGACCATGGGCGCAGATTTCAAGTACCAATATGCTCACACATGGTATCGGAATATGGACAAACTAATTCATTATGTCAATCAAGTTAGTTATCTCCAACATTGTTGGATGTGTTTGTTTCTTTATATCCATCTGTGTTGGGATGTGCTTGTGTTTGCATTGCATTTACCTTTGTCAATAAATTGTCTATTCTAATATTCTTTTAGTCTGAGTAACCATCCTTTAGTTCATGTAAAGACTATGCAACATTTTGACGATAGATTATACAGACACATGCCACATATTGTTTTTATTATACGTTCTTTGTCTGACCTCATATTGAACCCCCACGCATAACTAAACAGCAATTTTCAAAATTTTTCCCTCCCTCTCTCTCTTCTCTCTCGCACTCCCTTGAAATATTTTCTGGGAACCCCCAACGTCTTCCCATTTTCCATTTTGAGCCTCCCAGCTTTTTACAGGTATACCTAATTTCTCTCTCTCTAAACAAATAAAGGGTTTCACCTTCTCTTAACGCCCCCTCTCTTTTTAGGCATGGACTGGAAGATATAAACTATCGCATCAAGGGTTGTTCACACGCTCGAGGAGTCGTCAATAACGTTACACCAGGCGTTTCTTCCATTCATCGTTGTGGTAACTTTCCCAAAGATTCATGTTAAGACGTCTTTTGGTTCCGACTCCTTTTGTGATGAATCATTCTCTGATGAAACCCTCTTGTTTAGGGTTTTCGGAAGACAATTCCAAGGTTTCTCTCTTGCTCTTTTGTTTGTCTTTTGCTTGTTGGCTCTGTGGGATCTCCCTATCGAGTTGGGGTTACCCTTTTCTCTTTGTTTATCAGTTGGACCACCTTTTGTGTCCACTAATGCGGTCCAACCAAGAACAAAGAGAAAGGGGGCAACCCCGACTTGATAGGGAGATCCCACAGAGCCAACAGCCAAAACAGAAGACCAACAAAAGAGCAAGTGAGAAACCTTGGAATTGTCTTTCCAAAACCCTAAACAAGAGGGTTCCATCAAAGAGTGATTCATCATAAAAGGAGTCAAAACCAGAAGACGTCGTAACACAAATCTTTGGGGAAGTGGCCACAACAATGAATGGAAGAAACATCTGGTATAACATTATTGACGACTCCTCGAGCATGTGAACAATCCTTGATGCAATAGTCTGTATCATCTAGTCCATGTCTAAAAAGAGAGGGGGGCATTGAGAGAAGGTGAAACCCTAGAGAGAGAGGGGGGGTTGAAGTATACCTGTAAAAAGTTGGGAGGCTTGAAATGGAGAATGGAAGCTCGACGTTGGGGTTTCCTGAAAAAGATTTGGAGAGGGGTAGAGGGTTGAAGTTAACAAGCTAAAACTTGTTGATGTGAACTGGCTTAAAATTTGAGGCTGAAATCCTGCACCTAACCATACTGCTTACTGTAATTCATAATGGTTTATTGGTTTTCTTTTGAATAAATATTCTCGTGATTTAATCCCTCTTTCTTCAACTTCATAGTAGGAAAGGTGCACTTTGTTTTTTCTTTGTTTTGGGTATGTTTATGGTCATTTTGTGCTTGCATGCTTGTAGGATGGTCGTGTCAATGCACTATATTCAACCCCAACAATATACACTGATGCAAAATACGCTGAACATCAATCTTGGCCGCTTAAGACGGATGACTACTTCCCGTGAGTTCAAAATTTGGCTTCTGGAATATGAAATAAAAGCCACTATTATTACCCAGGTGACAAGAACTTGGTTTATTCCTTTCTCAGGTATGCAGACCATATAAATGCTTACTGGACCGGCTATTTTACAAGTAGGCCTGGTCTGAAAGGCTATGTGAGGGTAATGAGTGGCTACTATTTGGTAGGTTATGGAACCAATTTCATTTTCTTTGATAAGAAAATTGTCTTATGCTATTTTGCTTTGGGCAAGATTCCAAATTTTTGTACTGAATGGATTCCAATACATGATAGGCTGCAAGGCAATTGGAGTTTTTCAGAGGGAGGAGTGAAAAAGGACCCACTACTGCCAGTTTGGGTGATGCTCTGGCAATTGCTCAGCATCATAATGCTGTTAGCGGAACTTCAAACCAGCATGTGGCTGATGATTATGCAAAACGGCTCTTTATAGGCTACAAGGAGGTGAAGATTAGATCTGGGAGCCCCAAAAATTACCTCTTACTTCTCAGTGTTATGCTATGACCATGTGTAATCCGCTATCCTTTTTTTGCAGGCCGAGGAGTTGGTTGCAGCTTCACTTGCTTGTATGGTAGATTCAGGATTAAAATCTGGATGCAGGAGTTCAGTGACCAAGTTTCAGCAGGCAAAACAATGAGGACCCTATTTTCTTTTAGTAGTTGGAGTACTTAGATTAAGCTGCATATCCATATGTGTTCCAAGTTTTGTTTTTAATTACTAGGAAGCATAGAATTGCTATTCATTTCACTCAATGAGAAACTAGCTAATAGTGATTTTGGAGGGTCCAAACTCTGAAACCAGTGCACACCTCAAAGGACCAGTATAAGCTTTAGGGACGTAGAGGACACCAGTAGTCTCACTCCGATTGGGGAGAAGTACAAGAAAGTCATGCTCTCTTCTTTTCGAACAAGAATAACAGGTATCAAGATTGCGCCAAAATATTTGTAATGGAGTCCGGCTTTAAAAGTAACTTCAAAATGTCGTTGCAGATGTCCGCATACCTCAATGAGCTATTTAGTAGTCGCTTTATTTCTTTTCACTTTTTTTAATACATTATGTAGTTATTAATTGGGTCCAAAAAGCTACAAGTTGTTAAACCTCCCCCCAATCAATAACCTCTCACCTGGATTGGGTAGGAGTAAATCCCAGGTATTGAATGCAAATTCTGGGATGTTTTTTTGGGTAAATAAATTCTGGGATGTTATTTTACCCAATGTTTTCAAAGGCGTTTTCTGGGCTCGCCTTGGGGCGTTGGGGCGGTGAGGCACTGCCAAAACGCCTCAGGGCTTAAAAATTTGGGCGGTGAACCACAAAGGCAGTCGCCTAATTTTTTAAGCGCACTGAGGCGTACGTCTCAGTCGCCTTTTACGCCCCGATAGGTGAGGCATAAGCCTTAGGAGAGGAATTTTCCTAATCTATTTTGGTAATTTCCTAATTCAAACCGCCTCTCTCTCTCTCTCTGCTGCCTTGTTGAAGTTGATCATCATCTATAGTCGGGCTCTATTTTTCTTTATTGTGTTTTGTTTTCCTTTACTAAATGATGAATTGATGTGTTCTGTTAATAGCTAATAAAGTGATAAGTTAATAAGATAAAAAGTTAACAACTAATAAAGTGATGTTATAGGATTTCTCAATTAGTTATTAGTTATTAACTAATAAGGTAATAATAAGTCATTAATTGATATTCTACTTTATACTATCTTTTTGTATTAATCTATCTTTTATGAACTGTACATTTTTTGTATTTTAAAGTTATTTTATTAATTTAGTTATTTAAAAAATAGAAAATATAAAGGCTTACGCCTCAATGCCTCCGGGCATACGCCTCGCCCCATGGAGGGTCAAGCGCCTCGCCTTACGCTTTCGCCTCTGAAAACTTTGATTTTACCGACTAGGTGTATTTCCTTGATAGCTAAACTAGAATCTACATCAATCTAGTTTGAGTTTAACAATAATTTCATTTTACCAACGAGAAAATGATTAGGGGGCCTTTACTGATCACAGCATAATAGCTAAATACTATACGGATATAGTTAAGGCACATGCATTTGCAGCACATTGTTTTTCTCTATACCATTGCAAAGGGATCTGTTAGAGTACTTGATTTTGCTTGTGTGGGTTTCCCCCTGTCCAGATTGTCTGCCCTTTGATATTATTTATTTATTAGTTCTCCCTTTTTTGTTCCAGTGTCCGCTTCTGAACATAACTTATTGTCCTGCAACAGAAGTTGATCTATCCCAGGGAAAAAAATTGGTAAGAAGTATGTTCCAACATTTTTTTGGGGTCTTTTTTTCCCGATAGGTAGGATAAGAGAATATTTTTCATGAACTAGAACACTTGGTACGTTTTATCTTCTGTAGGTGGTGGTTGTCTACAATTCCCTGGGGTGGAAAAGAGATGGTGTTGTAAAAATTCCTGTGAGTATTTTATGTTTATTCCAAGCCCATGATCTTAGTCAACTTTTGCAGTATCATCTCCGAGAAAAGCTATTATAAAAGTTGCTCTTGTCTGTGTTTCTTCAATGCTTCAGGTGTCCATACTCAGTACTGATCCTGTTATACGTTGCATATAATGCTTAGAATAGGAAACATGTCTTCACTTCTCTTAAAATCAAAAGAAGAAAAGGGGAAGGCTGGAGGTTATATGGTGTAGTGTGGCAGCATGTTACCCTCTTATCATATCAGAAATAGCAGAGCTGTTATTTATTTACTTTTTTACCTGAAGAGAGCTGCTGTATGAAGAATAAGGATAAACTGTTGTAGGCATGTAGTATGGGCATGTGTGTCCTGGTGTATATTCCCAGTTGCATGAAAACGTTCATCTTCTTTCCCTTTGAAAAAAAGATAATGACTGGATATTAATGGTACTAATTCATCATTTTTTGTCTTTTCCTTGTGGCCAACTTTAACAATTTGTTTGAGGATTCTTGAATTATGTATCTAATGCATAGACTTGCTATATTAGGTGATCCATGGGAATGTCAGTGTTCAAGATTCCAACGGACAAGAAATTGAGTCGCAACTTCTACCACTGGCTAATGTTTCTCTTGGCGTAAGAAACTTCTATGCTACTGCATATGTGGGAAAATCCCCTAGTGTGACCCCCAGGTATTGGCTTGCCTTCACGGCATCTGTTCCACCTCTGGGTTTCAGCACTTATGTCATCTCTACTCCTAAAGGGGCAGGTTAAACTTCTAACTTTCATATGTGATGTACTTATGGATCGTAGGAACTAGAAAATCATTTAGTTCATTTCTTGGTATGTTGACATGAGGCTGTATTTTCTTTTCGTCCCATTTTTTACAAATGCAGCCGCTACTTTTGCAACACAGACATTATACAAGTCCAAGGGAAGTGAGAACGGTATCATTGAAGTGGGGCCAGGGAATTTGAAGCTTTTTTATTCTGCAAGTGAAGGAAAACTTATTCAATATGTTAATACAAAAAGCTCGGTATGTTATTGGTTGGCCCCTTCTTTTTTCATTCTTGCCTACTGCCGTTTTAGCTATGATAAGACGAAAGAACATAATGTAGATGTTCGTTTTGAACTTCTGGAAAACATTACTTTAATCTTTCTTTCTTTCGACTTTTTAATATGATTTTGATTTGGTATTAAACCAATTTGAAGGTCAAAGCATCTATAGAGCAATCATATAGCTATTATTCTGGAGATGATGGATCCAAGGATTTTGACTATATCCAGGTAATTAAATCTTTTTGATATCCCAGTTGCTTTAATATCACCATTTGTGAGCCTCTTGTTTCTATATCTCTCGTCATATTGTTGTATTGGCCTGTTGCATCATCGTTTCGACTTAACATACAGAAACTTCACCCTTTTTCTTGTTCTTTTTGGTGGTTGTGGTAAAAGGCCTCTGGAGCGTATGTCTTTCGTCCCAATGGTACATTCCCCATTGCATCAGAAGGGCAGGTACATAATATAGCTTTCAAAGCATTTACGACATGGATGCGCCCTAGTGATGCCAATGATCAACTAAGGAGTTTGTGAAACTGCAGATTCCCTTTACAGTATTGCGAGGACCACTATTTGATGAAGTTCATCAGAAGATTAATTCATGGATACATCAGGTATTACCTTTTTGGATCCTTCTTTGGTTCGTCTATTTTGTTTTGTTTTGGTTTCATTGAATTAAGGGTATCAAGGTGAAACCATTGTTAGCAAATTTAAGGGTAGGTCTTGGAGAACTTAGCACCATCTTTGAGATAAGAGGGCAAACTAATCATGTAACTTAGCCGTCTTATGTTTTTGTGCTGCAATCTACTGGTTAACAACTTAACATGTAAGTTGTTAGATATTGCCTCTGATGCTTTTCATAAACCATCGGTAAATTTCTCCTAGGTGACATCTTCTTCACCTGTTACTATTGGCCTGACGACTATGTTTGGTAAAACCAAAAAAATTGCAACTTTTATATGAAATAATGTGATCTCTCTCTCTCTCTCTCTCTCTCTCTCTCTCTCTCTCTGTCGGTACTGCAGATAAGGTGTGGAGGAAAATATGTGTCGTCAAATGATGGTGACCTAAAAATACTTGATATTGAGCACGTGGTCAACATAAATTTATACTCTTGATTCTCTTGGTAATTTATTGTTGCTTGTATGGGCAGGTCACTAGAGTGTACAAGGAAAAGGAGCATGTTGAAGTTGAATTCACTGTAAGTGAACCTTTGTTTGCCATCATTTCTGTGTTGGCAGGAGTTCTTAGTAGTGATTACTCACTAGAGTAGGGAAATTGTATATCAAAGAAGGTAAATTCCATCTTGAAGCTCTCTCCCAATGGAAACATACTGAATTTCAGGTTGGCCCTATTCCTGTTGATGATGGAATTGGAAAGGAGATTGTAACCCAGTTTACAACAGCTATAAAAAGCAATAAGACATTTTATACAGATTCCAGTGGACGTGATTTCCTTCAAAGGGTATGTTGTGTATTTGCATTTGGTAGTATCTATCTGTTATTACCCAAGTGACATATGCCTTTCTATCAGTGCCAGCAGATTATTTAACAGAATAAATGGGTCAGCACTAACAAACTCATGAAGCTGAAGGAATTATCTTATTTTGCAGATTCGAGATTATAGAGCTGACTGGGACCTTCAGGTGAACCAACCTGTTGCAGGAAACTATTACCCTGTAAGTTGACATTGTAATTGATGTTATTTGTAAGTGTGAAGGTATATTTTTCATGGGGTAAATTGTGTAGGGCGAATCTAAACTTTGGTTCGGCATGGAACTATGGAAGGGTATGTCAATGTAAAAGAGGGGTATTGAAACATCCGACTCAAAACCAATGGACAATGAGTGGGAGAGGTCGTCTAGGCTCATATTCGAGCATTGGGGGTTATATTTAACCAATGTGAGATAACCGCTAATACTCTCCTGCACGTGCGTTCCTTCTCTCGCTCGTGGAGAGATAAACAAAGGGTCCAAGCATAGGAATCGCAACAAGTTACTTAAGGCTAACGGGGTCTTGGCAAAAAAACCTCCAAAAGACTATCTCTATATATCATGTTAAAGCCTTCAACTCAAAAGCAGTTGGCAAGGATTGGAGAGGTCGCCCAGGCTCATATAGAAGTTTCGGAGACTAAAAAATTAACAATTTGGGACGAGCTGTAACAAGGAGAATTTGGTGAAATGAAAATATTCACATTGACAATTGCCAGCATTGGGATGTTGAATTTCAGAAATCGTTGGCCAATTATTCTACATTTATTCAGAGTTCACATTAAGGAAGTTTGGCAAAGTTTACGTTAGTCACTAAAGAACATGATTCTTAGCTTTAACATCTAAACGTTCATCGAAAGGTACAATGGTGAATAATTCGGCAGAAGTTTACATTATTGAATAGTGCTATAGTGCTGTAGTTTTTTCCTTAACTTGAGTTTTTTTATTGTAAAACCAACTAGAATACATATGTCAATAATTTTATACTTATTTCTTTAACTCGAGATAGCTTGCGATGACCAGTTAGCTGGTGAAGATGGAAATCTTTTTACCATGGCTTTGCAATTGTACAATGTTCTTTACACTTTATACAAATTAAACTCATATATCCATTATGGGTGTGGAAGGAGGAGTAGCTCCTGTGCTGTCTAGTGGTGCCCTATTTTAATGTGATAGTTTCACTTTCGTCACAATTTGGTTAGACCATTTGGACTTGGAAGTATTGATGTCTAGTTTGGTTAACTTTCAGATTAATCTTGGAATGTACATTAAAGATGACAGCAAAGAGTTCTCAGTTTTGGTAGATAGATCTGTGGGCGGATCCAGCATTGTGGATGGGCAACTGGAGTTGATGCTCCATAGGTTTGTTCTTTGCATTTTGTTACTTGCTTCTTCCAAAATTCTCGTAAGTACTACATTTGTTGTTTAACATAAGTCATGACAATTAGAATCTCCTAATTATATCAGTTCCAGTATAGATAAACTGGTTTCTATTATGTAGGAGATTGCTTTCTGATGATGGTAAAGGTGTTCAAGAGGCATTAAGTGAAACAGTGTGTGTTCATAACAAATGCAGTGGATTAACAGTAAGCACATTATAATCGAATATTTTTCATGCTTTCCTAATGTGATATTGGATGTAGGCCTTCATGATCACATTTCAGTGTTTGTGAATGGAATGTGAAAGTAGTACTTTTGCAGCTTCAATTTTGTTATGGAATTGGGTGTAAGGCAAGAGTCACACGTGGTTAATGATTTGGTTAAATCATGATTCTCACAGGCCCAAGGGAAGTTTTATCTCAGAATTGATCCTCTTGGAGAAGGAGCTAAGTGGCGTAGATCACTTGGTCAGGAGATATATTCTCCATTTCTGTTGGCCGTCACAGAGCAGGTGAGAGAACCACCTCGGAAGTGTTCTTGTAGCTCATGAGGTAAGTTTCTCAATAGTAATAAGTGATTGTTCATAATTTTGCAGGATACGAATATAAATGTGCCAATCTTTAAGGGGATGGAACCCTCCTACAGTCTACCCGATAACGTTGCGATGATAACCCTTCAGGTATTTACCTGTACTTTTAACGACCTGGCAAGCGTGGTTCTTTCTATAGGTGGTTGTGCATTGCTAAAGCACCTTGTGCTATACCATTGTTCTGAATACTGCAGGAACTTGAAGATGGAAAAGTTCTCCTTCGGTTGGCACACTTATACGAGGTCTTTCTATTCCTCCCGTTAAACAAAAAGAAAAAGGAAAACCTAACTTTGTCAAGTTTTCAATCTTTTAAATTTTGGTTTGCCATGTACTTTCATTATGCCATATGTTTGTCTGGAAAACATTTTAGGAGTATATTGTTGTCTGGTGTTTGGTATTTTGGAGAATGTAAGCAAGAAATTTTTTTTACCGTCGATGAAATTGAGTTTTATTTTGCCGGAAAACCGTTCCCACTTTCAAATTGTGGAAAGCACGTACAAATTGTCAGGATATCGAATGCTACCACCTCACCACCACACTGCCACCCACTACGAGGACACTGCCACCACCATCACCCTGCTGCCATCACTCCTGTTGGCACCATACCACCACTGCTGCCATTCCGCCACCACCTACCCCTACCGCCACTGTTGTCACCACTGGTGGCAGCCCCTTGCCGCCACCTAACTCTTGCTCGTGTCTTGCTGAATTTTATTAGCTATGCAAATTAACTAAGTTCATCGTGATAACTCAGAGGTAAATGAAAACCAACAAAGCATTCTATAATGCAGAACTTGTTTTTTAAACTAACTCTTGTTGCTTCTATGATTCTAGGTTGGAGAGGACAAGGATCTCTCAGTACTGGCAAGTGTAGAGCTGAAGAAACTGTTTCCTAATAAAAAGGTTGATTTAAATTACGTTGCCATGATCACTCTCCTATATCAGATTACTAAATGTGCTTAAAATTGTTTCTCTGTAGATAAGGAAGGTTACAGAAATGAGCTTATCAGCCAATCAAGAGAGAGAAGAAATGATAAAGAAGAGATTGGTTTGGAGAGTAGAAGGCTCTCAGAATGATAAATCCAAAGTGTTAAGAGGAGGTCCTGTTGATCCTATAAAGCTGGTGGTTGAAATTGCTCCAATGGAAATTCGCACCTTCGTAATCGAGTTCCCCTCATTAATGTCTCCAGTTTCAAGAGGTCTTATGCTGTAAAGGTAAGATGAGAAAGAAGAACCTCTGGATTCACAACTTCTTCACAAACTTCGGGGAGACTTAGCTTAACTTCTGTTTTCTTCTATTGTTCAGTTTATTTGCTTGCTCGTTGTCATTGCTGATAATGACCTTTTTGCTGGCGTCAAATGGCATTGAGCTTCTTTTCGCATGGAAACCATTGCTAGCGGCTGAAGTAACCGCCCTTTTAGACCAAAAGTTCCTCTTCGGCTTTTGTAAAATGGAATCGTAACTTGCGGCACAAGTTATTTCTGCTGAACCTTGTCTCTCGTTTCATCTGTACTTTTCAAGGAAGTCAACAATCAGTATCACAATGTGAATACCTGTGAAATTCGTCTCGTAATCTAGATTTGTCACCTGCAGTTGCTTAACTTGCTTTCTGCTGTTGGATTTCATGCGACTATGTGAGCATATTCTAAGCTTCTGTTTTCAGGTTTTGGGCCCTGATGTTTTTATTCAGACCTATCCCTTAGTGCGGGCCGACACAGTCGGTAGGCCCTTTATAGATTCGTAAAATTGACCCTAGGCCCATTTTTCTCTGCAACAGACACAAAAGACACAAAATACAGTGGAAGTTAACCCTGATGGGTAGTGCGGTTGGTGATTGGCCAGGACGAAGGGGCCTACCACTCTAATGTCTCTCTCAGGTTCAATTCCCTTGCAATGGAAAAAAACCCTTGGGGCTATCCACGCGTAAAAACCCTTTGGGTTAGCGAAGACTGGTTGGGGCTCTAGAGATTTAGTCTCGTGGTGCGTACAAGCTGGTCCAGGGACATTTTGTGTTACCCAAAAAATAAAAAATAATTACAGTGGAAGTCACGGACAGTAGTGGGTAGACGATCTTTGTTCGTTATTACTAGTTGAGAATGCATTGTTCTAGGTATGGTAGGGATCGTGGATACCTGGTTTTCCCCCAAAACACTAATGTATTGGAGCTTTCCCTTCTTTTTCGTCATTTTCGAGAGAAAAGCTATAAATAGACGCCATGCCGACAAAAGATGCCTGCCATCGAAACATAGTCTAACGCTAAAGTTGAAAATGCTAGCTAGTGGGGATGGAGAGACCACTAAACAAAATCGGAACAAAACTGTTCCAAGACCTAAAGAAATGCGTACAGTTGCATACGCTGGTAGTCATACATAAGGGGGAAAAAATAATGAAGAAAGAGAAACTTAGGTATCTTATTGTTCACAAATCATTGTCCCTTCGGGGGCATCCGATAAGATTGCAATGATACAAATCATCAGCACATGTTAGTTGGGATTGAAAAATAATATTTTTTTTCTTTGTAACTCCATCGATATGTATAATATATGCATCCCTTTGTGAAATAAAATAAAAGATTTCTTATGAACTATATACATTTGTTAAGTGTATGGACATTTACTGGCGAGATGAAACAACAGCAGTAATTATATTTCTGAAACGCAATATCTTGAAATTGATAATGTGATGTCATGTTTTATTTTGTTCTTGCTATGATGTTGGTGTCCTTCGTCCAAAGGAAAGAAGACAATGTAAAAAGAGATGTGACTAACTTATGAAAGCTTGTGATTGTGAAAAAGACCAAGTTAGGTTTGTGCGATTCTCAATTACTAAGAATTGGTGAGAGTAACCTTTCGGCTTCAATAAATCAATGGGTCAATAATTGCTTCCTATATTATACTACTTCAAAGTTGTTCTTAGTTGATTCTCCAATTTTTACTACTGCTATAGAGCTTTCCTTAAAAAAATTGCCAGATAAATATTTTTCTTTTTTTACAAATTAATTGCATTCATATCATTTCAAAATCCCAAATGGCACTTACAAAGAAATCCACCAAGATACAAAGATAAGAAACAAATGCACAACCCTAGACAAATAGGACACCTAATCTCTCTTATTGCAAAATTGACACACGGAATTTGGTCAATAGAACAAGCCTAACGACAAAGAGGATAGGCACCTAAGGAGGCACCAATTCAAACCAAAACATAAGCAATTCGACACCATCTGAACTATATAGTACTGTTATAGATGTCATTTGTCCGAAATATTTTAAGTCCAATTTTGTTGGATATTTCAGTCACACCCCCTAAATTGTTGAATATGAGGCCCGACTTGTTATAAGAATAATTTTGTAGCCTCGTTTTTTTTTTCCCTTCTTCTTCTCATAATTTTAGTTGTTTTTATAAAAGCTTCGCTTCCGCCAAAAATATTATTCTAGGAGTGAGCCACAACACAAGTACCTCTTAATCGACCGTTGAAATAGCACTATCTATTTTTGATTCTTTAAATTTTTAATGCCTTCGGACTTTTGAAATAAGATTACCTCTTCTTAAAAAAAAATTGTCCGGTCAGACTCTCCTGCGATTACTTGTGCGACACTAGGGCACAAGAAGTCACAACTGACTAACTGAGAAATGAAAGGGTGAATATGATAATTTCGGAGTATTTCTAGGGTAAAATTCGTAATAATTTCGGAGTATTTCTTGGGGGTAAAATTCGTAATATTATAAAGGTTTAGGTGAATTTTGTGAAACTGAAATGTCTATATAATGTTCAGCCCTAAACCCAAAATCTTACATACATAAATCCAACAAGCCTCAGCAGTCAGCACCGGCGTCTTTCGGAGGCGCCGGCGACGATAAGAACAAGTACCTCTCTCTCTCTCTCTCCGTCTCCCTCTCTGTCTTTCCATGGTCGTCTCTCTCTCTCTCTCTCTCTGTTTGTTGTTTTCTATTCAGATGCTTAAAAATTTACAATTTTGGGCTATAGTCATTGAAAGTATCGACCAATTTTTTTTTAGCGACCATACAATCTTTTTGGGATGTAGGTAGTGTTAGTTTATTTTCCTTGGGCCTGAATTAATCTGATGCAATGAGCCAATAGCTAATTAGTTTATAGTTTTATTTTTCAGTTGTAGAAAAGTATCTATCAGCAGCCCGTTGTCATAATTTTCAGTCATTTTCAGTCTTCTACCCCGAGTTTAGTTGTCCTCTATGTTACATTCACCCTTCTAGGTGTGAAAAGTACCGCGTGTTTGTTTGTTTTTTTTCTTGGGGAAAGTCAGCATTGTTAATTGGAGTAGTTAGTTTGAACCCTGCCAAATCCATACATGGTGCCTTCCACTTGCAAGGGTATTAATATGCAAGGTTATTAAAATGTGACGGACGTGTTTAGTGATATTGGCCTAGCAGGCCAGCAAGCATATTTTTGTATTTGAAATTCTCACTGAACTATGCATATAAGTTGTTTACTGCAGCACTCCTATGAAACACATGAAGTGCCCGAAGGCCATAGCCAGCCCAGGCACAAGGCCCACAAGGCCTGGGCCTTGGGCATCCCCAAGATGCCCAATTTTTGGGGCACCCCATTTTTTTTTTTTAGTATTTGGGTTGGGTAGAACTCTTTTTAGGAAATGCTCAGTCCAAGTTTCAGAAGCAAGGCTCAGTCTCTTGAGCATTGATACCGAGGCAGTAGGACTTTCTACTTATAAAAAGATTCTTTGCCTTCATTGTTTCCTTCAACTAGCGATGTGGGACTATAGGTAAGAGGCTTTGTTTTGCAAGTTGTTTGTCCCACATCAACAGAGAAAATGCTCAATTGGCAAAGTGGATTTAATACTATAGTTTTGGTTTTCTCTGACTGTTTTATTTTTAGTAAAAATTGTCAAGTATTTAGGGTACCATTCTTAGAACAGGCCTTGGGCACCCAAATTCCTTGGGCCAGCCCTGCCGAAGGCACATAGTAAACACCATTTATTATTGGGAAAGGAAAGAAAATGCAGTTAAATATGAACATCATTGCTGTGCCTTCATGTGTCAGTGAGATGAATCTGACACGTAAGACACATACCCGCAGCTGACACCTGTACCAGAGTCTAGTCCACATAACGTAGGTTGTCTTTTTGGATATAGGATACTAAGATGCATTTTTTTCCCGTTTCTTTTTTGCGTTCTTCATTTGTATGGATTGGCTTTTGAGTTTACGGTAATTGAATGCAGAACCACTTCTGGAAGTCATGGATAGGGCTCTCGCACAGTTGACATATTTACCTTTGTCAAATCCTATTTTGAGGCATGGCCAGATCAAGGGCTATGGGAAAACAATTAGGACAGTGAGAATGGTATGTAATGTACAATTCTCTCCCCTTAGGATGGCAAGTTTTTCAGGGTTGCGAGGTTCTAATGCTTTTGGTACAATGGTTAGACCTGGCCTTGATTTCCACTCTACGCTGGCGCCCGCTATCTCCAATCGCCAAAGAAAGTCTAGGAGATTTGTTCCTAAAGCTATGTTTGAGCGTTTCACAGAAAAAGCAATAAAGGTCATTATGCTTGCACAAGAGGAAACAAAACGTCTCGGTCACAATAATGTTGGGACGGAGCAGCTTTTGTTAGGTCTTATTGGAGAGGGAACTGGGATTGCTGCTAAGGTTCTCAAATCGATGGGAATCAATTTGAAAGATGCCCGTATTGAAATGGAGAAGATCATTGGGCGTGGTAGTGGAATTGTTTCTGGGGAGATTCCATTTACTCCTCTTGCAAAGCGTGTTTTGGAACTCTCTCTAGAGGAAGCCAGTAAGCTTGGTAAGTCGCTTGGCTTCTTTTCTTGGTTAGAAAATTATAGTCAATGCGCTGTGGTTTTTGAACTTCTAAGCAAGAATTATCAAATAATTCGTTCCATTTGTGTATGCCTTCCTGCTCTCTGTTATGTTTATATGCAGAAAAACTTTGTATGGATTTATTTTATGATTGAGTGTTTCAGGTCATAGTTATATAGGGACGGAGCATTTGCTGTTGGGATTGCTTAGTGAGGGTGAAGGCGTGGCAGCAACGATTCTTGAAAGTTTAGGTGCTGATCCAAATAACATCCGCACACAGGCAAGTTTGGTCATCATCTCAAGTGTTTGTTTTGCCCCTTTCATTTTGTTTGATTCCTGAAGTTTTTAGTTGACTAATTAGAGTCTTCAAATGGGAAAGTAGGTCATTCGAATGGTTGGAGAAAGTTCAGAATCTGTCAGTGCAGGTTTTGGAGGGGGATCTACTGGCAGCAAGATGCCGACATTGGAGGAGTATGGCACTAACTTGACAAAGTTGGCAGAGGAGGTATCTTGTGTTTTATGCATATGAATGGCATTTCTTTTTAGAGAGATGGTACCTAAGCTCGTTATTTTGCATTTGAAGGGTAAACTGGATCCAGTTGTTGGCAGGCAGGTGCAAATAGAACGTGTGACCCAAATTTTAGGTCGCCGGACAAAAAATAACCCATGCCTTATTGGAGAACCTGGTGTTGGAAAAACAGCTATTGCAGAAGGCCTTGCTCTACGAATTGCGAAGGGTGATGTTCCAGAAACCATAGAAGGAAAGATGGTGAGTAGAAGTTCGTATTGATGGTAGTGTAGGACCATATGTGAATCACAGAGGCTATTTGCTATAGAGTTCAAGTTTTTGTGCAATTTAAATGGGCCATATACTGCCTCAATGCTGTGTCAACTCAATGCTGAATTGACACTGTCCACTTCATTCTTTCACGCTTTCTTTCTTCTATATGTTCAATAAGGATCTGCTTGGGGATGCACATTACTGTACTTGACACAGACACGAAAAGCTTATTAGTTGGATATCGCTTTCAAATTGGGTGTAGGTTTAGATCAGTCTGTGAGGATACCAATGCTATCTGCAAGGTTTTATGTATCCTACCTGATTTAATTGAGGGAAAAGTCCACTTTACCTCCATCGTTTTCTCCTTGTGCAGATGATCGCCCTAACATTCATAGTGACCCACTTTTGATTTTGATATCTTAACAACCACTTCATTTTCTCCATTGGCTTCTGGGAAAGTAAACATCATTAGTCTTTCCCATGTAAGTTTCTTTCCTGAAAGCTCAAAAACCTTCCTTCGATAATTTGGCAGTGAGTAATATTTGAGGATTGGGCACGACTATTTCTTGCATTATTAAATCCAATTCCGTTTCAGTTCTGGGGCTACAAAATAGGTGTTATGAGTTTTAATTTGTAAAAGTTCTCGCAACGGAGACATTCTTGTTTAATAGGATTGAATAATTACCCAGATGCACCCACAAAAGAGAAAAGGTCATTAACTGCTGATTGTAGTTTTGATTAAATTTATTGTTCTGTTTTCTCCTTTGAAAATTGGAATATTATACCATCTGTGCTTGGGTAATGCAGGTTATTACACTGGATATGGGTCTTCTTGTTGCTGGCACGAAATATCGGGGAGAGTTTGAGGAAAGACTGAAGAAGTTGATGGAGGAAATTAAACAAAGCGATGATATAATTATATTTATTGACGAGGTGCACACATTAATTGGAGCTGGAGCAGCAGAGGGGGCAATTGATGCTGCAAACATCCTCAAACCAGCTCTTGCTAGAGGTGAATTGCAGGTATGACTTACACAATCATTCTAAATTTCCAACCATATAGCTTTGCTTTTTAGAGTTATGGCCATGTGGCATCAATAAGGATTTGATACATTTTGTGGGCAAACTGGGAACCATTTCATACTCATGCTCTCTTATTTGTAGAGTTAATTTCCTTTTAAGCTCTCACTTTAGCCTTTTCTTCTAACCTCTGACTATTTAGCATGTCTATGGATTTGACTTGTAACAAATTTGTTGGCCCAATAGGTATTTTGAAGTAAGACATTTATGTGGCACTGTGGCAGGCATATGAGTGTGCGAACAGGATCAAGTTAACTGATTCTTTCGTCCTCTTTCCTTAATTGGGCTCATACTTTTTCTTTCCTGAGAAAGTGCTTCTGGTCTACTCATAAAAGGAAGAGAACTTTGAAGTGTTGGTAATTTATAACAATAAAGATTGTGTTGGTTCTCTCTGACACATGCAGTATTGTGAAGTGCTGCCAATTTTAATCATGTTGTAAAGCTTTTGTAGAATTTTATTCAAAAGGACACCCCAAGTGCTTGATCGAAAATTTTGAATGTTTTGATCATGTGTTGGTTAGGTGGAATATGTTTCTTTGAGATTTCCAAGATCACTTACTTCTGAGAATCAGTTACTGTGGTACTGATGGTTTTTTTGACGCACTACTCAAAGTTTATATTAGTGCTCATATGTTTTCTGTTGAAGCTTCTCATTAGTTTGGTTTACATGGAAATAATTATTTTTATCCCAACCAACGCAGTGTATTGGGGCCACAACACTAGATGAATACAGGAAGCACATTGAGAAAGACCCAGCCTTGGAGAGACGTTTCCAGCCAGTGAAGGTGCCTGAACCAACTGTTGATGAAACTATAGAGATTTTGAAAGGGCTCCGAGAACGATATGAGATGCACCACAAGCTTCGTTACACAGACGAGGCATTAGTTTCTGCAGCGAAATTGTCATACCAGTACATTAGGTATGTAGTTTATGTAACAGTTTCTGTAGATGTTTGTACTTTGTACTTATGCACTGAATTGGTGACACTTACACATGAAATGAATGTACCTCTTGGAGAATAACCCGAAACAGCTATAACTAAACTTGGTATTATGTGGGAAAATCTTTTTGTAGATTTTTTTTTCCTGTACTACTGCACTAAGTGACACTGGTACATAAGATTAATGAAACAGCTATAAATAAGCTTGGAATTATATGAATGCACTTATTCAATTTCAGAAGATATTTGTACTCTTTACATGTGCTCAAAGTCAGTGACACTGGTACATTAGATGTATGTACCTATTGGAGAATAAACTGAAACAGCTGTAACTGACGGTAGTACTTGTATGGGTAAATGCATTTTTAGCCTTGCAGCTGTGATGCTGGTTCTAGTTCTTCTTGACTGCAGCAGTGGCATTAGTATTGCCACTCATGTCATCACTAATTTAAATTATTAGCTCCTCTGGATAAAAGCACCTATCCCTTTGAAAATATAAATATTCAATGTTAGTCCTGTAACTGAGGCCAGCATAAAACATGCTGTTATAGCTAAGTTCTTACAAATAAGTTTTAAAGCTCTAATGTGGACTTCTTGGAATAAGTTTAGGTAGGTTGGTAGCGGATTAACTTTTGTAGTGTTTTTCACAACCTTGAAGGCCGATAATAATTAAATAGAAATAAAATAGTAGTAGATGTAAAGAAACACCACAGGTTAGGGAAGTTGTAGTGTAAAAACCAGTCATAGAACCATTGCTAGTTATAGCTGATTATTAGCCAATAGGCTATCTTCTGCCAGCAATGATCGGCATCGTTCTGACTTTCTGTAGTACTAGGTGGAACTCTTACTTTTATTAGATATATGTGGTTGAGTTTGGACATGTGAGAAATGACTAAGCAAACCATTCCTTGGGGATCACTCTGAGAGATGCTCCGTTTGCTCATCTTTTTTTTTTTTTTTTTTGGGTCAAAAGTTCATATGATTAATGGATGGCTAATTTTCCCGGATTTGTGTGTATGGGTATACTTGCACACTGTGACCTCTTTCTTTGGACAGTTGTACTAATTTCTGCATGTGATGGTTTTTTTTGTGTTCCAGTGATCGTTTCCTACCTGATAAAGCAATTGACTTGGTTGATGAAGCTGGTTCTTGTGTTCGGCTTCGTCATGCTCAGGTATGAAGATTATGCCACCCTTAGTGCTATACTGCTATCCATTTTCGCTGTTTCACGCCTAAGGTGATTGAGTTGCATTTCTTGTACTTTGCAGCTCCCAGAGGCAGCTAAAGAGCTTGATAAAGAGCTGAGGCAGATTACGAAAGAGAAGAATGAAGCTGTTCGCAGCCAGGACTACGAAAAGGTACATACTTATATTTTGTTTCCTCATCAGTTCAATGTTGGATTGTTTTGCAAGGTTTTAGCAATTCCCCCCCCCCTCCAAGATTTGTCATAGTCCCAACAGAAATGGCTGAAACATTTTTGTTTCGCTTCAAACACAATTACCCATTGGTACCAGTGGAACATACAGAAAGTGTCACAGAAACACGTAGAAGCACTACAAACCACACTGAACCATTGCGTTGTTCGACACCTATTAGAAATATCCAACCATAATGTTTCCTTCAAAAAGCTTACAACATTAAACTTTTTTCGAGTAGGCTGGGACCTTGCATGATAGAGAAATGGACCTTAGGGCTCAGATTACAACTCTTGTAGGCAAAGGCAAAGAGATGACTGAAGCAGAGACTGAAGCAGCAGGGGACAGTGGTCCCATGGTGACAGAAGTGGACATTCAGCACATTGTGTCCACGTGGACCGGTATCCCGGTTAATAAAGTTTCAACTGATGAATCTGAACGTCTCCTCAAGATGGAAGAGACTCTCCATGAGCGAATCATCGGCCAGGAAGAAGCTGTAGAGGCCATCAGCCGCGCGATTCGCCGTGCTCGTGTCGGACTTAAAAACCCTAATCGGCCAATTGCTAGTTTCATCTTCTCTGGTCCCACCGGCGTCGGGAAGTCGGAACTGGCAAAAGCACTAGCCGCCTACTACTTCGGCTCCGAAGATGCCATGATCCGCCTTGACATGAGTGAGTTCATGGAGAGACACACCGTCTCCAAGCTCATCGGCTCGCCGCCAGGATACATTGGGTACGCCGAAGGAGGCCAGCTAACGGAGGCCGTCAGGCGGCGTCCCTATACCGTCGTGCTCTTTGATGAGATCGAGAAGGCGCACCCAGATGTTTTCAACATGATGCTTCAAATTCTTGAGGACGGAAGGTTGACTGATAGCAAAGGGCGGACCGTGGATTTCAAGAACACCCTGTTGATTATGACGTCGAATGTGGGAAGTAGCGTGATTGTGAAGGGAGGCCGCCGTCGCAAACAATTAGGCTTTGACTTCGATTTGGAGGAGAACACCGAGAAGGATACGAGTTACAACCAAATCAAGAGCCTCGTGCAGGAGGAACTCAAGCAGTATTTCCGCCCGGAGTTCTTGAATAGGTTGGATGAGATGATTGTCTTCCGGCAACTCACAAAGATTGAGGTTAAGGAGATTGCTGATATTATGCTGAAGGAAGTGTTTGAGAGGTTGAAGGTGAAGGGGATAGAGCTTCAGGTGACGGAGCGGTTTAAAGATAGAGTGGTGGATGAAGGGTACCAACCGAGCTATGGAGCGAGGCCCCTTAGAAGAGCCATAATGAGACTCTTGGAGGATTGCATGGCTGAGAAGATGTTGGCTGGAGATATCAAAGAAGGCGACTCAGTAATTGT
>BPLS01000563.1:48495-82834 GCA_019656275.1 Rhododendron kiyosumense
AACCGAACCGAACCGTGAGATATTTATTTTATATAAATAATATATATGTGTACGCATTTATATAATAAATAGTTAGTAATGTTAAACACTTTTTTCCATCGTTTTTAGTATTTTATCTTAATAATGGGATATAGTGTAAATGTACATAAAATATATGGAGTAAATCGTAGTTTTTTCGAAAAAATTACAGGTAACCTTAGTTGAGTTTTTAGTAATTCGTTTTTTTTCTGGTCTTTTATGTTATGTAATGTACTATAATGATACAATCCTACTAATATTTTAGATTCTTTTGAATTTGATTTCTGAAGTAAACATTTGATAGTTTATGTAACAAGTACTTTCTGGTGGTGTTAAACTTAATTCTGAAGGTAACATTCTTCTCTTTTATCATGGGATATATGCTTAAACTTTATTTTTCCTAAAATCCGTAGACAAAACCGTAACTGATTCGCGAGTCACGGATCGGATTGGAACCGGACCATAGGACTTTTGGTTCGGACACGGATTTCATTATGTAAAAACCGTGACTAGCGGTTCCGTCCTCGGATTCCTAGAAATCCGAACCTAACCGGACCGCGAGCAGCACTAATGAATACTACCACAAAGGAAAGTAATAGCTAAAAAACCAAGACCATGAATACTACCACACAGCTTTTTGGGGCATCTCATGTTAGTAGAATTTCGGGGTCCACGGCGAACGTCTTGCCTCGCCTTTACTCATGTCCGGTACCAATTTGAGCTGAAAAAATATGTACTAAATCCGGATTTCCATCCCGTGCACAAAACAACGTTCAAAAAAATTGCACAAGAGCTGTTTGACAAAACGCTAATACGAGAGTACAGAAAAGAATGACACACAGAAGCAACAAGTTTTTTGTTCCTTTCACCTGGGAATATTTTATCTTGGTAGACTGAATCAGCATTGTAGGTTGGAACCCAAGACTGGCAGTAATTGAAACAGCAGCCATTTGAGAGCCCAAAACTGGAAACTGGGATTTTGGGAAAATGCTAGTGGAGTACTATTTTCAACTGAGAAAATTGTGAGGTTGGGGAAAAGTTTTTTTTGTGCAGTGGAGGAATCTAGGATGTGGCTTATGAGTGGCCAAGATTCGTTCTCCACCATCATAGGCCTATCTTTACGATGACGTGGCAAATGGATTAGTTTCCGTCCGGGGCCTTCACTGCGAAAGATTATTAAGTGCTTCTGGAGGAATGCTTTACGACAATTCAAGATTACACCGGTACAGTCTCCTGCCTCCTCAAAAGTGTCGTTGGCGGCGCAACGTGTATTATAGGGTGAGCGAATGCAATCTTGGTCACGCATTTCTGTGAAGCCCATACTAGGTTTTAATTTGAATGATGATCGTGATCATACAGTTTGTAGAAATTAACTTTCTAGGTAATCCTGAAACAAAACAACTCAATCTATCCCCTATTGATGAGTATTCAATCAAATAACACTTGTTTTGGTCCATAATTTGGGACCAAGAACTGAATAATTTACTCCAACAAGTGCTGCTATTTAATTGAGCTAAATTTTTATTTTTTTGGAGATGCCTAAAAATTCAAGTTTCACGAATGACGGGTATAGTTATTTAAGTGGAGCTCGGAAGTCGGCTTGTCAATGGGCCGGATCCAATCCGAATTCGATCCGGAAAATTCAATCTGAATCCGATAACATCGATCCGTAATCCGATAATCCGAATCCAGTAATTCAAATACGGATCGGATTAAATCCGTTATCGATCCGAATCCGAATTTTATTTTTAAAAATTTTAAATTTTTTTTGAAAAACAATAAATTTTTTATTTTGAAAAAAAATGTTTAAGAAGTTGTATTTTTATTTTTTAATTTTTTTTCGAAAATTTTTTTTTGTATTTTTTTTGCTAAAATTTTTTAAGTAAAAAAGTTTTCGGATCGAATTTGAATTTTCGGATCAGATCTAAATTTTCGGATCCGGATCGGATCTGATCCGTTGACAGGCCTACTCGGAAGGGTGAGAAATTTTGTTGGGTGGGTGAATGAATTGCACTCAGAGTGTGCACATGAACACCCTCGAGTAAAAAGTACCAATAGGAAAATAAATTATTGTTAATTTTTCTTATTTCTGATTTAACAGACTTGGACTATCCTTAAAAAAATACTTCACTAATGAATACTAATGTTTGGCTATTTATTCTAAGAATGGTTTATAATTTAATCCACTTTGTTACACCAAAACACCAATTTAGCTTCAATGCAATCTACCACTATTCACTTTATAATCCTTCCAACACAAAATGATAACAGTATATTTCTTTTCAATCAGCAACGCAAAATGAAATTTCATACCGAACGCATTGAATCCCACATTATTTCGTATTAGAATTTGGTATACAAACAAACTGAATTGCAAATATAAAACACAAAACAACTCCTACCATCTACTCACCAATACACAATATAGATATCAAGACCATTTAGAAAGTAATTAGATAGATCCACAGTGTAAATAACACCAGCTTGGTTAGGGTTCAATATGCCTTTAAGTCACAAAAACCTTCAGTGGCATGGATCAAAATGCAAAACAGTTCCAGGCAAATTGAAGAAGAATGAGCTTTTTATCATACACGATTCTAGCTATTTTGCAATGCTTTCTTGTGTAATTTTCTATAACACACAATGATTCAGCTGGGTCTGTGATCTTGACTCAGGTGTAGAGGGAATACAGTATCAAAAACAACCCTCGCAAACACATGCCGAACTTCTTGTAAGCTGCCTAGGGCTAGCAAATCGTAATCAATGTCACTACCTTGTTTGGCAACAAATCCCTTTTCCTTTCCCAGCCTTGCACATTCAAACATCTTGCACACTCTCAAATACAGGTCTAACGAGATAAATACCTGCAAATATAAACCAAAACAAATGAAAGAAACTATGAAATCAATCCAGCTCATTCGAATTTGAATAATAAATGAACGTCAATAGACCAAGAACTGACCAAAAAAATCACATGGAAGAGCATTTTGGTTTGGTTTTATCTCTCCTTTTTGCAAAATGCATGTTTTATACCTCTCCCTAACATATTATATTATGTTTTCGAATTTTCTAAACTTTGATTCGATTTAGTCACTTGGGGAAACACGTCTAGTCGTCTATAGCTTGAAGTCAAAACAACACAAATTTTAATCTCTTCCCTCCAAGATTTAGAAATTGGTGCTATAATACAAATATTAATCTACATGACATAAAGCAATTGCATATCTATATATTACCAAAATATTGTTATACAACTCTATCTTTTGCACGATACGTTCTGTGTCCTATATATTTTTATAATTTCAGTGTTCGTGTGTTTTTGTGTCAGTGTGCCCCATGCCATGTCCCTGTCTGCTTATGTGCTTCTTAGGAGAAGCTTTAGGACTACGGATCCCACTTCCGAGGTTGTGAACCAAGAGTGAATGGACCAAAGTGACATAATGGTCTAAGACCAAGGAACTCTACGCATACCATGGCCTAGGAGGCTAGGACCAAGGGCATGGAGAAAAAAGTAGGTAGTGAAAGGAAAGGGGAAATAAGAAGGGGAACCAAATGAAAAAGGCAGATTTGAGGGATTACCAGATCCGAATATGGTGCAGTAGGGTACAGGGAGGTCATGGAAATTGCCTTTGAGACGAAGTGCTCATCAGTCATGTCAGTCAAAATGTTTTTAACTGATGCTGCTAGATTCAAAACCTCATCTCTCAACAACTCCACTTCAAGATTCTGGGGTTGCAACAATTCGTGAAAGCTGATGTCATGCGGTGTAGAAATACTCCTTGCTATGTTTAACGACTCTGAAATATCTCCACCATTGTGAACGGCAAGGCAAAATGCAGCCACCACCAAAGGATCCCTAGGTTGGTCGGACAATGCTTTATGAAATGCTAAGATGCCAACCCTGAAAATATTAGATCTCCGTAAGTCTGACTTGAAAATAACTACTTACCAGATTAAAACTAATTTTCTTGTATCTCCCAGTACAGTGGATTCAGTATTGTAATCTTCTAGGTCACAATTACTTTACCCAGGTATAGCGCGAAGATGAATAAAATTTTGAACATTCATTCCAGAAAATATTTTGGAAGGGAGCCAAAAAAAGGAGAAATTTATTGTAACTGCAGAAGGTAAAGCATGGTGTTGTAACTGTAAAAAGTTAATAATTGTCTATATTACTTTTGATCAATTTACCATCAAATTCCACCTTCTCTTTAATAAGTGTATTGCCCCGCTTAATTAACTAACGACAAATCAAATGCTGTCGACTGCAATCTTACCACAAGCTACAGTGACAAGGCCGGTCGGGTGCCAAAAGATTGTCCATTGTAGAAAATAAAGACTGCAGACAAAACCAGAGGAGATTAACCATTCAATACTATACCCAAGCAATAGAAACATTTTGACAAAACTAAGCCTCCTGTAAGAAAATAAATATTGTGTTTTGGATACAAAAGTACACAGATAGCATCTGGGCTGACAATAAGTACAGAGCTGCCCAATGAGACAACATCAAGAACTTCCGAAATAACACTTCAGTTTGACTTTTCCAAAGATTGTCTGACAAACAAAACAGTATTTCTAAATAAAATATCCATAAAGGAAATTTATCAAGATAAATATTCGATGTGTAATGGGGATGCCATCACAGAGGAGAAAAGCCTGTCATCTGCATGTAAAACTAGAGGCAACACCCCATGATCGGATGCCATTCCTAGTGAAGGCAGGAAAGCAGGTGTAGTGAGCAAGTACTGGGAGTCAAAACAGCTCCCTAAACAGATCTACAGTATGATGTCCACAAAATATTGCTCATTGCAGTATAACTAGATTCCAACAAACAATACTATTACGTATCATAAAATGTGAGCGTGAGAAAAATCCATAAAAGGCACTACAAAAGTCTACGCACTTAACTTACCAGAAGCATATTAGATCGTCTGTCCCATCTCCTAAAACCTTGTTGAACAAAATATGCTGCCTGCAATAAGCAGCTACACTAAAGTTTTACTTTAGGAGACCAACCAGTAAAGCAACAGATTTAAGATGAAACTCCATACTTGAATTGGCAAAAGTATTTCAAGAACACGGTATCTCCATAATAATCTCAAAGAAGCTTCTGCAGAACCATATGCCAGCATATAATTCATCTCCATGAGAATCCTTACCTGCAAAATTCGAGTGGGGGAATATCACAAGGACTTTTTCAGTTCATGGAAACAAAGAGAAGCAACTAATTGTACAAGAGGAAGAAGAGGTTTTGATATACCTTATCAAGTCTTAGAACTGAAGAGGCTAAATATGTTATACTACGACCTGTCTCGTGAGTGAAGCTGAATCCTAAACGGGCAGCAATTCTAACTGCACGGAGAATTCGAGCTGCAAAATAGAGTAACAGCATCCTAAAACAACAGCGATAGATATGATAGTAGAAAAGGAAAAAGATGATGATGATTATGACGGTGGTACCTACGTCAAATGAACTCTTCTAGACTTTTGTAAGTTACCACATGAGTAAAGGTATTAGATGTGTATAGACATTATGCCTACCTAGTTGAGGTCACAAAATAATGACTTCTATTTTCTGTATAAAATGCTCTATCTTGTTTGCAAACACCATGTTATCCTAGCAAGAGAACATCAATGGCCAGGAAGTGCCCTGATGTCCTTGGACACAACAATCTGACAAACCCGACACTAGGACCCGTAAGCGCATGGAAAGTACTACGTGGGCCAGCAAAACATAGGATAAGGATGATTATAAGTCTGTGGTGGCCAGGATGATGACTACTATGATGACCGCAATGATTAATTTCATGGCTGCTGGCTCAACTCAAAAGAAAATGAGTTCATAAGTTCCGACTTCCGACAGTGCCTTATTGGTATTTGAGGTTGACATTTTTTACTTTTCATCACAATAAAGAGAATTCTACCAAAAAATCATGGAAATAGACATGTTTACAATATCCATAGGAAAAAGTTGCAATAAGATCTCACCACAATCCTGTTGGAATGAATCCATTGCACGAATCATAGTCCTAACCTAAGGAAAATGGAAATGATGTCAGCACACAGCACAGAGAACACAAATATAGGGAATTTAATTCATTATAATCTAATGGAGATATATCACACTTTAGCTTGTTTAATATCTTCCAGTCCACCCATGTAATCGTACACCAAATTTGCATAAGGATCGAACATCAACCTGAGAAAACGGAAAAGATTGTAACAATTTAAAAAGAAACAATAAAACCATATATTTACAAAAAAAAAAAAAAAAAAAAAGAAGTCAGATTAACACTCAAAATAACAGTCTAAATTTTGATGCTACAAGGATCAAAGTAGCAACCCGTTTATTGTGAAATCACGCTGCAAGCAATTCCTCCAGCGCATATAATCCTTCTCATCACAGTCAACAGGACTTTCGTAAGCAAAACCTAAGTCGCTGTCTTGATTTGTGGCACAGGTGCTAAAACTCGATACCTAATTGAACAAGGAAATCTGGCTCATATCAGGAAAACGTTGCACTTTCCAATTAAAATATTTACGAGGTACAAACTTAAAGAAGTACCACGTTAAAATAATTTTTCTCAACTGCTACCACCTACAAGAGATACAAATCATCCAAAAATAACAAACCTCAACAATTGTATCCTCGACATGGACATGGCAAATGGGAAACCGTCGTCCAATAATATGACATAGTGAAAATACACTCCTCACCTGTTGATATCCATAAAAATCATTGCACGATGAAAACTAACACCAACGGCTATTAAAACACAAACGAAAACATGGCAAATACTAGCCTCCTTAAGTTCAGCTGAAGTAATTATGTCGAAGTCCTTTGGGGTCCGCTTCAAAATAAGGTCACGTACACAACCTCCGACAAGGTAAACTTCAAATCCTACAAATTGACAAAGCAAAGGTTAAACACATATCAAGCACAGATAGACAGCAAAACTGTAAAAGCTTCCCATCAGAGGGAAATGGGAAAAACAAGTTAATCCAACCATGAGTTCATGTTTCAGTGGTATACATAACTACATAAGAGTTGGGAGGGATAATGTATCTATTCAGTGCTACATCTGACAGCATGAAGCATGTAAAAAAATCAGGAAACTTATGACTTGTGGCTTAATAGGCTTAAAAGCACAAAGTTCCTGGCTAGGTGCTTTACCTTGGTACAAAAACGGCTCATACTACATAGTGGAGCTCAACGATGAGGTCATTAAAGTATGTCATGGAAGTCATTATTGTCGTAGCAAAATCCATTGATTAGCAAACATATGAATTTGTTAGTGACACAACAGTTTAACATTCAATACGGTAACTGATAATTAATATGCCCCAAATTTCTTGTAATTGGTTGTAGTGATAATGGGCACGATAGGATGAGAGCAGGAAATCATATGCCTGATTATGTTGCCTGGAAGAGAAATGGTGAAAAGCTTTGTGTGGCAAACAATTAACATCTGTAATTAAAATAAGCTAGTATTGATAGATATATATCAGCAGGCCAAAGCAATGTCAAATAATCATTTTCGATCTTCTGAGCTAAACAGGCACTCTAAATCATGAATAGCATATAAGAATACTCATCCTAATCCCGGTTGAGTAGTCAATTTCCATTTTCCACCATCAACTCAAATCAATAAAATAGCATTCGTTCAAATTATGCAAAGGTAAATTTATCTGTTAAAATAGCATTCGTTCAACTGAAGTATTCTGTATTCAGATTCAACGATACAAAAGGCGTAGTTATAGGTGGCTTGCAATGGATAAAAGGTAGAAGATATGTTTTGTTGGGATCTTTTTATAACCACAATCCTTGATATGAGGTATTCCAGATAACTTCCACGACTGACGACACAATTATCTCACAAACAATGTTCAAAACCATACGTAAGCTATCAAAACCAAATTTGAGATAGTCTCGTTTGAGACCATGCTAGCTTAATAATTCAAAATGTCTAATATGGGCCTAATGGATCGAACTCATGTCAAATCCCTGCATTTCAAATCCACAGCCATTCAAATGAACAAAAATATTACCTTCTTTTTTCAGTCTATCCAAAACCACTCTTGAAGGTTTGGAAATCGAAGAATTACTGATCCCAAGGTCTTTCGAACTCGATCTCTTCCATTCCGCCTTACAGTTACCTTCATCTACTTCACATTTAAACAAATAAATTTGTACCATAATAACAAAGCAATACACAATTTACCGGCCCAAATCAAATGCGAGCAAGGTTTTCGCTGCTAAAATGAGGGGTCTCCCAAAAGTTGTGTACTATTCACGAAACATAGGTCTAAGTAAAATTGATTATAAGAGCATAATTAGTACTTTTTCCACTAAAAATACAACAAGAGTGAACCTTTAGTGATTATTCGAAAATTTTGTAATGACACCCATAATTTTAAAACTTTATACTGTTGAAATGAAGACTAATAATTTTTCGCTTTCAAATTTTGTCTAATCCTTTTACCATTTTCCTGGTAAAATTCATAGGCCCCCATTCTATTAAGTTTGACTTGGCTCTTAAAAATATCAGAACAAGCCCTGACCATCAATCAATCAATATCAATAACTCCAAAACCCTAACTTTACAGTACAAAACCTTACTTACCTTTTACACTGGAATTAACCCCATGGCGGTCGCTGTTGCCTTTAACGAGACTCTCTGGTTCATCAGTTGTCTCAAATGCTGCAACCGAGCTGAGTCGAACCTTAATGCAAAACAAATATACAAATAACACTAGCTATCACATTAAATTATATTCATGCTTTACCCCAAGGGATTGGCCTGGTGGGGACTTGGGGGTGTGCATATGGAGTGATTGCTTTGGCTTTAATTGGACTCCCCGTAAATGGACGGTGGGATGGGGCCCAGGATTAGTCGATGTGCACGCAAGCTGCTCGACACCCGAGTTACCGGGAAAAAAATTATATTCACGCCAGCTTACATATATGTATGTCTGTGTATATGCATACCTTTCGAGCGGAATGGTGAAGAGGAGGTAGGAGAGAAAAATGGGGTAGGCAAGAGAATCCCAAGCCAACGGAAATGGCCATGGACGAGCTTCGGTTGCTTCAACATCCCATGAGGGTTTAAGCAGGCTAGCAGAGGTAAAACCCTCGGAGTAGAGGGAACGGGCCAACGGGGAGGACGACAGTACTCTTCTGGGCCGTGGGAAGGGATGGCCCAATGAAAAAAAGTGAACTTATGTTTTAGACTTAGTGTTGGGCTTCGATTGAACAGAGACCAGTAAGAATATTTTGGTGGGAACAACAGAAATAGAAGAGAAACTACACAAGGGCGGAATTAGGAATTACTTATGCCTTGGGCTAATCCAAATTTTTTTTCGATGGGCAAAACAGTGTATATAATATGCATATTGACAATCTCTAAGAATTAAGGCTTGTAATATATTTCATGCACCGTGCATATTGGTAGCACCATCAAACCTTACATATTGTGAATATCCATATTGTAACGAGTGAGAAGTGAGGACATCAGATATCTATTTCTTAAGAGTTAATGCAATCGTGTGTTTAACATGCACAATATGAGGACATCAGATATCAGTCTTTTATTTTGAATGTAATTGGAGAATGGTTAATGAGAATTCAAAAGCTCCTTCAAGATTGATTCTCAAGAATTGGCTCTATAACTCGATTTTTGTAAGCGATTATGACACAATTTCTCAAATTTTGGCTCTATAACTCGATTTCGGTAGGTGATTATGACGCAATGCATTCTCCTCTGTGACTCCTAAAACAGCTAGAATGATAAAATGCGGAAGTGAAAAATTAAGCTCCCAAACAGTGGCGGATTCAGAAATTTTGCACAGATGGGTCACTTTCCGAGCATAAATTTTACTCTCTCCGTCCCTAAATAAATATCCGAACTGCAAACCTAATTTTCTAAAAAGATGCATTTTATTCGTTAAATTTTTTTCAAAAATCTATAGATATCAATGAGTTCTTTCAAGTTGTGAAAAATGTTGAAATTTTTTTAATAAAAAAATGCATCTTTTAAAAAACCTAAATTTGCATGCCAAATATTTATTTAGAGACGAAGGGAGTATAAAGATTCTCACAACCCAATACATCAAGAACGTGAAATAATATAACGAGAACCAAAAATAAAATTAGATTGGTGTTTTCTATATTTGTTCTTGATATTCCCTCCGTCCCGATTTGTTTGTCTTATTGTCGAAATACGTGTCTTTCAAAAATATACTTATATTTTACATTTTATAATATTTTTTTTTATTTTGAAGATTTTGTATAATAAAACTAATTGAGATCTATCAAACAAGATCCATATTGCATATTAAAAACATTACGAATTGAAAATTATAGCCAATTCTTTGAGAGGTCAAATGCTCTCAAAAAGTAAAAAAGGGGACAAACAAACCGGGACGGAGGGAGTAATTTATTACTCCTATAGTTTTATCGGTGAAATAGGTTGCAAGGTTGCAATGTTGCATGCGTTATGATGGAATTGTGGTAGTACGATTACCTAAAGTCATAAGAAAATAGGGTTCAATTCACAGTAGCTACATTTAGAGGAAGCTTCTTCTTTTTTTTCCCAAACCACGTAAACGTTAAAATCAAAAAGTAGAAAGACGCTCCCGAATCTCGAACCACTGCCACACGCAAGGAAAGCAAAGCCTCTACCACTCGAACATGGCTTCCAATTAACCATACTTTGGGTATTTTAATATATATTACTTATTTTTTGGGTTCACACACACAAAAAAAAAAAACCTGTTAATTTCAGCTCAGCTGGGTCACGTGACCCGTCTGTGCTTTAATTGGATCCGCCCCTGCTCCCAAACACCTCCTGCAAAATCATTTTAGCCTTCGGATTGGGCTTTGAATTGGCCTTGAGAAATCTTCCAGCCTTAGAATTGGGCTTGAGTTGTAACTGCTATAGAAACAGCTTTTGGATTATTATAGCTTCACATTTTCCGGGCAACAGAAGTCAACAGAAAATTATGCTTTACATTTAAATTTTGATAAATCAGACAAATGGTTTTTTTTTTGATAATGCAGGGTGTCTTGAACCAGCTCACACCGTCTCAGACTAATCTCTATAGCCTATCCCACAATCATTTCATAGCTTTTCCCACAATCGTTTCACACGCTTACGCGTGAGAGTGAGGTGGCCTGGTAAGGAGAATCGAACATGAGACCACCTTAGAATAAAGCAACGAATATGAGACCTTAGAATAAAGCAAACACCTCAGGCTCAAGCCAAAACCACTTGGCCAACCCCTTAAGGTTAAACATTCCATTAGTGAAAAAGAGGATTTGAATTCTTTTTCTTTGATGCACCATATGCTAATTCGACTTGGTTAATCTGCATCAAATCTGCCGTAGTTCTCGCTAGAAAAATGAAAAATGAATCTAAAATCACTGGAATTTCAATATCTGGTCCCAAAACGACATTTATGTGCCTTTCCTGGGATATTTCTCCATATAGAAAGCAACTAGTAAAACAACAGCAACCTAGTATTAGTAACCATTTTTGGTTTGCTATTTTCACACTTGTGCTTGTTATGCTTTGTTCGGTGTACTAGACGCACGGAACGAGAATGTTGTTTTCAAAAACATCTTTTTGAAAACTTCCCTCAGTGGCGATGGGAATCGACTTTCGTAAGTCACTAGCAAGTCGTGCGAAAACGCGTAAAAAGAAGGTTGGACACGATGAGAAACGACCGTTGGAAATTGGTTTATGGAAAGTATAGTTGATTCAACTTGCGTTTTGGACGTGTTAGGGCAATTTCCCAGAAGCAGCACATATATGTGTTTTTTTTCCGTAAGTTCGATGTCAAGTTTGACAGCGAAAGGCCAATGAAATACTTAAGTCTAAAGGAACTAGTGATTTTCATGGTTTTTATCCTTTTCATCAGTTTCCTTGCTTTTTTGTTGGTTTTTCCCCCTAGTTATTGTTTTCATGTTAAGGCACTATTTGGTTGTTGTTTTCCGAAAAAGTTTGCGGTCTTTAAAACTTATTTTATGAGAGAGAGAAAAAGTCTGAATACATCCAAGTAAAGTCTGAATACAGATTATATCAGCAGCCGCGGTAAGACAGAGGATGAAAGCGTTATCCAGAATGATTGGGCGTAAAACGTCTGTAGGTGGTTTTTTTAAGTCCGCCGTCGAATCCCAAAGCTTAACCCTGGACAGATGGTGGAAACTACCAAGCTAGAGTACGGTAGGGGCAAAGGAAATTTCCAGTGGAGAAGTGAAATTAATGTACTGCTTTGAGTCTCTTTAGCAGGCTCCCTTGTTGAAAGATTGGATTGAGAAACCTGCGCCCTTTTGGATACATGCTTCGTTAGGATTGATAAACGAACCAAGCTAATTACTCATACTTGAATTGTTAAAAACTTGTTCAAGATCCCATTTTCTAACATAAACCATGCAAGCTTTAGTAATTTTTAAGTTCATTAAACTTTCAAGTCAAATTTGATCAAGCTACTATTTTGCTCATTCGAGTAGAGTACTTAATTATACTAATGTTTATACCAAAAGCCAAACTACTCGAGGTGTATAATGGCTCCGCGGTCTTCCTTCATGGCGATGGCTTGGTGTCTCAGATTCCAACTTTGTTTTTACGGTTTGGGTGTTTTTGGGCTTCATTGTTGGGTTATTCCCATGTATTTGGGCTTTAGGCCTTTTTCAGGTGTTTGGACGGCAATCCTATTGCTTTGGGCATTGTGACCTTCTAGGTGCTGGGCTTTTGCTCCCTTGGGGTTCTGTCTTGGTTGACATCTTATCAATCAATGTTAACTATGTCGTTAAGTATGCAGATAAAACTTGAACAAGCGACTGTCTAGCCCATTTGACTCGTTTATCATCGTACGTAACTCTCAATGTCAATTGAGAGGTACTTATAAGCGTGCATGGAGATTAATGCGTTATCCGGTAGTAGTCATATATTAATGAAATGTCAATGTTATGGAGATTAGTCGGTTGGATTTTCACAATCTATCTTCTTGTCTTGGAATGGGACTCTTGTCTTCTCGCATGAAAATTTTTCCAGATTTTCCCCCCATTTGATTTGCTTTTGTTGGCCTCATCGATTAAATTCAACAAACGAATATTTCCTCTTTCTTTCTCTTTCTTACTGAACTAAAAATTTGCAAAAATCCTCTGGTCATGCACTTTCATGTTCGAGCGACACTAGTTTTGTTCTTTGATTGATACATTTTGTTACAATCATAACCGATCCCACCAACTTAGCTAAGGCCGTGTGGAGGTTTGGGATCGGTTCAGTTATCAAAAATATTGCGTAAAGAATGTATTCAAAATAAAGTAAAGTAAAGTAAAGGGGGAAAAATTATTTGTCTGATCGAGAAAAAGGTAAAAAAAAATTTTCTAGGTATGTTTTGTTGACAAAAAAGATTGCAGAAACACTGTAGTTTTTTTTGTTGGACCTATTTTTCAGTGTTTTCCTAGGTAGCGAAATATGTAACCTTCAATATGTTTGTTATTTAGACAATCTTTTTGTTGGATATTCGTTATAGCTGGCTAGGTTTCATTTTTAGAAAAGGATTACTTTAAAATATTTTGAAAGTAGAATGTATCATTCTAATATATATTTTTTTTTAAAGAAAGGAGACCGAAAAAAGTATTTCAAAACTCAATTCAATTGGCAAAGTGAAGTATTATAAAAGATAAGGTCTAAATTAAGGGGAAAAAAACTTATCACTAGGATGGAAGATGATTTTCTGGTTATAAGTTTCTTAATCACATACATTGAGAAAGACACAGCTAAAAGTTTAGATGCCGATTCTAGCATCGATGCTTTAACGACATGAAAGAGCGTCGGACATAATTCAAGATGCCTCAATTTAGTAGATAGATCAAATTAAAATTAGTCTTTTTTGGTACTCCACATGCATATGACAAACATCATTTTTTATTATGTACTTCTAATTTTTCCTAGATTCAATGACTTTTCATATTGTAGTTCATTTTTTAAATTTTTTACTAGCATACATTTCGTTACTTCTAAAGTAAAACCCTAGTTCCGTTCCTGGTTGTGGTTGGTGGGGATGACATTTGGTGGTTGTGAATATGTGAGACGGTGGCAGCTAGGAAGGGGAGGGCCATCATTCCCTAACCCGAGACCCAACCGAGTTACAAAGCTAAAAATAATCCTATGTCCTTCCGAGATCCAAATATGAGGTTAGCAAGAAACCAACCAAGGAAACACTCATTGGGACTAAGCCCATACACCTGTTGGGGACAAGCTCGCTTGGCGCTACTTTACACATATTTTTGGAGCGTCTATCTGTCTATAACTAATGTATAGTTTTTATCATGCAATTTTAGTTTTTCCTAGGTTCAATGACTTTTTATATTGTAGTTCATCTTTTTAATTTTTTACCAATATACATTTCGTCACTGCTAAGGTAATTAAAATCTTAGCTCTGTATCTGGTTGTGATCCGCGGGGATGGCATTTGGAGGTTGTGAATGTGTGAGATGGTGGCTGCCAGGAAGGGGAGGGCCATCATTTCCTAACCTGAGACCTCAACCGAGTTACAAAGCTAAGAAAAATCATATATATGCCCATCTGAGACCCAAACCCGAGGTTAGCAAAAAATCAACTAAGAAAACATCCATTGGGACAAAAGCCCATACCTGTTGGCTAGGGACAAGTTCGCTCGGCGCTACTTCCGTGCATACACATTTTTCCTGAGCGTCTGTCTATAACTTAATCTCATTTCAAGAAGGATATATGGATCAGAAGTCTCGATGTTCCTGCTCAATATTTTCCATCTTGCATGCACTTTATTTTATTTATTTTTCTCTCTCACCAATTCTCTCTGTAACACGCGATTCAAAATCCAAACCATTCTACAGGATATTAATCCACGTGGGTGCAAACACAACACGAGATACATGCCCATGTAAGATGGTCCTTCCTTTAATTAATTGCGAAGGGCTCAGAGTCCATAGTCCATTGTTTGTCATTGTTCTTATTGCCGGGCAGTGTCCTTGAAATATCCTAGTTGAATTCCCTCAGTTCATTTTTTTGGTCATTGTTGTGGGCTGGCAGTTGCCTTGAAATACCCTGGTGGAATTAATTCCCTCAGTTCAGAAGTTCAAAAAAAAACAGAAAAGAAAAGAAGAAGCAATGACACGCACCACCCACCGATCATGGATTCGACCATATCCATTTTACATACACGTTGACCCATATGATAGAACCCATGTGGATGCGAGATGGGTGTGGTCGGTGAGTGTGTGCATAACATTTTTTTATAAAAAAAAAACCTTCAGAATTCCAAACGCCTTGCACGAAAGTATGATTGAGCATATATATAAGAGCACACATCATTTATATGCAGCGGAAAGAAAAAGAAATTAAACAGTAGTACTAGGTCTAGTCTTATCAAGATCGAAAATCCACTGTTCAATCATGCATGCCGAAAACAAAAGGAGAATTAAAAGAAGGGGGGAGGGGGCGGCGTGGGGAGGAAAACGTGACTAGCTAAAAAAAAGGGTTTGTGAGCGAGGAGGGGAGGGGGGACCCCGGGATGCTGCTAGCTGCCGAGCAACATCCTTGTTTAGCGGTGTCAAACGCCAGTCTAATCGTTTATCTTGGTACGGATGATTTAGATTGAATCTAAGTGCATACAAATTTGAACCGTTAATTATCAAGATAAACGGTCAGATGAGATGCTCGACATTGATGTCAAGTACTCTTGCTTGACAACATCTCCCATTCCGGTCGTTTGGTCGCCACCATAATGCATTAGGCATTTTTGAGCTAAAATCAATTACGCCAAAATGCTTTTTTTTTTTTAACAGAACGCCAAAATGCATTTCAAAAAGTAAAGTGGAGAATGCTTTTAATCTTAAAAAATCAATTTCACAAGAGCTTTTAAAAATTCTCAATAATTATAAATCCACACATTATCATTATGTAAAATTTACCAGGCACATAATTGTCATCCAAATACTTATAAATTAATTCCGATTATGATTTTGGGTTTTAGAAATCTAGAATCTAACCTAAAATGGAGTAATCAATAATACTACACACACAATAATTTAAACACAACACCATCCACAACCACTCACATACACGTGGGGCCCACACGCACTAGTGGGTGTGAACTCCACATGTACGTGAGGGATTATGAATGGGATGATGCTATGGTGTCCCTGGTTATTTTGAAAACACCGTAATTTTTGGCATAGTTCACCATTATGAGTATAACTAAAACCCATTACAAGCATAACTGAATCCAAACAAGGTATAACCAAGAAATATCCAAAAAACCAACCAAGGCATGATCAAACCCAACCAAGGCATAACAAATAACGTTATACCTTACTATGGTTCTGTTATGCTCATAATAGTTTTGGTTATGCTCATAATGATTTTGTTATGCCAAAAGTTACGGTGTCCCCAAAATGACCGGGAACACTGAAGTCATTCCCTTATAAATGGTGTTGTTTTTGAAATTGTCGTGTACCTAAACTTTTTGAAATAGAATCGGCTCTCAAGACCGACCCATGAATAACATTAAGCTTCGAGTGGGTACCATAAGAATTAATCCATATATCCTTTTCAGCATTGAATATATGAGATGAAGGCGTAATTTTTCCTGGAGAGAGAGCTTCAACAACTTGAAAAGACTGGCCTTGCTGGTGACAGCTAGGACTGCAAACGAACCGAGCAGCTCACGAGCGGCTCGCAGCTCAGCTCGTTATTGGCTCGTTTAAATTCGGCTCTTAAGGCAAATGAACGAGCTCGAGTCGGTTTTATAAGCTCGTTTTATAAACGAGCTGAGCTCGAGTTACGATGAGCTCGGCTCCAGTCGGCTCGCGAGCCGAGTATGTATATATAATTTATTTATTTTTGATCTGGGGGTATATATACTTAAAAAGTGAAAGTTGAATTTTAAAAAATGAATATAGAACCTTTTAACGAGCTCGAGCTCGAGCCGAGCTGACTCGTTCATATACTACCGAGTTTAGACGAGCCGAGCTCGAGCCCATATTTTCGAGCTCGATTCGAGCTCGGGCCGAGCTCGAGTCTCCCTATAAATGACCGAGCCGAGCTCGAACATGCTGAGGCTGGACTTGACTCGGTTCGTTTGTAGCCCAAGTGACAGCCTCACATGCATGGTGCCGTAATACCTTTGTCAACTGCATGAGTGTAAAGTTTATATACCATGGTGTAACTCATGTATATGAGAAACGTGTTGGGACATCGCGTTGGTGTACCCGAAGATCATTGCAAAACATGCCTGCCTACGCTCAGGAGTCTCGATCCACCGCATCATCTAGTAACTGACATGGGTAAACGTGCATGGCAGTGGGAGCACAATCAATGTAAAGAGAATGATGAAAACAATGCATTGCCTTAAAAACATGCAGCCCAGTACGCAGGTTCATTCACCCCAGTACGCAGGTTCATTCACCCCAGAGACTCGGGACCATTCGACTAAATAAGTTAAATGACTATTTTTTTTGTCTTTATTCAAATTGTTTTTGATATTTGTTAGCTTTTTGTCAATTTTTTAAAAATTATTGTTTCGTACTGACGAAAGGAATCTAAAAAGTAAAAAATTACGATCGAAACCTAATTTTTTTGAATAAAGACAAAAATAAGTCAATAAGCCAATTTTTTTGTCTTTATTAAAAAAAATTGGATTTCGATCGTAATTTTTTATTTTTTAGATTTCTTTTGTCATGAAGAAGCAATAATCCCTAACAAATTGATAAAAAACTAACAAATACAAAAAAAATTTAAATAAAAACAAAAAAATAAGTCTAGTAGCTTATTTAGCCCGACGACTCAGTGAGTTGATGTGTTTTTATATCTATGGACTTTTATAGCCTGATGATTTGAAACGACTACACCCTGCGCATCTGAAGGGCCCACAATTCGACCTATATTTTCAATTGAAATTCCTGAGTCCTGACCATGGATACCGGTACTACCGTACTAGCAATGGGTGTGCGGGTCACTGTTTGGGAATTCTACGTAAATGATTTAAATCGTTAGTTAAGTTAATAAAATAATTTTTTTAGTCGCCTTGCTTACTCGTGGATGATGTGAACACTTGATCAGGATCCTAAATTTTAATGAAAAAATTAAAATATTGTATGAAGCAGTACTTAATGTTTTTTTTTTTTAATGTTATCAGATTGAGCTGATTTTTCGCGAGAATTCTTGAAAAAAATCTTTTAAACATAATGAACGATTCGAATCACTTGTATAAGACCCTTAGTAGGCCCCATATAAAAATCTGTGCACATGTTTTCTGTGCCAATAGACTTTCTGTTTCGAAAGAACGAACTGTTGGGTGGAGACTGGGGGACCGAGGTGGTCGTCGGCGCAATCAGAGCCACAACCTCTGCCACTACTTGTGGGTGTCCCCCCCCCATATTTTGTCCTCTATTCAAGTATAGTATTTCCGGGTGCCGTGGGTGCGTTATGTTTTAGCTTATGTAAGGTGCATTGAATCTTAAGATGGTCACGTTGGTAAAATTTAGTGAACTCAAGCCTCTTTTTTTTTTTTTAAGAACAGTGAACTCAACCTTGAATGGAGCCAGGAATTTTGATTAGTAGAATAACAAAAATAGATTCATATGCAATGTATTTTTTCTACGGACAAGTTCAAAAATAACTAAATTAAAATGTTAATTATAAGATTGATATGCACTAATAATTCATTTTGCCTCATAATTGGCCCCAAAAGACTTGTTATATTTGAAAAATAATACATGATAGTCTCATTTCTATGCACTTTAAACATGTTGGTGCAATTTAGAGATTTTTTGTAGGATCAAAATAGCTAAATTATACCTATTCTTATGAAAATTTGGGGTCAAATTAGTAAAAATGCGATAAAAATTATACATATCCCAAAGAAAATTTGACAGTCAATAAGCAGCCAATAGGGTCGACCAACCTCCCTTGTACCCATGTGCCTCCGCCTCTGAATGGAGCAATAATATTTCTACGTGAGCTCAGCTTGCATTGGATGAAGTCAAGCCCATACATACAAGCCGGGTTAGGATTATCTCTCGAGCTCGACTCGCTTCCTACTCCTAAATATATAGATCAAGCTGGGTTTTGAGTTGATCACCAAAAGCTCGGTTCAGCTACAGCTATGCGGTAGCTATTTTTCTTTGTGAAAGTCATTTTGATATAATTAATTGCTCTATATTAGTCGAGCAACATCAAAAAGTATTGATGCATGAAACCCAAAGGGTTGCCCTAGTAGTCAATACTTGAAATTTAGGGGTTTACTTTCTTCTAAGATTTCAAACCTATGCATGAATCCTAAGGTGTTGCCCTAATGGTCAAAGCTTGGAAATTAAGGGTTTACTTTCTCCTAAAGTCTCAAGTCCGATAAGATGCTATCAACTATTTTGAGGGCAGTCCATACAGAGTTTTGCTCTGACTTTAATTGAGCTTCTCGGGCGGTGGGATTGGGGCCCTAGTTAAGATTAGTTGATGTGTGCAAAAAATGGCCCGGACACCTGAGTTATCACCAAAAAAAAAAAAGGTAATGATCCATGTGATAATTTTTGACAAACCTAAATTTAGAACAAAAATAATATTTTAGTCGATAGTCAAAATTAGTGCATGGTGAGCTGAAAATTAAGAGAGAATTATGCAAAGTGAAATTGAGATCCACGTATCCACGTGCTGAAATGAGAGAAATCCTTTACTTGTTTTTTGTTTTTTTTCCTTTTTCTTTTCTTTTGATCACAAGAAGTAATTAACTTACTAAATGTGGTTTAGTAAGTTAAAAACAACCAAGATGGTTTGGTACGTGTCAAACCTTAATTAACTTACTAAATTGTGGTCAAACCTTAACCGTGATTAAATACTTAAAAAGGGTAACACATACTGTACTTTTTAGGGTGAATTGGTAAGGCAAAAAATTTCAAACAATTAAGGGAAGGTTTAAGCCAATCCATGTATAAAACATTTCCCGACACAATCTGGATCCTTGGTGAGGATTTTGGCTGTGAGGATCGTGTGAGGTAGGGAGGTGAGTATGGATCAGATTGGTTCGGTTTTATAGTAAACCAAGAACCATACCCTTTATCGACGACGAATTATGAATTTAGAAAACCAAACCAACCCACAAAAAGCATAAGATAATCAATCCAAACCATTGGATTACGGTTCGGTTTCGGTTTCGAACCACGGTTTAATTAAAATAAAAATATTATCTTTGTAAACTATTTAAAGTACTCCAAATTGTGGAGATAATTAAGAATTGATTTTCACTTATAGAAATATAAGAAAATTTAGGAATTAATTGAACTGTGGAACCACATTCACTAAATGAAGCATTATACATTTATATACCATGTACTTTTGGTGTATCAAAATTATAGGAATAAGTTTTTTTTTTTTTTTTTTATAACGTCATTGGATTTCAACAAGCAAAACTAGGAAAAGTCCTTAATCAAAATAGAATTAAGAGTGGGCGGAATACGACCTGTAAAATAGAAAATTTAATTATAGGAATAAGATGTGATATATAGAAGTTTATGCTAAATAATTTTGATAGTAAATAAATACTGAATAGGAAGGTGGATTGAATAGATTATTAATTTAGAAAATTAGTTGACTGTATATAACTCTCAAGTATACTTGGTGTATCTAAATTAAATGAGGTGTATAAATATACGGTTCGGATCGGTTTGGAACCGAAACCATTAACGTAAATCCACAGACCAAACCATTTAACAGAGTTTCTAATTTTTTTAAACTGGAACCAAACCACACCCTACTAAAAAACTGAACGAAATCATTCGGTTTTGATTGGTTTGGATTGAACTCGCGGTTTGACAGATTTTTTGCTCACCCCTAGTGTGAGTTTCCATCCAGACTGTCCATCTCGATAAAAATGACAACTGTTTTGTATTTTTTGTCTTTAGTGAATTTTTTTTTCTTTTGGTCATAATTTTTTTACTTTTTAGACTCCTTTTGTTGAAGACAGATAATTAATCCAAAAAATATCAAACAAATCTAATAAAAATTCAGAAAAGACGAACAACACACAAAACAAAAAAGACAGAAGGTTAAGAAGAATTAATGGAGCCTCCTCACATAGATGAATACATGTACATATACATTTCTTAATATTTTTTTTAACAAATAGTATTGTTAAAAACACAATTATTGCTAAATAGTATAATACAAAATGTTTAGGTTATGAAGCGAATCCAACTTTCTTTACAGTACTCTGTGAATTTAGAATGGAGAGAGTAGTCGCATTTCGATAATCAATGGCCTAGATTTGTTAAAAAAAAAAACTTGCCGATACATCTTTACTTGATCGAGAGTATTAGTGGTAAAAATCTTTTAACAAATTTGAACCATTTATAGACACAGATAGGCGACACCGAAATTGCACAGACTAGTCTCTGCGGTCTAATTCGAGTTCGGTCGGACTGCGCTTGACCATGCGCGCGTTCTGCGGTTGGGCCGAAATCATTCAAGCAGCATTAGCCCAAACGACAAAAAATGGTCGTGGACCCGGCCCAGTGCTCAATTTCAAAAACCTTTTTGCGGGTCAGGAAATGCGTGGAAATAATCCAAAACCAAAAACGGGGACTATCAAGAAAAAAACTCATATTGCAGTTTTAGTACTTAAAAATAAATAAATAGTAGTAGTAATTCATTTTATGGGTTTTAATAACACAGTAAAAACATTAACCACCGCTAAATGTGACCGTGAATAACTTCTGCGTTTATGTAGAAACCGCAATGTAATATATTAACGTTGTTTTTTATTTCAAAAAGCTTGTGGATCAAGATTTGTGAATGCAATTGAAACTCTAGTTTTATCAGCACGGTTCACATCTTGAACCACCACAATTGCTAATATTGGTCGCCATATGCACTTGACGAGCCGAATAAAGCAAATTCGAATCATTTTTTATTTTTATTTTTTTAATACAGAAGAGCCTCTTTATGCGCACAATAGCCTATTGTGACTAGCTGGGTGTATATTTGAGCCATTCCAGTCAAGTATTTGTAAAATGTAAGGGTCCACAAAAAAGGATATCGTGAGAAAGTTAATTGAGACACATTGGCATAGACTTTTAATATGAAAATAGTGTTTAGGGAGTGACTTTACACTTTCTGCATAAATAAAACTTTACAAAATTATCCCTAATTTAAAAAAAAAAACCAGTAAAAAATTACGGAGTACTGAACTACTATTCAATACCATTATATATAATAAATTAAATTATTAGAGTGTTTATATACACGTAAGGTTGCAAAAGAATTGAGAGCATCTCAAGACTTGGTTTGGCTCTACTCGTTTGGTAATCAGGTCGACCTCAAGCTTTAGGATCGTTAAACGAGCCAAAGCTCAACTCATTAATATTCGATGCGGCTCGTAAAAAGCTTAGCTCATTTATAAAGACTTTTAGACCCTGTTCGTTTTGAAATTTTGAATTTAAATTTGTAGGTAATGAGTGAAGAGAGAAATAGAGTAATAATAAAAATAAGGATAATGATTAGAAAAAAATAAAAAATAATGAGAATAATAATTTAAAAAATAAAAAAATAATTATAATTCAAAATAAAAAATCCTTAACCGAGGCTTAATAAACCGAGCCCACCAGAGATTGAAAAAGATCCCCTCTTAAATGACATGGAGTAGTCTAGAGTCTAGACTCTAATAGATATAGAAGGTAGAGAGGGGTTGATAGGACCAGTTAAATGTAAAGAAAGCAGAACAGAGTCACAAAAAGTTAAAACCTATTCCAATTTTGGGAGTAAACTGTTCAGTGGTTACAGTGGTTATGGTGCACTGTCACGTGATGCCTCATGCTCCTATTCCACCTCACACATTGTAATGGGATCGACACGTTCTGTCTTGGGTCTTGCCATAATGTATAATAGAGAAGAGGCTTGAGACACCTGATGGCAATGCCCCAATAACATAGAATAATTTTTCAGATTTTAGATACTCTCTCCCCTAGGTTTATATAAACTTGACACTCTTTGCTTGTCTCAATAGTTCTGGTGCATCGCCACGTAATGCCGCATGTTCCTACTCCATCTCACACATGCAAATTGTGTCGTTGCATAAGGTATGATAGAAAAGGGGGCCGAGACACCTGGCAGCGATGCTCCAATGCATTGAATAATTTCCAAATTTTAGATACTCTCTCCTCAGGTTTAAATAAACCCTTTTTTTTTTTTTTATCATTTAGGCTTATATAAACCTGACGCTCTTCGCTTGTCTCAGACTAAAACTTTTTCCCCCTTGACTGCTGCATCATCTAAGACTTCTCCCATCACCTCTCTCTCTCTCTCTCTCTCTCTCTCTACCCTCATCTTCAATCACTTTCCTATAGCTATATAGACCTTCCATTTTCATTTCCAAAGCTTTCTCTCCCAAAACAAAAATGGCAGCTTTTTCAAACCCAAATCACCCTTTTCTCATTCACCCAATTCTCCTCCCAAACAACTCTGCCTTTTCTCAGGAACCAAACGCCATCACTCCCACCCCCTGTTTCCCCCAATTTTACCCACCTGAATCTCACGATACCGAGCCTTACGTGACCAATAACATAAACAGTGCAGATTCCTCGTCAGTGGTCGATCACAAGGCTGAGAGTGGCGAGCAAGTCACTCAGAAGGCGGTTTCCATGGCCAAGAAGAGGAGCCATAGCGATGGGTCTTCCTTGAGCTCTGTTCAATCTATGGTAATCAAATTAACTCCTCCATCTTGAGAATTAATCAAATTCTCGAGCTATATTGACCTGAATTGTCCGCATTTTTTCTGTGTAATTGATCTTGAATTATCGATGGAGAACGATTTCAAATCATAAATTCTTGTACAGAAAACATTTTCAGAATGATTGTAAAATAACCCATTTAGTATTATGATGATGATGATGATGATAGATTTTTTTGTTTGCTACTAGGAGGCAAGAGAAGTGAAAGGCAAGAAGCAAAAGAAAAGTGATGGCACGAGGAAAGATGAGAATGAAAAGAAGCTTAATAAAGCTGGGAAAAAGGATCAAAAGATCAAAGCTGCCGAAGAAGCCCCCACGGATTATGTTCATGTGAGAGCCAGGAGGGGCCAAGCTACAGACAGCCACAGTCTAGCTGAGAGGGTACTACTTATTACTATTCACTTCCTGAGAAATTTAGAAAATGGGTTTTCGATTTTGATTCTCTTATATTAGTTAATTGTCTCGGACAATATAAAATTTTTTCGCGCTGGTTAAATAGCTTCAGCAACTGTCCGGGATAATTACCGGAGGATCTATTTCCTAGAAAACCCAGGGAGGAATGATGTGACGTCAACAAATCTGAAATTATGAATTAGGTAAAGAGTCCTATTTTCTTAAAGGTGAGAAATGACTAGGGCGGGGGCGAGCCACATCATTCTTTTATTTTTTTTTTTGAACAGACAGAACAGAATTTTATCCAGCAAAATACTCAAAAAGTGAACTGCATATTTTATCTTCGAAATACTTTTACCATGGTTAATTCAGAATGTTATAGACCACAATTAGTGTGACGACCCGCGCCGGTTGACCTGCTAATACTTAACCTAATCATTGTGACTCAAAAGATTACTCTCATAATTGGTCGGGATTACTTATACATTACTTCCACTTTAGGTACATTTTGACATGAAGTAGTAAAGTGGAAATTATGTTTGCTTTATATTTTTGAGGACCAGAATTTCCATTTGTATCCATAACCTACACAAAAGGACTAAAGTTTGTTCTAGTACTATAAATACCCAAAAATGAATAACCCAAATTCCTGCTATCATTTCAACTATTCATGGCCAATTATAAAAGTTTTTTTTTTCTTCTCTCCCACTAAATGGGTTTCAGGTTAGGAGAGAGAAAATAAGTGAGAGAATGAAGATGTTGCAAGCTCTTGTTCCTGGGTGTGACAAGGTGAAGTAGTTCAGTACCTTCTATTGTCTTTCACTTTCATAAGAAATGCTTTCTCAGGTATGGAGAAAAATATACTCGTAATTTGCACCTGTCCACGTAAAATATCACTTTGCACCTTTCACATCCAAACTGTGTCCATGTAACCCCTTAGTCTTTCCGTCAAGTGTCGATTTCACCATTCCCCATCTGCCGTTCATTTAATGGTAGCTTGATGTCTTTTCAAGATCCCTTAACTTACCTTGATCGAACCCCTTTTTTTTTACCTCCATCGAATAGTAGGTAGAGGGAAGGGTTAGATTGACACTTGACCTGAAATGTAAGGAGCTGAACTGATCCTATTGAAACTAAAATCTACAAAGCAAAGAATTCGGTAAAAAGATAAAGGGTGGAAAGTGTACTTTATCCGGGTGCTTTCTCTCTGACAGTTTCATGTGGTTTGCTTAATTTTAGATGACTGGGAAGGCCCTTATATTGGATGAAATTATCAATTATGTCCAATCCCTACAAAATCAAGTAGAGGTAAATAAAAAAGATGTTTTACTATTCTAGACCTATGTGTTCCAAAACTTACAGTAGAATTTAACTATTTTTCTATGTTTTCTTCAAAAAAAATTCAGTTCCTCTCTATGAAGCTTGGTTCTGCGAATTCGATGTTCTCCATCGACTCCGGAGTGGAATTTGATGCCTTCTTGCTGACACCTGAGGTACTTATCGATCAAACCCGTATAGATATCTCAAAAGTTTGTGCAGTACTGGCGTACTGCATATAAAGGGGTAATACTATAACCAAAAAAAAATTGTGCATAATATCCCTTTATGTTGCACTCTTTTCTGTCCCTTTTTTACGAAGCTATTACTGTTGTGTTTAACATATGAGAAATATCATTGTTGCATCATTCTCGACGAGTTTTGTACAGGCGAATTCAAGCCCTATTTGATTTGTAGTTTTCAGACTATTTTTCTGGCGACTAAAAATATTAAAAATTTGGTCGAGAAAATTCTTAAACTTGTGTGTTTTGAAAGAATATTACTATGTAACAACTCGTTTTTGTGAATCAATTTCCTGTCTCTTGATATATATATATATATAGTCTTTGTTGGTTACTAGTATATATTTTAGTAACATTGATGTTGAGCGTTGAAGCTAATGTTGGATCTTTGTCTCTCTAACATAAATTTATCCAGAGATTGAGCAGCATGGAATCCCCATTGCCAAATGGGCAGCCATGCAACAATTCATCCCAGCTTCCCATTGGTTTTCCTCATTCAACCACCTTCCCACCAGTACAAGACAGTACTTATCCTCTCCTGGACAACATTTCTTCTCTCCTATTTGATCAGCAACTGCAGTTTCCTCATACTCTGCACCCTCAGGTGTGTTTCCAATTCCATTTTACTAATTGCCTTCGGAAAAAGTCTTGACATTTTGACCTTGAAAAATAAGCTGCTTTCGAGAATATTACTTCTTCAATCAAACTTTTTGATACGGTTCAAAAGTACTCAATGAGCTGTTCCAAACGGTTAAAACTATAATTTCGAGAAAGTAATAATTTATTTTCAGAATTCAAAATGACACGGTCTCCCGCAGAGAGTAAACAAGATGGCGGAGTGGGTGTAAAATGTTTTGTAGTATAGGAAGAAAAACCCCAAGTTATTTTTGGTGCTTTAATTTAGACAAATACATCAGTACTCTCAGGATAATGGACAGCTGGTGTGGGATGTGGATGAGCAAAGACAAAAACTTGTGAATCAATCTGGATTGATCAGCCACAACAACTTCAACTTGTGTTCTTTCCATTAATATAATTTATCGAGCTAGAAACAGCTGCATGCCCTACAAACCATCTGGTAAGCCCTCTAATCACTGTCCCATATAATGTATCACATGTTTAAATTAATCATTAATATATATATATATATATATATATATATATATATATATTTTGCATATGGAGAGTTCTTTTTTATTTTTTTCGACAATCAGGGGTGTTCGGGCTAGTTTACGCGCACCTCAACTACTCCTCTCTCCGGTCTGGTCAAAGGCTGGCCATCTGCGCTGGACTATGGAATTCACAAGAAATTACTTTCTTGCGACCTGATTCCGAGAATCGAACCCTAGTCAATCGTGTGGGGAGCAAACCCACCAACCAACCGGATTAACCCGGGTTATACATATCAAATCATGAATAGTTATAGAATAATCCGTAGAGCCTTCTGGTTATTTCACAAGACACCAAATTAGTGCTGTGGACAGCTACATTTCTCGGGAAAGTTTAGGGCATATATATAGTGATCATCACACCAACATGTATGCATGTACATGTCTTGATCTTAAAAAGTGGTGTCCAAAAGAAAAATCTCAAAAAAATTGATTTTCAATAAATTGACATGACATGACTAATGTGAGCCATAATTTCAAAGATGTCACTGCTAGATCATTCTGAGAGTTCCATGAAAATAATCCTAGCATTTGATTGGTAGGTCATACAACGTGAAAATAACACTTGAAATTTTTTTAAATTTTTTTTTGAGTTTATAAACTTTGATTTTTTACCAATAAAATAACAAAAAATCTGTATAAGAGAGAGCTTTCGTCTCGTGCAGACCAATCAATGGTTGTGTTTTTGTGAATCGTTTCTCATAAATAGAATTCGCTAAAAGATATTATACATCAGAGGAGTATGTATTTACTATTTATGGACAAAGCCTGAATTGAATTTCTAACTCTTTTATTTATTTCTAATTTTCAGCAGTTCAAAAAGCTAGAACTCTGTTATTTCTCGATCAATTTATGTTTTGCTTTATTTTATTTTGTCGTTTAATTTATTGACATGGAATCTGCAGTTTGTGAGGAAATTTCCACAGCAGCAGAATTAGAGAGAGGAAAGAGACCCCCCAAATGGAGGATTAATGCCTAATTAAGCTAGTACTAATTACACGCCTTAGTACAATATATATACACCAGTGGAGACGAGCTCGAAAGGCAGATCGATCAGGAAGAAGCAAAATCAATGGATCGATGAATTTGAATATCTACACTTCTACGTGCACAGAGACACTAAACACGAATCACATTCGTGAGAGTGATTAATCGCATGACTCGCGAAACCGACTCGACTTGTAAAAGACATATCTGTGTTCGAATCTGTAAACGTAATTGATTATATATTCATTTTGTAGAATTACAAAGGAGACAAATAAAGATGGTGTGTAACCGACCAAACAATGACCAGATCTTTGGTAGATCTTATGTTGTGGTTATAAGTACGTAGAAAGTTTAGCCCATGATTTAATATTTTAATGTAAGAGAACAATATCCGTTGCTGTATTTTAGTATTAATGGAGTATGATTATTCCCACTGTTGTTACAGTTGTTTCTGTTATTACAGTTGGATTTACCGTTGTGTGTTTTGTCCTTTTTTTTTTTAAATAACCTTCTATTGAGGGGTTTCGATCTCCCCTATTCCGAAAAATCCTTGCCTCTGTGTGAGGAATTTTTCGCTTGTTGAATTGTGTGATTTTTTAAATGTTTTAAATTCAACGGCCGAAAAATTTCTCGGCATAGAAGCACAGAAATTTTCCGCACAGAGAAGCGCATGAATTTTCGGCACAGAAAATCCTATCTCTCTAGTCTTTACCGATCGAGGTTCCTCCTCGTCGACATGACTATTGACTGCAGAAGTACTGAGGTTCTCTTTAGGAACCAGAAAAACTCTGTGGACTATAGCTCTGTTTTTGGAAGTGTTGTGTGGTCTCATGAAGAATTTTATTCCAAGAAAAAAAAAAACAAAACCAAATATCCCTCTATCTATATGACTTTAAATCTTTTAACTGTTGAAAATAAATTTATATTCTTCCACACTTAAAAATATAATAGAAATTCTGGAATTAAGTGGGGATACGTGACCCTGTGATAAGTCTTCCACAACACTTCGTGTGTGTTTTTTTTCCGATGTGAATTAATTTACAACGATTTTTTTCTTTTGTTCAGTTTTCTCACATAAAAGGATAACGCAACCCAAAAAAGAGAGTAAAAGATTGTAACAAGAGAAGTGTGAAAAATAACTTTCATATAATTTCATCATCTTATCAATCATATGTATGTACACATATATATACTCACACATAATAATTTTTTTAACAATATGGATATTATTTTGTTTGATAGATCTCATCGAGATCTTTTAAACAATGCAAAAAAATTAAAATTTTATTTTTTATTTTCATTATTTTTGAATTCAAAAATATAAAATAAGCTGCTTATTTTTAAATTTTTTTTTTGGAATGGGACCTAAAACTCTTCAAGAGCTGCTACCAAAAATTCAACCTACCCTGATGACTTAATATATTACAGTACGCACGTAGCATTATAGAGTTGAAAAACCAAAAGTCATACACGTCACATCTAGTTGTGGTTTTAGATCAAAAATACATTTGTAGGGGAGTGACGTTAACAAAAAAGGAAGTAACAAAATCATTTCCCATAATTAATTACTCTATATTTTGTTCAACATGTCAGATACACTCTAGTCCATCTAGCTAGCTAGACTGGTGGTTTATAACTTCATATTTTCAGGTCTAGAAACACCTAACAATGGTTAAGTGTATAGAAAAATTTAAAAAAAACTCCTGAACTTTCAAGAACTTAAAAAAAAAATACTTGAACTTTAACTAATGATAAAAAGACACCTGAACTTACTATTCCGTTAACAATTAGGCATCCGCCGTCCAATTCCATCCATTTGTAACGGATGGAGCTAATGAAAGGCATTAGCAATAAATTTTTTTCCTCACTATTTATCAAAAATTACTTTAACCCCATTTTATTTATTATTTACAAAAATAAATTCAACCCTTCCTATTTTTTTTTTTACTTTCAAATTTTACTTTTTCTATCTCTCCCTCTTTTTTTTTAAGAAATTCAAACACACACCACCAATCAACCTCACAACCAACTGCCAAAACCTTAGCCCCAATTTCAAAAATTTGAAATTATTTTAAACCTCTTTTTTTTTTTAATTTTTACTTGCAAAAATTAACGTTTAACTCTTTTTTAGTAATAAATAATATGCAATAAAGTTCTTTTTTTTCTTACTATTCCCAAAAATTACTTTCACCCTAGTTTTTTTTAACTATTTACGAAAATTACTTTAACCCTAATTTTTTTTTATTTTCAAACTTTACCTTTCCCTCTTTGTCCTTCTTTTTATTAAAAATTCAATCACACACCACCAAACAGCCCCACAACCAATTGATAGGGGAATTTCAGATTTTTTTGATGTCCAAACCTTAAATCACACGCAGAGAGAGAGAGCGCCCGGGGGGGGGGGGTTGGTTAATTAGTAAAAAAATGAAGAGTTAAAGTTATTTTTTTGTAAATAGTTAGAAATGAGGTTAAAGTAATTTTTAATAAATAGTTAAAAAAACTTTATTGCATATTTGTTTACTACTGAAAAAGAAAGAGTTCAAATTAATTTTTGAAAGTAAAAAAAAAAAAGAAAGGTTAAAAATAATTTTAAATTTCTAAAATTGGGGTTTGGGCTTTGGTGGTTGGTTGTGGGGTTGATTGGTGGTGTGAGGTCAAATTTCTTAAAAAAAAAAAAAAAAGGAGGGAGAGAGAGAGAGAGAGAGAGAGAGGGAAATGTAAAATTTGAAAATAAAAAAAAGGAGAATTAAAGTTATTTTTGTAAATAGTAGAAAATGGGGTTGAAGTAATTTTTGATAAATAGTAAGAAAAAAAGAACTTTATTACATATTTATTTACTACTAAATGAAATAAAGAGTAAAAAAATTTTAAAGTAAAAAGTAAAAAAAAAACAAGTTAACACCTTCCGTTGGCTCCATCCGTTACAAGTTGACAAAATTGGATGGCAAGGACCTAATTGTTAAATGATAAGTTCAGGTGTCTTTTTGTCATTAGTTAAAGTAAATGTGTTTTTTTCGTAAAGTTCTTAAAAGTTCAGGAATTTTTTAAAAATTTCCCCTAAGTGTTTAAACCACTTTTAATTCCCTCGAAGAAAAATATGTGAGGAGAAATAAAAGCAAGAAATGAGTAATAAATAATAGAGATATGGTCAATAAACTATTTAGTGCAAAATTCAAATATTTAATTAAGAAGCTAGTCAAAACCAACTCCCAAATCTTAGCCGCCATATTTATCTTTCTTCTCCCTTTTCCTCCCCCGGGTTTCACAACCCTAATAAGGCAGCGGGAGGGAAAGGCCATGATACTAGTTCTCTCTCCCAATCTCTCTTTATTTGGTTTGTTTTTCTCATATCTCTTCAAATTAACGACTTGTCATTTAATTTGTGAGAGTTTTGTCTCTCCTTTCTGTGAGAGTCTATAGTTTCATCTTTGGGCTAATATTACATCTATAGATCATGTTCTTTAAGATGACGTTGCTTCACAACGACATCCGTGTCAACAGTGCTATACTACCCTCGTCTTTGCTGGAGCAACTATGGTGACTTGTCAGATGTGTAGTTTTGAGAGTTCATTGATGTGTTCATACTTAGTTGGAGTTCGTCTGATCTGATCGTATCGGTATTTATTGTCTTTTTTTTTCCTAACACTTTATCTCATTTTGAAACTGCTAGGAAATATGACATATCAGTAGAATGCGTGTCAGGCGATGTTTGCATGAGTTGGAGTGAAAGACATCAACCACCCTGTACTTTTCTCGTTCTGTATCTGTTAGACGATTAGTTCAACAGTGTCCAAGATATTTATAATGAATTCCGTATTGTAAGTGTCGTTAAGCTATCATCAATACAACTTCTTACCTTTATCAAAAAAAAAAAAAAAAAAGCTAGCTCATTTCTCAAATTAATTTTCTCCTTTATTACTCCCGTACACGGGCAAGCCGTCTATGTGATTGTGAGGTCACATAGAGGAATGGGACCTTGAAAATTGAAATATCATTGATTTGTGCTATTGTCCATTGTCTCTGTGAAAGAAACTAACAGAAATACGTACTGTTCCCCATATGTGATTCACAATAAAAGCAAAGGACTATGATTAAAAGGGTATAGAGACTACTAGCTACACTGATCTCCAACAACGACGTTACAACGACGAGTCACTATCCGCATAGATTATCTGACGTCTGCAAATTCACTGCGACTTATTTTGGCGTACCGAATTAGCCTAACCCCTCTCGAGATCTCTCGATCTCTCTCCGGCAAGCTGTTTGGATTTACGCGTGCATCGCGTGTTGTCCTTCGTTAACTTAGATCTGTTTGTCAATGTTTCTTTTTTAACTCGGATTCTATGCGTTTATTTTCGCACTATAGAAAGAGGGGCCGGCGTGGAGAACAGATGAGTTGGATGCACGGAGACAATCTCTCTATTTTGTTTATTTTCGTCTATATGTTTTGAATAATTTTACCTTAAGCATTCAAAAATCTAAACAATTTTTCTGACCCCTTTGCAAAATTTTTGTAGTCGCTGCTACTTCACGCGGATCAAAAGAAAGAAAAAAAAAAAAAAAAAAACCCCATTGCTTTTCGCTTTTTTCTCTTGAGAGGAAATATTAGCAAAAGAGATATAAACGGTTTTCCCAATTCATTTTGTATAATTAGCAAAAAGATTGTCGCATTTTTTTTGCAAGTGTGTTTTGAAATCGTGACATACATACAATGTGTACCAAATTTTAAACATGAAGAACAAATTCCAATGAAGTGACCGCACACGAATGTTAGGCAAGCAAATAAGCACATGACATGCATTGCTTCAGGACAGGATCTCTGTACAGCACATTTGTGCGGTATTTATACCAATTAAGTGTGTGGAGTCAACACGAATGTGGTGCACCAATGCTTCAGGAGCATGGAACAATCACTTGACATGCTTGTATACGCATGACATGATGCATGATATGATGATAATTAATGACCTTCATGCGTAGCTATGCCATGTCCCATTCAAACATGTTGATGATCGATCGGTCATACGTCACGCCATCATTGTCATGGTAAATGACGATACGAAGCCTTGAGGGCTTGGTTTCGTCGTAACGTAATGGCTTGAGTGTGATGTAGAATCATGTTGGGTTAATTTGTTTTCAATCTACATGGCCACCCATGTGAGAATTGCACATGATCGATCATTATTTGGCTGAAAAAGCACATTTTCACCTTTTTATACTAGGACTCCATGAGATTTAGAATATTTTTTCGTTTTATCATTCCGAAGAATTAGTGCCATTGATATTTGCAAATTTCTAGACCAGCCACTATCACGAGCCTTGGAAGTAATAAAACATAGCCCTAAATCAATTTGTTTCGCTACTTTCTCTTTCTTTAAAAATATCTCTTCTTTCTCTTGCATATATAACCAATCAAGCTTTTCTATATATAAATCGATATCCATCTCAATAGTTCGACTAATCTGGGGAACAATTCTCACCGTCTTTTAGATGATCGAGTTTTTTGGCTATATATGTTACCATAATATACTATTGCCATTATTTTACAAATAAATTGCTGTTAATTAACAAGCATATATAAGTATCTTAAGTGGCATTTTCCTCCTCTCTTAAATGGAATTTGAGAGTGGACCATGGTCATGGTACGACCTAGCTATATTAATTGTTATGAGGTACATATATACTGTGTCATTGGAATGAGATTATTATCATGGGGGACCCTTAAATATATATATAGGTCACCTTTTGTATCACATTTTGCTTCACCAATTTTGCCATATATATGTCTCTCTCTATATATATGTATGGAAAATAAGATGACTACGTGGTTAATTTGATCACAGGAAGTGACAATTGAATCTGGCCAATAGACAATTCTTGAAGCTCTTTGGTGGATCCACTAATAAGGCGAGTTTGGACAAATTCTAAAAGACAAAAAAAAAATGGCCTTTCTTTAGCAGAAGTTTTTCCGGTAGGTTTTGCCGTGTATTGTTTTGTTCGGTTCCTTGAATAAAGGAGATTTTAAATTTTGTTAGACTTTTGGAGAGAGAGTTTTTTTTTTTTTTCATTTATTTGAATTTTTGACGAAAACTTGTTTCTATAATCCTTTAGAAATCATAAAAACGTACAGCTTGTAGCTAATATTTATATTTAGTTTATAAGTTTTCTTCATATTTGATCTTTATCTCTTTCATATATAAATGAAGTTTTTCATATTGAGAGATAAGGAAAGATGGTTTTAAAGATTCTGTATGACTTTTAGGAGTCTTAGGTACAGGCGGTGAGGGACTAAACTATGGATGCAGCCAATGTGGGGCGGGGTCCACCGAGAACAACAACTCTGCATGGCACCATTGAATTGGCTTGTCCCCGTATGTCCATACAAAAAGGAAGGAGAGAGAGAGAGAGAGAGAGAGAGAGAGAGAGAGAGAGAGAGAGAGAGAG
>BPLS01000563.1:93196-125947 GCA_019656275.1 Rhododendron kiyosumense
CAAGTTGGTGCGAAGATGTCAATCAAGCCCAACTTGAACACAGCGGGGTGGAAACTCTTGCTACCAAGCCCTTTTGTGAATATGTCAGCTAACTGATCCTCCGATTTCACAAAAGGCATACATATCAACCCATCACTCAGCTTCTCCTTGATGAAGTGTCTGTCGATCTCTATGTGCTTCGTTCTGTCATGTTGAACAGGATTATGAGCAATGTTGATGGCAGCTTTATTGTCACAGTAGAGTTTCATAGGACCACTACTCGAAGTTCCCAAATCACGTAATAAGGTTTGGAGCCACAAGAGCTCACAAACACCATGAGCCATAGCTCTATACTCTGCTTCTGCGCTTGACCTGGCAACCACTGATTGCTTCTTACTCCGCCAAGTAACCAAATTTCCTCCAAGGAAAGTACAGTAGCCCGAAGTAGAGCGTCTATCATCCACAGATCCAGCCCAGTCAGCATCAGTGAAAACTTCCAACCGCAAGTGATCATGATTAGAGAACAGAATTCCTTTCCCTGGAGCGGACTTGAGATACCTCAAGATACGATAAACTGCGTCCAGATGTGGAGTACGAGGATCATGCATAAACTGACTAACAACACCCACTGCATAAGTAACATCCGGTCGAGTGTGAGCTAAGTATATCAGTCGACCCACAAGTCGTTGATACCTCTCTTTGTCAGTGCGCTCCCCCATATCTCCACTAAGATGATGATTCGCCTCAATAGGAGAATTCGCAGGTCTACAACCCAACATACCTGTTTCTTCCAAAAGATCAAGTATATACTTCCGTTGGGATATAAAAATACCTCTATCAGATCTCGCCACCTCCATTCCTAGAAAGTATCTTAGTGATCCCAAATCCTTAATCTCAAATTCTTGAGCCAGATTAGACTTAAGATTAAGAATCTCGTTCACATCATCGCCTGTAATAATTATATCGTCCACATATACAATAAGGACAGCAATCTTACCAACAGCTCTTTTGATGAACATAGTATGATCTGCATGGCTCTGTTTGTATCCAAACCTTAACATAGCCTTTGAAAATCTACCAAACCATGCTCTAGGTGACTGCTTCAACCCATAGAGAGCCTTCTTCAACCTACAGACCCTTCCTTCAGTCTCAGATGAAGAAAAACCTGGTGGTATATCCATATACACCTCCTCCTCTAATTCACCATGAAGGAATGCATTCTTCACATCAAACTGTTGCAGGGGCCAATTCAAATTTGCAGCACAAGATAGTAGAGCTCGTATAGAGTTCATCTTTGCTACCGGAGCAAACGTCTCCTCGTAATCTAGACCATAAGTTTGAGTAAAACCCTTGGCAACAAGTCTCGCCTTGTACCTCTCAACCGAACCATCAGCATTCTGCTTAACAGTAAAAACCCACTTGCATCCCACTGATTTCTTCCCTTCTGGAAGTGGTACTAGCTCCCAAGTGCCATTCTTTTTCAAAGCTGTCATCTCCTCTACCATAGCTCCTTTCCACTTAGGTATCACCTGTGCATCTTGCCAATTCTGTGGAATAGATATAGAAGAAAGAGACGAAACAAAGGCATGGTACGAAGGAGATAAACGATCATAAGAAACAAATTGGGAGATAGGATGCTGGGTGCATGACCTAACACCTTTTCGAAGAGCAACAGGAAGATTATCAATAAAAGTGGGTTCAATGGGAGAAGATTCATTACCAGATGAGTCGGAGTCGGCTGAGGAATCCAGAACTGGAGTAGGCGATTGTGATTGACAAGGTGGCATCACACAGGAGAGCTTTCCATTTTCCCGTCTAGTCCTAGTATAAACCTGCAAGTCAGGCCTTTGCCACCGTTGAGATAAGTTCTCGATATCACCACCAATGTCATGTGTTGCTCTTTCGGCAGATATTGGTTCCTCCCCAGAGTTTTCCTTCTCCCCCTCACCATGATGTAAAAATAATTCTGTCTCCCCCTGACCATGACTATAAACCTCCCTCATCTCTTCCTCAAATTCCTGTCTATGCTCCCCCTGAAGAGATGGAGTGGAGGAAGCGTAAAAAGACTTTGTTTCCCAAAAAGTGACATCCATAGAGACAAAAAAATTTCGAGAGTGAGGATCATAACACTTATAGCCCTTCTGGGTAGGAGAGTATCCAATGAAAACACATTTATGGGCTTTAGGACCTAACTTGCCACCAGAAGGGTGAGGAGCATGAACAAAACATACACATCCAAAGACTCGCGGAGGAAGAGTCGTGACGCGAAAACTACCAGGAAGACACTCAATGGGAGTTTTAAAGTGGAGAACACTGGATGGCATACGGTTAATAAGGTAAGTGGCAGTCAAAATCGCTTCGCCCCATAAATATTTGGGAACATTCATGGTAAATAAAAGAGAGCGAGCAACCTCAGCAAGATGACGATTTTTACGTTCAGCAACTCCATTTTGTTGTGGAGTGTCAACACAAGTCGTCTGAAAAAGAATGCCATGTTCATCTAGAAAGCTCCTAAAAGTCCTATCGATATACTCGGTGCCATTGTCACTACGGAGAATTTTTATATGCGCATCAAATTGGGTGCGCACCATTGCATGAAAAGATTTAAAACAAGAAAAAACGTCACTCTTTGATTTAAGTAAATACACCCAAGTAACACGAGAGTAACAGTCAATAAAAGTGACAAACCACCGATAACCCTTAAGAGAAGTAACTGGGGAAGGACCCCAAACATCAGAATGAATAACCATAAAAGGAGAAGCACTCCGTTTATTAATAGGTGCATAAAAAGATCGTTTATGTTTTCCAAGCTCACAGGCTTCACAAAAAAACTGACTCTGAGAACAATGTTTAATTAAATGAGGAAAAAGTTTTCCTAAAATCCCAAACGAAGGATGACCAAATCTACGGTGCCACAGATGTAACATAGAAAGAGCTGGACTCGTATCTGTTTGCTGAGCTAGACCACATGACATGGGTGAATGAGTTGAACGAGCTCCAGACTCCAAAAAATAGAGGCCACCCTGTGCTTTACCACTGCCAATCACCTTCCTCGTATCCAGTTCCTGAAAAACACAATGAGTAGGGAAAAAAGTCACGGAACAATTTGCAGAACGAGTAAGACTACTTACGGACAGAAGATTAGTGGCAAAATTTGGGATATGTAGAACTGAAGAGAGGGAAATAGAGGGAGAATAGCGAACGGAACCTTTCCCTGAGATAGCAGAGAATGACCCATCTGCTATTCTAACCTTATCTTTACCAGAACAAGTAGTGTAAGAATCAAACACAGAGGAACAACCTGTCATATGATCTGAAGCACCCGAATCTATGATTCACGGAATAGCAGAAGAGGCAGTAAATGCACTAACTGGAGTACTTGTACCTGTGTGAGCAAAATAGGATGAAGTGGAGGCTGCTGTGGAAGTAGGAGCTACAGTAGATGGAGAATCAGCCTGAGCCATTAGGCGCCTGAGAACTTGCATCTCCCCCTGAGAAAAACCACCAACTTGATTGGATAATGCCTGAACTCCAGTACTGAACCCGAAATCAGGCAAAGTGGACTCCGAAACATGAGCCTGGGCATGAGAACGCACAAGACCACGACTACGACCACCACGTGCACCCCCTCGCCCACGAGGGGGACGACCATGTAACTTCCAACAGAAATCCCGAGTATGGCCGATGTTGTTGCAGTGATCACACCGAGGGGACTCACGATCAATGGGCCTGCTGCTAGTACCAGACTGTGACTTAGCACTCTGTAGAGGAGAAACAAGTCCACTATGAAAAACAGATGGACCCTGTGGAATGGCAACCAAGGCAGAACGCTCAGGAGTATGAGTGTCTAACATAGCACCTCTCCTACTCTCTTCCTGCTGAACAATGGCATAAGCCTCGCCCAATGACGGAAATGGAATACGACCCAACACCTGCACTCTAATCGGATCATATTCTATATCAAGTCCAGCCAAAAAATCATAAACACGTTCCTTCTCCAACCGTTTTAGCCAAGCAGCAGCATCAAAAATACAAACAGCTTGAAATCCCTGATAATAATCAAATTCCTGCCATACTGCATTCAAATCAGCAAAATACATAGCAATAGAACGATGATTTTGTTCCAATGTACGGAGTCTCTTCCTCAACTCAAAACACTGTGCATCATTACCCTGCTGAGAATAGGTTTGGGCTGCAGTAGTCCAAATCTTATATGGAGTATCAAGAAGCAGAAAAGTATGACGAATATCAGCCCTCATAGAATTAAACAACCAGGTCATAACTAACGATTTTTGAGATTTAAATTTCTTCAGTTCAACAGTCTCAACAGGTGGAGCAACAGGACCCTCAATAAACTCTGACATCCCTTTGGCCTCAATAGCCAAAGTAAAGGTGCGAGACCAAATTAAATAATTGGTACCATCCAACTTAATATGGCAAATGTCTAGAGAAAAATTATCCTGAATCCCTGTACGACTCAACTCAGTCTGCTTTTTCTCCTCTGACATCTTAAGACAGAACAACAATGCCAAATAATAAATAATAAACAGTACTCCAGCAGCTTTGGAAGTCCAAAAAAAAACAATAACTAAGGTTCCAGTAGCCTTATAACTTCAAAAAACTACTGTATACCTTCGAAACTTTAAAAGGCTACTGTATACTTCGAAATCTCTTATACCCAGCCTTCAGAATATCTTAATCTCTTACCCAGCCTTCAGAATACCTCTGAAATCTCATACCCAGCCTCAGATCTCCTTCGAATCTGACCTCTTTCACTACACAAGAAGATCTAGAGTCCGAAACACGTAGGAATCTCAATGGGCAAGGTCCGATGTACTCAGAAATGGTCGAAAAACAGCCGGCGTGTGTCGGCGACGCTGTACGACGGTCGGCGACGCTGTACGATGCTCGGCGACGCTGTACGACGGTCGGCGACGGTCAGAAAAACGACGACGGTGGTCGGTGACGCAACACAGCGGCTGACGAAGGTTCGTATGGTCTGTGTCCAGCTGGATCTATTTGGGTCAACAACGATCGGCAAGGGAAAAAGGGATCGTGGCTGGTCGTCGGAATAAGTTACGCAGGTAAATCGTTACCATGCTCTGATACCATGTAGAATTAACGCCAGGATTGAGACCCAAAAACATAGGGTTATTTTCCTCATTACGTAAGATTTATACAAGACTAAGAAAGTAATTACACTGAGATCCTTATCTCCTAATCTAATTACACAAGGGCTTAATTATCCACTAATTATACATACACCCATAACTTAACAGTTACTAAAAAAAGCCCTTCTTCTACACTAAGCTTGCTCCTTTTCTTTCTACCATAAAAGTAAATACCAAACTAAAATGGGCCTTACGCCCCAATCAATTGGGGGCGGCTACATAAATCCGTTTTCTCCATTGAACTCTATCAAGGTCATCGTGCTCCGTGATATCCAATAAACCTAGGCCCTTTTGAACTATCGCCTCACAAGTCATGATTGGTCTACCTCTCCCTTTAATTCTCAGCATACCCCTTACCGTTATCATATCATTCCTCCCAACTACAACATCTATCTACCGATCTACAATAGACATGTCCAAACCACCTTAGTCTATTCTCTCTCATCTTATGTTCTATCGGTGATAACCTACCGTGCTGCAAAGGTTTTCGTCGCTAATCCTATCAAAAAGAGTATATCAGCATAAATAAAGAATGAAACGACTGTTTGATCATGTTAAAGCAACGAGAATATGTGAACCAAAACTCCACACTTGCAGAGAGCAATCTCGTCCTGCCATCATAGGGTACAATATCTACAAATTAAATGACATACAATCTTGGCAACCTAAACATGAATTTCATCAATGATCTCCTTGAGAGGAAACATAGTTGGCTGCTTTACCTCATCCCACACGACTCTACGATGCAATCAAGATTAAGAAATCAGCACTCTTTAGTCACATTTACTTGGCCTTAATAGGGATGGAATAATAGTAAGGGCTTGTGATCCCTTGGAATGATAAATCCAACTCAACTAATTTCAGTACTCATTCGATCAGTACTCACTTTGAACTAATAGTGGGGGCATATATCTCAGGTTTTGTACAATTAACTCTCCAATTACTTTGAAACGCTACAAATGACCTCCCATGAATTTATAACCCAAATCATGTCTCATCCGTCGAATCAAATACTATACCCTTCTACCAACAATCACAAATGCCACAGAATCATGTCTAATTAATTGAATAAAATCCTAAATCCTGTGTCCAACAATCCAAATGCAGTTACCTAGACAAGTACGAAACAACAGGGACAACATCAATCACCAAAACTGCTAATCAAGCCGGCAATCCTCTCAACTCCTCGATCTGACGCCGTACTTGTGAGACAATACTTCAATGAACGCATGCGACTGCGCAAAATCTCACGCATCCAATAAAAAAGAAGAAGAAAAAAGTACAACCAAATATCTACTCTGATTCGGAAAATCACGTTCAATAGGTCGTCGCTTGGTGCGAAAAGTGAATCCAAATCCAAGGTTTCCACACGAAGGTTATGAATATTGAACTGCCAAATTCAAACTATGAATAACCAAGTGGGTTGATGAGTATACCTTGTAGAGAGGAGTATCGAAGGAATGGTAGGAGTCATCAAGTCTTGAAAGCGACTCCAGAGAGATGAGGCGGGATTTCGAACCGCCGAATAACGCGTCGCCATTGTTGTTGCTTCGATCGTGGATCATCGAGATAATTACAGCCGAAAGCCAATCAATCATTACTGCAATTATACCTGACGATTTTGCAGAGACAGACGAGCAATGAACCACTACGGCAATGGAGGTCTGAATAGAACGTCTGGTTTTTCAGTTGCGCCCACACATGGCCGGTCCGGGCTGGGGGATTCTCTGAGAATCGGATTTTGTCCGTCCAAGCTCGGCCCATCCGGCCCGTCATGAGTTTGGCGTCTTGTAAACGTTGCGGGAAATTGAAATTGTATCCCTGGTTTTGACAAATATGCAGGAACACCCCAACCGCCGACTGTTGGTGCCGAAAATGGGTACATAAGGCATGCGGAGTCCACTCATGGCCCCACACAAATGATTTTATTCATTGATAAATTTTAAAATATTTTTGAGTGTTTTCATAGAAAATCTGCTCAATCTGATAACCTAGAAATAGTTGATCCAATCTTCCACAGTACTTTTTTATTCAAAATGCATGGTCTTTTACTCTTCTCATGCACATAAGAGTTTTGGTCCTTTTGGAATTGTTAACTTGATTAAATGCCTAATGGTAGTACAAATCACTGTGCCAAATCAAAACTAGTACCACCAATGACTCCTGTCTTAGTTGGTAACTCATGTCCTCCTCATATAGGACGCTAGGATTTGAGCCCCGTAGTGAGCGTTTGTGATTCAGAACTATGAATAGTCCCTGAAATCACTTGTGAACTAACATACTAATACACTGCTAACTCCAACTGATGCATACACTATTGGAAAAAAAATATCAAAAACTACTTCCAAATGGAGTACTATTATGTAGGTGCCGTTCCGCTTTCTTTTTAAATCTTTTTTTTCAAAAATAAAGTAATTTCAAACTCAAATATAATAAAAATAATATTAATTTTTTAATTTTTTTGGCACCGTTTAAAAGATCTCAATGAGATCTATCAAATAATATCCATATTGGTAGAAAAATTATTTGTATAAACACATAATTTTTGAGGTTAAAATTATATTCATTTTCTAAAAGTTCATTTTTAAAGAATCCGGAAAACCCCCGTAGTAGTTTATAAAACCACAGGGGCAAATCATGACATAAGACATAATCGCAAGGGAGAGAAGTGTAGTTTCTGAAAACTCCGACCAGTGTCAAATTCTCGTTCAGTAAAAGTGACGCCTTCGGATCTCCAACCTGCCTCGACAAAGAAAACTCGCACGAAATTGGGATTTAGAAAGGCAGGAGAGGGTGAGAGAATATCTGTCATCTTCAGATCCACAGCCAGCGCATACACAAATCGAGCACTTCTTCTCTGCGAAGGTATTCAAATCCACTTCTCGAGCTTCTCATCAGATGAGGCTGTTGCAATTGGCTTTCATTGTCGCATTAACCTCTGGATTAGCAGCTATTTACATTTACGCCACCGGTATCTCCGATTTCTGTAAGTGTATCAACCCCCTTATTATATATATGTGTGGACCTGCCATGGAAAGAAAGTGTGTTGTTTAGTTATGGTGGAGTTGATTTGGTGTGCAGATGGGCCACACCAGGTTTCGGACGAAGATCTGGAAGCGTTCCGATCTCTGCAGAGAGGTTTTCAAAAGTGCGTGGTGAGTTTTCCGCTTCGAACTTTTGTTTTTGTTTTTCTGCTTTTTATGAAATTGAGTTTTTCGAGTACAGGTAAATGCTGCGATCAGTTAAAACCCGACCTAGAGAAACCCTTTGGATTCTTATCTGTATTCCTATTAGAATATAGTAAATTTACTTAATTTTGTGCGCGGTACTAGCTAGGGTATCAGGAGTATTTAAATGTTAGTAGATTTTAAACTTATTTTGAGAGTCTGTATTCAAATCCTGACGGTGGAAGCAGGACTAGTTTTTTGGCAACGGATTTTTCGGCAATTTTAAAAACTGGTAAACAGCCACATCTCATAGTTCATGATTAAAAATAAAAAAATAAAAAAAAATCTCCATGAAGTTGCCTCTATGCTAGGTTTGATTAAGTCTATGCTATTTTTTATTCTTTTATATTTTGGGTATGCATAAATAATGGTGCTTTGTCTAACTCCGTTTGCTTTTTTTGCTCGATTTTATTACGACAGAGTTCAAATGGACTAGGTTTACAAGCTGTAAGTGGTACAGACTTTTGTGAGATTGTGCTACAGTTTCCTAGTAACACTGACTCCAAATGGGTAGGTCATTCTTCCAAAGAGTGGAACTTCAACAATTTCACCTCCCATACTTTGCTGACGTTTGAAAATGTAATCATTCCCTATCCCCAATTTTGGACCTCAAGAACAACAAATAACTTAAAAAGATTTGTATACAATTACTAAGGTTTAAGGTCTCTTGTACTTGTATTCATTCATTTTTCTTATTTGGAGTCCAATGTTTAAAACAGAGAGATCCCAAAACAGGAGAACCAGAAGGCTTGTCATTTAGTTACAATCTTTGCGAAGCTTTGGCGACATGGGAACAGGTGAGCATGCTATTTTGCATACTGATATCAATGTTATGCTATTATCCAATTCTATGCATTCAGGCATTAAAGTGAATTTTATGTGATGCTTGCTCTGGATTAGTGGTTAATGGACAAGTGAGGGTGTGCAAAGTCGAGTATTTTTCCTTTTGCTCTTCATCTAGATTAGAGTCAAGCTCCTGTAGAGGTCTTTACACTTTTTCTTCCAAAAGTTTAACTTCAAGTACCGAGCTTTAAAATGTTAATGACTGATCTATTATTTAGTGAGCTGAATTGCTCAGGTACGGAATAGTACCACAGTACTCACCAAGGAGTTTATCGATGCTTTACCCAATGGATGGGAGGACTATGCATGGCGGAGAATTAACAAGGGAATATTGCTGTAAGTACCTCTAATCGTACTTGTGACTGGTGCTACAAAATTTATTCTTCATTGTTGGATGCAAGATAAATGAAGTGAAAAACATGTTATTTTGTTCGTATGGACATACATAGTGCATATAGTTTTCACCAAGAACTTTGTTGTATGTGCTATCACTAAGGAGTTTATTGTGTTGTTTAAAGCAATCAAAACATTGTAGAACGACTGATTTTGATGTAGCATGTTTCTGTTTGCAGCAACCGTTGTGAAAATAAGACTCTTTGCATGGAGAAGCTTTCTTTGGTACTCCCAGAAAAACCACCATATTTTCCAAGGCAGTTTGGCCGGTGTGCTGTTGTTGGTAATTCAGGAGATCTTTTGAAGACAAAGTTTGGAAAGGAGATAGATGGTTATAGTGCTGTTTTTAGGGAAAATGGTGCACCAATCCAGGTATTGCATCCAACTTGTTGGACTTCAAGGACTATGCTGAGTTTTGTTCTGTATAATCCATGCTTGCTTTATCATTTTCTTTTTGCGGTTGTTGCAGAACTATACAGATTATGTGGGTTCAAAAAATACTTTTCGCCTTCTTAATAGAGGATCTGCCAAAGCACTTGACAAAGTTGCAGAATTATATGGTAGGCATGTCACTCGTCTTGTTTTGAGACCCTTTTATTTTAGCATGCTAATTATATGCATTTTACAGGCACTGGGAAGGAGGTATTGATCATCAAGACGACAATTCATGACATCATGAACAAAATGATCCGGGTTCGTATATGTTCTTTCTTCTGCAAATAGAAATGATCCCCTGAAAACAAGTAATTTTTGTGGCAGTTGATATCGCAGGGAAAGCTTTCTACATTCCTTGAAGTTTAGAAATCTTGCATAGAAATCTATGGAAAACTGTTGTTCTATAGCTATAAAAAGAAATAGGTTATATTTAATTGCTTTTCCATGAATTAATCAGATCAGTTATTTTAGACAGGCAAATTTTCGATAGCATGTACGCACTTTTATGCATGTTCAAATATTTAGTTTGTTTTGGAACTACATTTCTTGGTCCTTTGTATTATTGTTTTTTCATTACCGAAAGATTTAATGCGATGCGCCGATGCGGTACTCGCACAAATTTCCTAGTTTTTTTTTTTTTTTTTGACTCATGATTCCTGACCAATAAAAACATAGAGAAAATGATACGAAATGTTCCGAGTAGTGAGCCATCACTTTAAAACAAACAAGCCGTTAATATGCCTTTTATTACAGAAAAAATGCCACCTGGACATCATGCTCGTGAAAGATTCCGTTAAAAATTAGGAAATTAATAGTACTTCCGTTCTGCTTTTTATACTTGGTTTCTTCGTGAAACCTACTATGTGCAATGCAATACATTTTTCCCGCAAGTATGATTGGTCGCAATGCTGAAGGAAAGCACTGGTGATATTCAGATGGGTTATGTGGTATGCATGTGCAAAACCACTAGTCACCTACAACTGGAAAAATTTCCTCTTCGCTTTCTTTTTGCTCAGTTACTCTTCGCTCTTCAACTTACAATTCATCCCACTAATTCACAACTTCCGTTTTATTTCTTCTGTAGGAAATTCCGATCCAGAATCCCGTATATCTCATGTTAGGTGCATCTTTTGGTTCAGCAGCAAAAGGAACTGGGCTCAAGGCTCTTGAGTTTGCCCTGTCCATTTGTGACACTGTCGACATGTATGGTTTTACTGTTGATCCCGGTTATAAAGAATGGTAAGAAACTGTAGAACTGTATTTGGCCTATTCTATCTAGGGGAGATTTGTTTAGATGATCACTTCAAGTTTCCATCCTTCTTTTATTTCAGGACTAGGTACTTCTCAGAGTCTCGACAAGGTCATACTCCTTTGCAGGGTAGGGCTTACTACCAGATGATGGAGTGTTTGGGAGTAAGTTTATGCTTTCTTTACTCTTTGATGTCGAAGCTTGTATCACAATCAAAATTTAAGACCTTTAATGCGGGTGGTAAGACTTCGGGCAAGACTTATCAGAGAAAAAAAGAGAGAAAATAAAAATGCTGGTGGGTGAACTGCAGCCTTTATGCTGCTAAAAAAAGAAGAAAGACAAGCACAACTCTTTTTTACCATTATTTGTTTTGTGCTTTGCCTTTTCATGTTTTATTTGAAGATTCTGAGTTGTATTCTCCGTGTGATTTGGTTTTTCGTTGATGCTGGCAAGTAGGAAACACTTTCACACAACATGAATTGTCTGTGGTGCAGCCTGCTCCTACTGCGGTTTCTGATATATTGCTCCTGTTTTTTCTTCTCCTTTTTAAGCTTATTAAGATTCATTCTCCAATGCGATCTGATCCAAACCGCATTGTTAAGTGGTTACCTGATCGTGGTACTGTTGCAGCCGCCAGGATTGCATCAGAAAAATTATTAAGGTAGCTGATCTTTGCTTTATTTCCTTTTTTTTTGTCCTTTTGAATTACAACCCTTCAAATTAAAGCCTGGACATTACCGATATATTATTATTCATCTTTAAATGCATATTAGGGATGGACTGTCGTAGGGACTAGGTCTCCGCCTAATGGTCTCATTTGGTCATGTTCTGTCGTTAATATCTTACTGAATTGACTTATTTTGTGGGTGATGAATAAATTCTTCTTGTTATCTACGTAACCATTAAATCCTTGTTATTTAGGCCGTAATAGAATATAAATTGAGATGATTTTGTTCAAATTCATAGGAGGGTTGGAGCAGGATCTGGGGGTCCACTGGGTGCGTGTTCCATCATCAAGAAGGTAGTTAAAGGAAAGCACAAAGGAGTTTCAGGTCTTAGAAAGGCTGCCGTCGAGCATAAAAAATATGTAAAGGAAACCACGATGTACCCATTGGAGCACGATTATAGACATGGTCTACTCTGCACAACGCCAACCAGTTGAACCCTTCAAAATGGATTTCAGGGGTAAGATACAAAAGCTTTGGGAAAGAAACAGGCTGCCAGTTGAATTGGTATTCTGATACTTCAGACTAACATAAATTTTTGTTCAGAATTCTTATGCAGAATGAAGCGGCCTAAAGTAAGACACCCATTATTGTGGCACATAGTATAGAAGACGCCATGGCCACGTCATTCTGAATTATAAAATCTCTGTTTGCGATCGCTGTCCATAAGTTTTCCGCATTCCCCCCATAGTTCCTCCCTCCTCTGTCCACGCAAGGTTTTCATGAGTCTTATACCAGACTTCGATGACAAATGAGGAATTCCGGCAGCAAGATTGTCTCTCTTTTTATTTCATTGTTAGCTGTTCTAACCATATTCCGGAGGTTGTTTTTCGAGTGATGATTAGTTGATCGTTTCGGTACTTTGTTTTTGGGTGTCTCTGAAAAATTGTTTGTAGCTTACTCCTATTTAATGCTAAATAGATCTTGTGTTTTCATGTGAAATGCCTGAGCATGATATGATTAGAGAATATACAGTACAATCTTTTCGTGAAGTAGCCACTGTGACTCTCTCTCTCTCTCTCTCTCTCTCTCTCTCTCTCTCTCTCTCTCTCTCTCTCTCTCTCTCTTATTTTAGAGAACATATCATCTATGCGTAAAAACACTATGAGCTGTAGACTCCCGACTCGAATGAATTTACGTGGACGCCATTTTTTCCTCATAATTAGAAAAGCAGTTCATCGTCAAAGAACAATGTTAGTATTATCTTTGTTCTCTCACAAAAATGGATGCTCTATATCCTGCAAGTGGATCAATTTTTGAAAGAAAAAGCATTGCGATTTGATTCTGCACCTATTATTAATTGTTTGATAATCTTAATTTGTTAAACAAAAGATAGATTCTTGAAGTGCAGGCAATGCACAATTTTGATAATAAAAATGGGCCTTGTGGTGGCCCCAGCTATAAGTAAGAGAATGTAATGTCCGGCCACATATGTTTTAGGTCACATAATTTTTCAGTAAGATTTTTCGTTTTCGTTCTCAATTGTCGTTTTGAACTTTTGCTCTTAATCTTTAAAAAATATTTGCAGGCTATTGCTATTGTTTTTGTTTTTTCTATGCTCGTACACGGTCATACTATCATTTTTCACGCTATTGCCTTTTCTAACAAAATTAAACAAATGGAAACAAGTGAGATTTTTTTAGACGCTAAATTAACAAAAAGAAAACTTTTAGGCTTTGTTTGGAACTTGAACAAAGAAATTTTAAAAAAGGGTAAAATAATTAAAGAAGGAAAGGAGGAAGAAAGTTAGAAATTTTCCCTAATCTTTCTCTAAGAATCAAACGAGTTCCAAACAGAGCCTTAGCCCTTAAGTAAATGAAGCCTAATGTGAGTAGATACATAGTCGTCATCTTGACCCTGACCGAGCACTTGAGCAGACGTGTCCCCTCCCCCCATCCGAACTTCGGTATTTTTCTCTGTCCTCCCTCACTCCATTTCACTCATCTCCTACACCTCTCTCTCTCTCTCTCTCTCTCTCTCTCTCATTGGAACTTGGAAGGTACTCAGATGACCTAAAAGGCCTCCTTCCGTCCAGACGTGTAAGTGATAACCGATTTATATATATCCGTTATCTACATACATAAACGCTTTTATCGATATCTACAGTTTGCACAACCCTACTTGAGATCTCGTTTTTCCTCATTTACACCGCCGAAAATGTCCGAACTACATCCCCCGTCAGGTCAGCTCAACAACGGCGGGGCCCCGCCGTTGACGGCGGTGGCACCACTGGAGAACGTCGGCACGAAACGGCAGCGTAGACCTAGCGTGCGATTGGGCGACATCGGAGACCAGTCCTTCGACTCTCACCCCAATCGAAAACCTAAGCAGCCACAGTGGAAGCTTCCGATCAGTAGAGACCCTAACAAGGGTAGCTCGAGGACCCGACCCGTGACGAACGTGGCCCACGACGAAACCCTAGAAAACCCCGTTTCGATTGGGGGATGGAGAGTGAAGGATTCGAAGTCGAGGCGAGGGTTTAATAAGAGAGCTATTAGGTCTAATTGGGCATTGAAAATCGATGAAGGCGGTGGCGGTGAGGAGAGGGAAGATGTGGATGAGGGGTTTAGGGATTTTCATTTAGAGAGTCCGATGACAACAGAAAGGAGCCCGGTAGAGGTTGACTCGTTGGGTAATGATCTAGTTGAGGAAGATTATGATGGTGATGAAGATAGAGGAAGGGATTTTGAGGGGAATAGGAAGGGGGATTTCGCTAGGGTTTCGGATGGGGTGGAATTGGAAGGGCCATCGGATTCGGGCGCGAGGAATTGGAATAATAATAACAATAGTGTGGAGAGGAATGGAGTTAGGGTTTGGTTGAATCAACTAGGGTTAGGAAGGTACGCCCCGGTTTTCGAGATACACGAGGTGGACGACGATGTTTTGCCATTGTTGACGCTGGAGGATTTGAAAGATATGGGGATAAACGCGGTGGGCTCAAGGAGGAAAATGTATTGTGCGATTCAGAAGCTGAGTAAGGGCTTTTCGTAGTGATGATATTTTTGAAGTTTTGGGTAGGGGGTTGAAGTGATGGAGAGTGAAATTACTCAACCATGGCAATGAATGACAGAATGTCAGAAACTGCTTATGAGGTTTTAGTGTAATTTCTCACAACTTTTGTACTCTTGGAATCTCGTAGCTTTTTGACCTTGTTGTTGTGTTTTGCACTCTATGCATTTTGATCTTCCTCTGCAGTTACCTAGTATTTTTTGTTTTGCTGGGCAATGCAGTTTTCTAGTAGTTTGTGATACTGCTTAACACTTAAGTTTTAGAATATATCTTGGAATTGCATTTCTTTTTGTTTTTGCGAAAATCTTTTTAAGTTGTTGAGGTAACAGGAAAACTTAAGTGAATGGAAGCAAATGAATGATGTTAGTTGTCAGATTGTCATCTTCACTGATTCTTCTAGTCATTAAGTTATGTTTTCTCAGCGCCTTAATATGCCTTGATGTTAGTGATAAAGCAGTTTTGTGGACACATTTTTTGGTGAATTGGTGTATAATTTTTCTTTACTTTTGCGTTAAGTTTTTCTTATAGTAATTCTTATTTCTAGCAATTTCTGTAGTATTGGCATGACATGGATCTTTCTTTGTTCCGAACACATTCAATTCCTAGTAGAGTAGTGAGGTAAAGTTGTAAACTGCTTAAGTATTTCTGGAGAATATCCAGACCTTGGGGAGGTTATGGAAACAATAGCAAGTGAGAAAAAACATTATGGACATTGTCAGATTATTCATCTTAAGCCATGCTTGAAGACATCTTTGAAGTTATGTTTTATTAGCATAGACAAGCATACCTTAATTTGCCTTGACGTTAGTGGTAAATTTGTTTTCAATATTTGTATGTGATAGTTGTATAATAGATCTCTTCCTACTTTTTGCATCAAGTGTGAATAAGTGTTTAATATTATGTAACTACAATCACTCTTGTGGAAGCAACTCTTTGTTATTTTTTTGTGGAAACTATTCTTTCTAATTTGCTCGGGGTATCTGGCATCCTGGCGAGTTTTGTTGTCTTATTTGGATAGGTGTCTAGTAATCTTGAGGAACTGACTCTGGCAAATTCAATCGGGGTAATACTCATCATGATAGGTTGTTGATGATTAATAGAATCACCATAAAATGGGTTTATGAGGATGTATTCCTTTGCTTTTTTCCTTTCTAATTGGAGCTATTGCTTTGTTTCATTCGGTCCGTATTCACAGTCATGCAGCATTCTGTTCTTCCACTGGAGTGACTTTGTTTACCATCTTAGGAGCTCATCTGTTTTCATCGCTTACTATCTCTTGATACTTGATGATATCATCCTTTCTGTATGGGTGATTGAGATTTCAAATGCTCCGGGGTGCCATTTGTGTTATGAAAGTTATCTTCTCAACTCGGGATCTGTGGCATTCTGGCAAAATTTGTTTTCTCATTTGAAACAGGTTGCTGTTACCCTAAATATTCTTTTCGCTCCAAGTAAGGCCGCTTCATGATTGGTTGATGATTATTAAAAGAAGTCATATAAGATGGTACTGTGAGGTTTAATTTCTACCATGTTATTTGAGCTAATGCTTTTTTTCATTAGGTCGGTAGTAGCAGACTCGGATGCACCATGTTTTGGGGTTTGTGTGCCTTATTAGAAGCTCGTTGGCTCATAGTATTGATGTTAATCGAGCATGGCTCTCTCGCCTCTCACTTTGATCACAGTTGTTTGTAACCAAAGTTCTTCACATAAAAAAAATACCAAAGTTCTTTACCCTGCTCCGGAATCTGTCTGTGAAGCAACCCAGTTTTCCTAACATCTTGATGAAAGTCAGAAATGGGTATTGGCTACAAGTGTCCGGGGTTTTTTTTTTTCCCATCTCCACACAGTGTTTACCATGCATTGATGATGATAGTCTTTAAGGTTTTTCATGTACTTTCAAGTTTTAATGGTCCTTTGAGATGCTTTGGGATGGTTTATAAGTTACAGATCAACTTTGTCAAAAGCGAGATACCTGGGGTAGGTGAAGTCAAGAATCAAGATCATAACCATTTTGGGTTTAGAGTTGGCATCCCCCAATGCTTATATCAGGCTCCCCATTAGATGAATTCTCACTTTGAAAGTTTTGAGAAGTTATAGTATCATCAGGTTTGGGTGTATTGGTCTGAGATTCGGGTTATTTTTATATTTGTGGCTGAAAGGTGTGGAACAGCATTTTTCGGTCCTTGTTTGATTGATTGGACTCTGCTAATGAGGGATATGTAATCTGGTAGGATGACTCATTCCATTGGCCTAATCTGGTACGAAGATTACATCCCGAAGGTATTGTACTATTTGATGAATTTGATTGTCCAACTGGGCATAAAATTTCTCAATTATTTGTTACATTCAGACGTTGGAAATGCGGTTCCATAGGTCACTCATGCTAGAATGTTTGAGATAAGAAGTCCTGCTCTCATTCAAGGAGGTCTGAAGCCAAAGGGGATGTGTATTCTATGAAAGAATACTCGTAACTTGTTTGCCAGTGCCCATGTATGTTGAAACAGGCTATGCGTGGTTCTGCTTGAGCGAGATTGGGGAAAAAGACTGATTTATCTTATTATTACTGGATTCTTGGAGCTACTTGTTTTTAGAGTATGAAAATGAAGTTTTGAATTACAAGATGAATTTTGGTTTCTTGTTCATTTTTATGTTTTAGTAGAACTTTCCGATCGGCTTTGATTCGAGTTTTTCCTTGTTTACAAAACAGTAGTACTCCTTTCCTTGCAGAGTTGGATCCTATATGTGCATTTCTCGTAACTTTGCATAGCCTGTTTGTGTTTTCGATGCTTTTCTGTAGCTTGTCTCTGTGTGTGTGTGTGTGTGTGTGAGAGAGAGAGAGAGAGAGAGAGTAGGTCTCCGAAGAAGTTTTCCCAATGGGATCTTGTTTACTCCATTTCGCTATCTGGGTGGCAGTTGATGATTGAATTGCTGCCATACCTGTTGAGAATATCCCTACACTTGATGAACCGCTTTCCCAAAAACCATTTCATACTTGATTTTGTTCTTTTTTTTGCAGTATTTTGACCACATGGTGACCAGACTAATTTGAGACTAATTTGCGCACACGTTAACGTCACAATAATCCTCTAATATTGATGACAAGAACCGGCCCTGCCCCTTTAAGGATCCGGGGTGCTGTTGTGCACGTATAATGCGGAACACGGACTGTTGATGTCGTCAATCAATGATTAATGCGAAACATGGACCGTTGATGTTGTCAATCAACGATTGCAATGTGTTTTTAATCTTTGATCAGTAATAAATATCTTGTACCGGTAAAATATTATATTTAATTTGGACCATTGATTGATGAGATCGACAGCTGTGTGTCACTCTACACGTGCACTAACACCCCGGATCCGATTAACAGGAAGCTGAACCGTAGAAAAGAAAATTATCTCAGCGGAAATTTTCAATGCAAAATCAAAAGTATCTCGACGCTAATAACCTGATTTCAAAACTGAATCATTAGCTTTCAACAGCAGTTATTCAACAAAATTTCTGTTGAAAGGTACATCCTGTGTTTAAAAACTGCTTTGACTATAAGAGTTGTTATTTCTTTGCTGGGAAAAAGAAAACAAACTGCAATTCTTATCGCCTTTTCTTGTTTCCCTTTCCATCGCTCGATTTGGAAGGAGAAGTGATAAGGTGACCGGATAGAGTAACAATGCAGATGACAGAAATTAGGGAGCCATACTTCGTGACAAATCTCTGCACAAAAAACAGGAGAATTCAGAAAAGCTTGCCAACATCACCAATGATATCTATATTTCTCAACCCATTTCACTCCAAAGCAAAAAGCAAAACAAAAATAAAGGAAAAAATGAAACAGCACAAACCACACAAACAAAGAGGGAGGGGGGAAAGCAGAAAATAAGAGGGGAAAAGAACTGTGTGCATCCCGTGTTCTACATTCTAACTAGGGCTGCAAACGAGCCGAGCCGAATTTTACGATGTTCAAGCTTGTTTATTAAATTTTTAATGAACACGAGCTCGAGCTCGAGCTGAATGAAAACTTTACGAGTCGAGCTCGAGCCGAGCGGGCCTTGGCTTGACTCGAGCTCAAGCTTGTTCACGAGGCTTAACGAACCAACGAAAAATGTATATATATCTCCGCATAGGCCTAATACAACCAAAAATATTTTGATTGTGAATGTATTTATCTATCATTTTCCTATGGACCAAGGGTGTAATGGCGTGCGTGTGCTCTAACCTCCCTTGGTTGACTAGAAAGTGAAAACGGAAAGAACAAATTATGAAATAACAATAAAAATCCTAAACTTAAGTATATGTACCCGAGCTCGCGAGCCGAGCTTATCCTAGCTTGAGCTCGGCTCGTTTACGAAACGAGCTGAAAAAATCAGCTCGAGCTTGTTCGTTTAAATTTCGAGCCAAGCTTGAACGAGCCACTAACGAGCCGAGCTGCGAGCCGCTCGCGAGTGGCTCGGTTCGTTTGCAGCCCTAATTCTAACAGAAGATGCCATCTAGAACTCGGGGTGGGTAAGAAATACAGAAATTAAACAATGACAGGCAATGTTTACCTTTGCCTGAGAGCATCCAGCAGCCATGAAACAAAAAAATCGTCCAGTCAACAAAGGAGCCCCGTCAAAGAAAGTCAGATAACGCATATTATCAAGGAAAGGCAAGAAAAAAAAAAAGAAAAAAAGAAGAGAAGGAAATGTTTATACTGAGTTTTGCTCAAACAAATGAAGAGCTTACCCATTCAAACTTCCGTTCAGCAGTTTTGTCAGCAAGGATATCCAGTGGTAGGATTGGAGTTGAATATGCCTCCTACAAATAGACAACAAAAAAGTTGTAAGGTAGAAACACATAATTCTACAAAACAAGCCATTGACTGTTTTCCAAGTATCAAACCTGGAGTTTGGCATTCGTGGGGACTCGAAATGTGATGACAGCAGGTGCACCAAAGTACCGGGTTTTCTTTTGGGACATCAACTCAAAGGAGTGGGAAACATGAGATCCACTGGGAATTATCCACATACCAGAAGAAAATATAAGCGCCAAGGAGAGGGGCCAAATGAAAGCTTCAAATGTTAGGGGTAAAAATAAAGCTTACGCATCAAGTCTTTCCCATGTTTTGGTATAGTTGCCACTAACAATATCAAATACTTCATGACCCCAGCTATTATCAGTGAGACTGACATCAAATGCAGAACTGGAGAAAAGTACAGAAGAAAAAATTCAATTAATAACAGTTACATAATATTATTTCTGCAACCGTGTTCTTTCAACATGCATATGTTAGACAAACTACAGCACACTTCTGAACCAGGTAGGGGTAGATTGTAAGGAAGGAAGTCTGAGGTCTCATGTGGAGCAATATCCATACGCACGTGATAGACACTTCCATTTTGAGATTGAAGCTGAATCTACTGAATTGCCTTTCTTGAGCTACAATGAAAGTCATATGAACTACAAGTCTAGAACCAGTCTACGCAGAGTTAAAGTTCTTGTTACACGGCCATGTAAGCATTCAAGTTGAGAACTGTAGTAATGATTTTAGTATGCAGCCCAATGACAAAGGAAAATAAAGTGATGAGTGATGAGAATTGTAAACATTAAGAGAGCTGGATTTAGAAATCAATAGTCAACCGAAATAATAAAAGAGTTGCCTAAGGTTGCCCAACTGATGAGAAAAACATATATCATGTTAATGGTTTCCGCAACCTTCTAAGGATGAGAAAAGGAATACCATCGAGCGTAAGAAAAAAAGTCATAAAGGAACCCCTTCCAGAATATCCACAGACAACATCATGAAACATCAGTTTACACCTTTGCCAGCCCATAAGATATCATCAAGCTACACGATGTTTTACATTCAAATCCAACTAGTAAAATATAGATTATCCTACTTCTGTGGATAACCCAGTCTTCTTTTTTTTTTGACAACGGTCATAAGCTTAGGCAGTTCTAGTTCCGATGTGATTTATTTTGCAGTGCGAAAACTTAACACAATCCTTGAGGTAGGTTTTCACTTTACACCATTTGTAGCATTCTTCCAAGTGCCAATTTTATCTCCTCTGTGCTTTTCTCCCACAACACGCTGAAAATGTAAACCACAGCAAAATCAATTGAGGGTCAGACTGTTAGTCTCTTTAGTCTTTAGATTCATTACTTTCACTGATTTCAGACTTTCACTGATTTCAGACAAGTGGACTAGAAGAATCATGAATGGCCATGACATTCATTTCCGAATGTCCTTTTTGTACCAACAGATACCATCACGTTCAACATATCTTTCCTAGAAACCCGAAATATAAATGAACGTCTCCACCTCTTGGTATAGCCTTGAACCTTAGCACGTAACCGAGCAAGCTCCTCAACTTATTGCCACATAAAAAGCCCCTGTTTTCTGGAACAACACAACTACTTCTAGCGATTCTTTGTAGTTTTGCCACTATCACATCAACATCCTAAATTCAGTTCGTGAACTCCATTTAAATTCCACACGATGTTTTAATTGGAAGGAGATAGAAGAGATCTGGTTTAAAAAAAAACCTACACTAAGAGGGGACAGAACACAAACTTTGCAAGATTCGTGACATTAACTTTGCCCCTCTTTTTCCTTTGAACACAAAAACAGATACATATTCCTTTAAGGATAATGATTTCCACACTCCCCCGCCCCCCTTTTTTGATAACTGCACTCCATTTCTTGTCCTTTAGTAAAACTTTTATGTGTAATATTTTCACTAAAGACAAGAAATGGAGTGCATTTATAAAAAAAAGGGAGTGTGAAAATCATTCCCATTCTTTAATAGGTCCAAAATCAAATCGAGGAAGGAAGAAACAAACGCAGTCAACGCTCATTGTTGGTCAATGCAATTGTCAGAGCTGGCCTTGGCATTTTGGGGACACAAGGTGATTAAAAAATGGGGCTCATTATGCATCACAAGAAAAACGATCAAAAAATAAGTCAACTTACAAAAATAAAATTACTAGTATCCAACAAGATAAAATTTTAAAAATTAAATTCATTACGTACAACATACACATTTCTTAACGACTAAAGTACCAAGGATGCTACATAACCAAATTTTTTTCTCATTTGATGAGCTTATTTTGAATGAATTCAATTTTATAAACCTATATTTAACAAATAGTGAAACACTACACCACTTTTTGGGAGCCCCTATTTTTAACAAAATTTCTAGGGCGCCAAGGAGAATCGGGGCCTGGCAATTGTCAATCTAAGACTGTCCTGTACAAAATTGGTTAAATACACGAGTGACGCAAGAAAAATAGCACAAGGAAGCAACAACGAAATCACATTAACTAAAGAATCAAATTTTGTAGGTAAAATTAAGCGCAATTTCTACATGCAACGTGAGATCGATTGTGCTTAATGACTACTTACGAAAATCAAACTACGCAATTATATCCACAGGTGCTACAATGATGAAAAAAAATTAAGGAAATGAGGATTTTTCTTTTCATGTGAAAATACGTACGCAGATCCACGGTTGTAGACGTCGATGGAGACGGAGACGCGGTCGATGCCGGATTGGAGATTTGTGAGGGTGGCCTTCTTGTGCGCGACTATGAATGGAGATTCTGAGATTGAAAATGCTGCAGAAATGAAAAATAGAAGTGAAAGAGCGAAGATCATCGAGTCCATCGGAATCGCCATAGAGAGAGAGAGAGAGAGAGAGAGAGAGAGAGAGAGAGAGAGAGTGAGAGAGAAGGCTACGGACAGCAGAGCGAAGAGCAGTGTTTAAATAGGGGAAGATTAGTTGGGTGGGCCGGGCTGTTAGCCTGGTAGAAAGGCCCATAAGTCGAGACCACGTGAGTCCAAGGCCCAACTATGTTTTGGAAAGATTCTCACGTTGGTCGCAAAACCAACCAAAAAGAGGGTGGTAAATGAACCGAGCAGTTCGAGGCTTGACTGTTGGGAGCTTGACGCAGCTCGTTTATTAATTCAATCAAGCTCGAGCTCAAATTTTATGCTCGTATAGTACACGAGCTGAGCTCAAAGCTCAGCTCATTTGAATATGCTCGTCTGGTAAATGAACCAGACTCACCTCGTTAATAACCAAGCTCGAGCTCAAGTTAGTCTCGTTTAGCAAATGAACGCACGCCGTTTTGTGAGTGTGTTTGTCTCAATCACGAAGTTTAACCCACGCAATGGAAGAGAAGGTCTCACATGAGGGACAAGAGTCAGTCAGGATAGCCAAAGGATGACGCCTAGAAAAGCCCACGTAAGAGATGTTTCTTGAGATGGAAACCCATTAAATAAAGGATTTAGGCAAGTCATCCTTGGCTACCAAACAAGACTCTTCATCTTCATACGAGGCCTCTCTTCAGCTCCTAGATCTCTCTCATTCATTTGTCTCTACATTTTCATACCAATTCTCTCTTGCAACACACCTATATATAGGCAACGGGTAAGGTGATTAAATTAGATGCAATTTGGCACATTTGGCACAAAAAGTTTAGCTCTCATATAGTATTATTTCCATTTTAATCTTTTGACTACTTGCTTCAATATCAAGAAACCAAAAGGAATATGTTCCAGTACGTTTATTTGAAGGACCCGGCTTCTCTACAGTTTGCAAAGAGGCTTATGTTGTTTCATCGTAACCATTCATCTTTCCATTCAACGGTTTAGATTTTAAAAAAACTCTTTCAAGAAAGAGTTTGTCAAAAAAACACTTTTGAAAGTCTAAAATCACCCAAACAACACTCTGTAGTCTAACAATAGACTGCAGAGAAGCCATATTCTATTTGAAAGTTGGGAATCAACTTGGGGGTGAATCACTTCTCTCAGTCCCTTTTGACTCTTTGTGTGAATGGAAAACCCATGAAGTCTACGAATAAAATTATAAAAGTGTTGGGTTTTTTTTGTTCAAGAACCAAATAGATACCCAGTATTATCATTGTTTTCATTTCACTTATCTATCCTTGATATAACGATACTAGGCAGGGATGGAACTAGAATTCCTTCGTGCATGGGAGTGTTAAGGTGGAATCTCGTGTGGGCCTGAATTTCAGCATACGTTCAATATGAATTTAATAAACCCCGAGGGGTTGGCTTGGACCTTGTTTTAGAATGAGATTTAATGTCTCAGATCCAATTCTCCTTAACAATGACTCTTGGCATCACCTCAACCGGCGTAAGCATGTGAAACGACCGTGGGAAAAGGCTCAGAGACTAGTTGAAAGTACACGTAAGTTGACGTGGAATACCTTGCATAAGTTGCATTACCCAGAAAAGAAATAGTCTATGAATCTACCAATGTTTTCTATACATAAGAAAAGGCTGTTCGTCTACATAACGTGAGACTGTTTGGGTAGTGAAAGTGAACCAGTTAATTCCCACAGCCTAGTTGACATTCTCAATTGGGAAAAATTCAAAAAACCCCCTGAACTTTGAACCCAATGTCAAATAGGCACCTAAACTTAAATAAACTTCAATTGAACACCTGAATTTTCACTCCGTTATTCAATTTACCCCCTGCCGTCCCAATCAGTGACTTTCCTAACGGCAACCACTGAGCTAGACACTAACAGACAGAACAAAATGTTAGATGGAGAAATTGGAGCGAAACAACAGTGATTTGGCACCTTTTTAAGGCCCCGTTCGGCTAAATAAGCCTATTGGCTTATTTTTTGTCCTTATTCTATTTTTTTTTTTTCATATTTGTTGGTTTTTCATCAAATTTTTGGGGATTATTGCATCGTCATAACGAGAGAAATCTAAAAAGTAAAAAATTATTATCGAAATCCATTTCTTTTAATAAAAACGAAAAAATTGGTTTATTGGCTTATTTTTGTCTTTCTTCAAAAAAATTAGGTTTCGATCATAATTTGTTACTTTTTAGATTCCTTTAGTCATGACGATGCAATGATCTCCAAAAATATGATGAAAAACTTGCTATGTTTGGATTTGTGTTTAAATTTTTTTTTTTGAAAAATAGTAAAGATAATAAGTGAAGAGAGATAGGGAGAGAAATGTTGGAAGTATAGAAAATCTAGGGGGAATTTTTTTTAAAATTCTTTTTGAATTGTAAAAAGAACCATACAAAAATACAAAAAAATTTGAATAAGAACAAAAAATAAGCCAGCAGGCTTATTTAGCAGAACGGAGCCTTAAAAAGGTGCCAGATCACTGTTGTTTTCCTCCAATTTCTCCCTCTAGCGTTTTGTTTTGTCTGTTAATGTCTAGCTCGGCAGTTGCCGTTAGGAAAGTCACGGATTGAGACGGAAGGGGGTAAATTGAATAACGGAGTAAAAGTTCAGGTGTTCAATTGAAATTTATTTAAGTTCAGGTGCCTATTTGACATTGAGTTCAAAGTTCAGGGGTTTTTTTGAATTTTTCCCTTCTCAATTTTGAAAGTTGGAGAGATTTTGACTTAATTTGACAAGTTGAGGAAGAATCGAGGAAGAGATTTGAAATGTACGAATATGTTCCAAGATTTACAATTTTTTTTCTTTTTTTGTAATGCAGAGTATTTCAGACCAGCTTGCGAGCACCTCGGACTATTTCCTATAACACATCCACAACCGTTTCACACGCTTACGCGTGAGGGTGAGGTGGCTCCAAGAAAGAATTGAACTCGAGACATTAGGAGGGCAGAAAAAAATTTACAACTTTTATATCAAGAACTTTTTTAGATGGATTTATGATTTATCAAACTTAAGTATCTACTTTCTTACCACATGACTGCCGCTATCAAGCTACTCGATATGGAGCTCAAATCTTTTGTACACTTATTTTGGTGCAAGTACAGGGCTGTGCCCACTATTTCGGTGCATTTTCAGTCATTGGATCATGAAAAAATTTTCTTATTTAATTAATTCCTAACATTTTTAGCATGATTTTTTTAATCATTTTTTTCTGGCGATTTTTTAATGCACCGAAACATGGATACAGCCCATAAGATTTTAGGAGCTTCTTCACATGAGATGAGCATGTCAAAGTTCTCTCTGTCTCTGTCTGAGCTTTTGATTTTGTTCTGTTTGACTTTAGACGATTGGCGTACCCTTGCTTGTGTTTGAACTTTGAACACTTGTAGCTCTGCAATTTCAATGGATATGTATTATTCCAAGCTTCTTCAGTTAAAAAGTTTCCCAAACAGGTCACTTGCCCATCCCCCTTGCTTATCAACTGGAATATTTAGCTACTTTATGTACCTCATCAACTTATCATATCAAAGAATGGGAACCCTTCCTTGTAATCTCGTGTGCAGATTCCTCATGTGATGCAAAATTAGATAAGTCATTAATCGAATTTGTAAAAAAAAACTGACACTAGAATTCTACCCAAACGATCATGTACTCTAAGATCATTCAAATTCAACCCACTTATGGGATGATTCGTCACGAGTTTTGACCCAATTTGATTCATCTCATTGGAGTCGTAACAAAGTGGTCAATGGGTAAACTTATATTACGTACCAAATATATAAGTTATTCATTAATACCACGAGTTATTATCCCCACACCACATTTATTATTACCATCAGTGGCGGAGGGAGAATAGGACGAGCGGGGGCACGCGCCCCCACTCAATTTCTTCTCTTTTTTTTTTTCAAATTTAAGATTTTAAAATGTATATTTTGTATTTTCTCTAGTTAATTGTATTTTCTCTAATTGAATATCATTTCATTCTCAATTTCTTTTTCACATATTTGAACATTGTCATTATACCGGCGAAATGAGATGTCTAATGTGAAAAATAGCTGCCACTTACTATTTGAAACTCTCAAATGCATAATGTCCAAAATTCAAAAATGCCTAAACCATGGCAATAATGCTAAATATTGTGTAGTGAATTGCTCTTAGACTTGATCCGCTGAGACAATTCAAGTAATTCGATTGTTTTTAAATTCTATGTAATTTAATATATTAAAAAATTATGTTAGGTTTTTCAATTCTTAGCACAAATGTTTTAACGTTGCTTAAAACGAAATTTTGTGGTTGAAATGTGTTTAAAAGTGCCCCCACTTACATAGTTTTCTAGCTACGCCACTGATTACCATACCTGATTCACTAGCTATATTGCCACACCAAAATTTACGAATGTCATGCCAAAAATTTTTACCTCAACACCAAAAATTACTAATGTCACCCAGAATTACTTATGCCACACAACCTTTTTTCGTGCATAAACATAGATCAGTGTGCTGTATAGTTGTGCATACAAATATATAATTAGCTTAATTATTCAGGTTGATCAGTTTCACACTAGCTCGTTATAATTGAGTTGAATTAAGCGTGGGTAATACTTAATGTAGCTAATCAAATTTATACCCCTCACCCACCCGTAACTATCTTCCTCTTCGCTTCTCCTACACCACCTCTTCTACCACCGTATCTCCTCTTGAAGTAAACGAGCTATGGCAATTAATACGGCCGCATAACTTGTTTGCGTCGGTAAATTAATACCAAATAATCTGCAGGTATTTGTAATCGGTAAATATTTTTTATTGAACAAAGAAACCCAATTAACCTTCGACAAATTGAACAAGTCCAAAAATCCAATTCGTTCCATTAATATCAAATATTCATTGAACATTAAAATTCCAACCTTCAACACATTGAACAAGTCCAAAATCCATCCATTGTATTGAAACCCAAAACATGAAGAACAAATAAAAAACAAATTAAGCAAGACTGCAGTTAATATTTCTTGTTTTGCTGCTAGTATTTGTTTATCCCGTGCTTGTTGGGTTGTTTTACTGAATTTTTCTCGTTGTATTTTGAATGAAATCCTTTATAAGCAACTTTGGGACTTTTCGAATGGAAATAATTTCTCTTGATGAAAAAATATTCTACGTAGCCACAAATTAAACTCTATAGCAACCAAAATGAATCACACTAAGCAAAGAATCAATCTTTTAGGTAAATAGCCTAATTATTTTTTGAACAACAGAAAAAATAAATAGTGTGATTTACACAAACGTAATTTGTAATCAATTGCACCTAATTCAAGAAATTACAAAATCTGATTGATCTGCGTCTTTAGTCAATTCCATCAACCGATACAACGTTGACGTATGCACGACAAATGCAAAGTTTGCAAACTATAGAAGCGACGATTACATCGGTGGAGATAGAGACCTAAATCGAATTTGAGATTTGTGTGAGAGTGGACTTCTTATGCACGAGAAAGAGAGACAGAAGAAGAAGAAGATGATTACGGACGTGTAAACGAAGAGCTAGTAGGGCTTAAATAGGGGAAGAGTAGCTGGGTGGGCCGGGCTGTTACGATCGTGGAGCCCATAGCCTCACAGGAGGGGGCATAAACAGAGCCCACAGGAGTCCAAGGCCCAATATGTTTGCAAAATAATTCGGGAAAATGACGGCCCATGACGTGTTTTGATAATTGATACCTTTTAAGGATATGCTAAGAACATTTGTTAATAAACAAAATGTCCTTAACGGGTATTAATTATCAAAACACGTCCTTGGCCGTTATTTTCCCAAGTAATTCGCACTGAAAATCCATCCAAAAAAAGCTTCGACTTGTGAGCTGTGATTGGTAGGGACGGCCCAACCATTTTCGGGGCTTCAGGAGAAATTGTAATTGGAGACTTCCAACTAGGGCGGTAAACGAATCGAGCAGCTCGCGAGTTCGGCTCTGCTCGGTTCGTTTAGTAAACAAGCCGTTCGATAAAAGCTTGGCTTGTTAAGGGAGACTCGGCTCGATTAAAGAGCCTTGTTTAATAAATGACTAATTTTGGCTCATTAAGCCTGAGCTTGAGTTTTTAGCTCGTTTAGTAAACGAGCCGAGCTCGAGCTCTACAAAGTGTGGCTCAGCTCGTTTACAGCTCTAGTTCCAACCAGAAATTATAGGACTAAAATTTGAAGAAAATAGTTGTAGTGCACATAAATTGACTCGAACATGCCTTATCACTGAAACAATTGAAAAAAAAACATGACAAGATCTCACCATGCACCTACTTCTTGTTGTGTGTGTGTTTGTCTCAATTAGAGACCCTGGCCCATGCAATGGAAGAAAAGGTCTAGCATGAAGGAGAAGAGCCAGTCAGGATAGCCAAAGATGACGCCTAAAAAGCCATGAAAAAGGTGTTTCTTGTGGAAACCCCTTAAATAAAGGATTTAGGCAAGTCATCCTTGGCTACCAAACAAGACTCTACATTTTCATACAAGACCTCTCTTCCTTCATTCACTCTTCATTATTCCCGATTCTTCCTTTCACCTCTCTATCTCGTTTCACTTCTCATTTTCCATACCAATTCTCTCGTTTCACTTCTCATTTTCCATGCCAATTCTCTATCACTATCCCATGCAATGGAAGAGAAGGTCTAGCATGAAAGAGAAGAGCCAGTCAGGATAGCCAAAGGATGACGCCTAGAAAGCCACACATAAGGTGTTTTCTTGAATGAAAACCCCTTAAATAAAAGGATTTAGGCAAGTCATCCTTGGCTACCAGACAAGACTCTACAACTTCATACAAGGCCTCTCTTCCTTCTTTCACTTTCCCGATTCTTTCTTTCACCTCTCCGTCTCATATCACTCCTCATTTTCCATACCAATTCTCTATCGCAACACATCTTATATATAGGCAAATGTTGAGCAAGGAAGATCAGATGCCATTTGGCACACAGAAATTTAGCACTGTTTCTATTTTGATCTTTTGACTACTGCTTGAATTGTTGCGTCAATCTGAATGGAATATATTCCATGGGTTGATTTGGAAAGTGGGGAAGGGGCCAAGGAGGGGGGATCGGCAAGTTGCCAATAGGGAAAGACACATGGCATATAAAGTTAATTATATATAAAACAACTTGGGTAATGGTTATGAATCGATCACACTAATTTAGCTGTCCCTTTTGACTCTTTATTTATATATGAGAAAAGAGAGAAACCGATGCCCACCACAGGGGTGGGGGGGTTTCCGGCCCGGTACAACTCCAAATTTCTTCAACGGTTATACCTGTCGTACGTATCATCAGTGTATAAGGTTAGTTAAGTCGGGGGAAAATTCCTAAAATTCCATGTTATGATCCCATGTTTTAATCACGCGATTAAAATTAAATGGCGCGACAACGTGTGTAAATGCAATCTCTTCTCTCCTTCAAAACCTGGCAAATAGGAAAACTATATTTATAAAATATAGTATATTGGTATCTAGTAGTTAGTCTTTATTTAATGTGTGATATATATATTTTTTTTGTATGCGCTTAGAATGGGATCTAGAAGGAAAAGAATACAAGAAGTATGAAGTGATAAGCTCATATTTCTAGAAAGTATGTGTTTCTTTAACGTATGGTTGGCATGGCAGCTCGGGAGATGCTAGAGGCACATTAATGTGTCACATCTCAATCACACATCTTTCACATATATGTGGGTCTCTAGTGGGTCTTTCGCATTTATTGTGAAATTCTTACACATGCATATGAGAGAAGTGTGGCTGAGATATAACACGTTAATTAATGTGTCCCTAGCATTTCCCATGGTAGCCCTTGCCTCTATAACCTTGTTTTGATAACTTTACTTTTTCATCTCAACTAATTTTTAGGGACTGATCCCACCACGCACCGTGGGCTACAAATGAATCAAACAGTTCGTGAACAGTTTGGGGTTTGACTCAAGGCTTGTTCGAGTTCGATTCGGGTACTAAACAAACCGAATCCGAGGCTCAATTTTAGGCTCGTTTATTAAATTAGCCGAACCTAAATATGAGAGTATTCGGCTTGATTAGACTCGCAAACCTAGAGTATACATATATATCCCATAAGAATTTCACATATAACTTTAAAAGTACTACAACTTAAAATTTTATAACGTTATATATGTATGAGATTATTTTTGAGTAGTACAAAATGAAAATTTTAATTGTCATTCTAGACCTGTATGAGAGCATAAATATCTAATATTTTTAATTCATTAAATTCGTGAACAAGTTCGAGTTCGAGTCAAACCTACGTAAGCTCGGTTCATCAAACTTTCATTGAGCTCGAACTCGGCTCGATCGAGTTCATGTAGAAAGTTAACAAACGAATTAGAACATTCCAAAACTCAGCTCGATTCGGCTCATTTACAGCTCGATCTACGCACCAGTGGGAGACCCTATATATAAAAACCGAGTAAAGTCTCCTGTGAACTGGCCCACATCCTAAAGCTCGGCTCATTTGTTTGACAACAAATAGGAGATCGAATCTGGGATCTACGAGGCAGCAAAACCTTCAAGTACCATGCAACACGTACAATACTCTTATCCTCAACTGGAATGTCTCTACCAAAAAAGTAAGAGTGGCTATCTAGAACCTCTTTCAGAGATCAAGTTGTAGTAGTGAAAATGACCTAATTCGATCCACTGCCAGTTGGTTTGACATTCTCAAGTATTGAAAGTTGGGAGGATTTTGACTTCTACAGCGAGGAAGAATCAAGGAGTTATACCAGGGGCTACTCGATCACCTCATTATTCCAGGGGCTACTCGATCTCAAGCCGACATGAAATTATACCAATAGTCCGGAGTACTGTCACGTGCTACTCCAGACCACTTTACAACCATGGACCCCCACAGAAACGTGCAGTTGTAAAGGATCCGGAGTACCATGTGACGGTCTTCCCGAATTATTGAATAATTACTCGCCAACCCATATGGAGCTCAAATCCTCCGTACCTAACTTTGTTTGTAACGACAATATTCGGTGCATATATTTTTATGAATCGATCGGATCACGTAGAAATATTTTCACCTCTGTTCCGGTGCATTTTTCGGTCATTGAATCACACGAGAATCTTCTCATCTCCGAATATTTTTTTATGTGATCCAACATACCAATTAAAATGCACCGAAATACTGGTAGAGATTTGACTTTTGAGGAGTTCCAAATAGAAAACAAACCCAAAAAAAAAAAACCCCAAAAAAAAATTTCAAAATCAAAGCTAGCTCTTTCTGACTGAGCTTTTGACTAAATTTGTTCTAAATGACTTTTAGACAAATTAGATCCTCGTGGATGAACTTTGAACACATGTAGCTCTGAAATTTCAAGTGCATTAATATTCGAAGCTTCTCTAGTTAAAAAGTTGCCAAACAGGTCACTAGCCCATCCCCCTTGCTTATCAACCTTTCATTAAGTCCACTGGAATATTGAGGTACTTATCTGCATCATGAACTTATCCATGTGTCAACTGTTTAGCTAAAAAAGACTAGAATAAAGTGAAAGATGCTAAATTATTTTTTTGTTGTTGTTTTTTGTTTCGGAAACGATGAGAAAATCAATATGTATTTGACAGATAATAGTCTATTTTTATTGCTCAGGTGTTCGGGCCAAATGTATAATAGTCTATTTGACAGGAAATAGTCTATTGTGATTCGCATGTAATCCATTTATTTGAGAGAACTAATTATATTGCGGCAATATAAAATTTAGAACATATGTACCACTTTTTGTGCCAATATGTAGTTTTATTGAATAATTAGTGATGAGATTAATAATGTAGCAAACTCCGATGATTTTTGGTATATCGACCACACTTGGTGGGATTTCATATTTCATGAATGTTAAATCCAAGCAGTAAAATTTTCAACAAGACAATAAATGGTACATCAAATGGTAATTACACTTGGCCGCTTGTTATTGCAATTGGCCGCTCAATATTGAAAGCGTGATCATTTTACACGATTCTTCCCTTATATATAAGGGTTTGGCTGCAAAAAAATTAATCTTGGCCTCAAAGTTTTGCCAATTTCTTGAACATTTTGGGTGAGTCACTGAGTTTA
>BPLS01000563.1:125957-189353 GCA_019656275.1 Rhododendron kiyosumense
TTGGCAGTTTGAAATTGCAACAGGCCGCTTAAAATTGAAAGCGTGATCACTGTACACGATTCCTTACTGATTTAAAAGGCTTTTGGCCGCGGGTAATTACACTTGACCGCTTAAAACTACATTTGGCCGCTTGTAATTGCAATTGGCCGCTGAATATTGAAAGCGTGATCACTGTACACGATTCTTTACTGATTTACAACTCTCTTGGCCGCGGGTAATTACACTTGGCCGCTTAAAACACAGTTGGCCTCTTGAAATTGCAACATGCTGCTTAAAATTGAAAGTGTGATCACCGTACACGATTCCTTACTGATTTAAAAGGCTCTTGACCACTGATTTGTTCTAAATGACTCTTAGAACATATGTACCACTTTTTGTGCCAATATGTAGTTTTATTGAATTATTAGTGATGAGATTAATAATATAGCAAACTCCGATGATTTTTGGTGTATCAATCGCACTTGGTGGGATTTCATATTTCATGAATGTTAAATCCAAGCAGTAAAATTTTCAACCAGACAATAAATATGTCATCCACTCTGATATATAGTCCAATCTGATGCTCATATCGATCCATGCAAATAAACGAGTCCATAAGTTAAAGAATTTTCTTTCATTCTCTTTATTTTTATTGATAGGCGACAACAATTTTATTAAGAACACTTGACAAATGGTACATCAAATGGTAGATCAGTTCCAAATCAACTACTCCTACAACATTATGGTATTGTGCACTTGGGAGCAATTTCCAAACTCCCTTGAAAATTAAAGTCTTTGCCTATGCTAGAACATTTCAAGTAAAGTGCTTGGGTTGTAGAATTTCTATAGCTTTTGTAGAATGTATAAGGTTTCCTTGTTATAGGTTCTTGTTGAGGGATTAATCCCCTTATTTTGAGTTGGTTGGTTATAAATGCGCAAGTTACCATAAAAAAAACCATTATGGTATTGTTTGGCATTTCTTGATGTGTGCGTATGTAAAACTCTGTGTATGACTAATTTGCAATAACAAAAAAATAAACTATCCTCAAGCAACCGGGGTATATGGCTGGACAAAGAATTGTGGCAAAACAACAAATCCAATTGAGAAGTCTTTGGTTCAAACCTCGCTTTAGGCGACGTGGTGTTGCAGTGGTGGTTTGTAGCCTATAGAGCAATGTAAGTTCTCTCAATGTTTGACAAAAGAAAAGGTGATTGAAACTATTGGACTTGGATTTTTTTATCACAAACTATTGGACTTGTCAAGGCCCAACTTTGTTCAATCGTTGGGCCTATTTTGTTTTGTTTTTTTTTCTCCTTTTTGCAAATGCCCCCCGCAGTATCCAAGAATGATGTGAATTTCTTCAATTGAACATCTCCATTCTCCAGACTCCAGGTAGTACTGGTAGGCGAAAAAAAATTCCAGAAAGTCTATGCCCACGCTCACTTTTTACCACTCCCCCCACCGTTCAAAAGTGTCATTTTTGGATGGTCTGGATTTGAAAAAACTCTTCCAGGGAAGAGTTTTTTTTTTTAAATTCGGACCATTGATTGCCAAGACGGACGTTGAGATTTTAAGTGATGAATTTTGAGAAGTAAAACAGAACAGTGGGTGTAACACCGCTGAAGAAAAAAATCTCCGAGTGATGCCTCAAATTAATTTCAGGTAGAAATTTTTTAGGATTTGGCTAAACTTCATGTGCTCCCATAGATCCTTCAAACAGGAAGTCGTCACTCAAATTCTTTTTCTCGCTCTTTGGAAGTATGAATAACGTCAGTAGTATTTCTCTACTTGGTTTAACTATTTTTGTGAAGGCCAGAGGAAAACTACCTAATAGTAAAATAATAAAAATTCAATTGGTAAGTACTTGATCAAATCAAATTTGTCGAGATGAAAATTGGCAATCCATGGTAGTATTAGTAACTTTAAACATCCATTTTGTAACAGGAATATGATTGCAGCAGATGACTATCAGGTATCAATGTCTGCTCAACCTTGATTGTCAAAATGAGATCAATGATGGGCTGTACCGTAATTTTGGCCATTCCTCTGATGTGATAAATTCTGATGTGATTCCTCGTGTCATCTAAAAATAGAACTCCACCCAATTCTATTTGATGATCCAATCTGATTAGTTTCTAATTGTCAAATGTATTTACCATTAGTCCCAAAACTAAAATCGTTTGGATTTGGATATAGCAATGCATCTAAACGAAACATTTTTGTCACTAACAGAGATATACATGGCCAAACTTTTTTACTGTTCGTTTCCGTGCAGATAAAAATGATTCGACCAAGTCTACACCCCACGACCGATGCTTGATCATCTTGGCTTTTTGCATGAATATATCATGAGCAATTGAGATCTAGCCCACATGAGAGATCCACATGAAATGATCTTGATTCCTTTTTCTTTTCTTTTTTTCCTCCTTCAGAAGTCAACAATGGAGATGCAAATAAAAACAAATAATCTATTTTTAAAATGTTTTGAGTCAACTGGAACCAGAAAAATTAATGAAAAAACAATGTTCACTAATTAACCAAGTGTTAGCATTTCATAGGACACCCCACAACAACTTCCAACCTACAAATTCAAAATGTGGTGAAGCCCAAGTGGGTATTGCATTATTAAACAGGATGTTTAATTATTAAAGGTCAACAGAAGACAAACTCATCCTCCTTACAGCAGCCCTAATTATATATGTTTAATTTTTTTTCCCCCTTGTAATCAATCAATTGACCTAATTAATTAACTCAGTATTGTGCTTGAAAAGTTAATATTCTAGGCCTGCTCGCTTCATTATCGCAAAGATTTGTGAGATGATTAAAGCGAGCAAGTAATTAGTGGAGCACAAGATGTGTAGGGCACTGAATAATCCAACCAAAAGAATTTTGTATTAGTGGGTTAAAGTATCTTGAGACTTTGGCCTTTGTATTGGCAGTTGTTTATCTACTCAGGTGTAGTACTGAATGTTTAATTCTGAGGATGGATAAAAGCCATGAGTGACATAATGTGCGTGCGTAAATTTAATTTCTTCAATCAATCGAGAGATATAACTGCCAATTTGCCAAATTCAACAAGTTTGGTAAATTTCTTGTAACATTGTCTTATACCTAGATTAGGTTAGGTTGTCATGTAAATCAAGGATCTAAACTAGGGTTTAGTATTAGGTAGTTTGTATCAAGAAATATCCACACATATACCCATCAAGAGAGCTACAAAGCAGAAGAAGATAGTATATACATACGAACATAAAACACTAACTAACAAAACTGGAGCATTGGAAGCCCAGTTCGGAGAAAGCCTCCCCTTTGCTGACAACTATGCCAGCCGCTTGATGGGCAATTATATTAATTAGCAGATCGCCTAACCGATTACAGCTTGAAATTCTTCTACCGATCGAATAAACTCCGAAATATCCATGATCACCATTGGAAAGACCTTTCAACAGGTTAATTATTATTACATAAAATGTAATCGTTTTTATACTGGAGCTGGCCGTAAATAATGTGGTGACTATTGAAAAACAAAGATGAATGTACGTGATTTTCTACCATTTTTATCAGCCGTAACTTTCTTATTTTTAAATTTTAATGGGACAATTTTTTTTCCCGGAAATTGATGTTCTATTCTTTCTTAGGCGGAGCTGCTTGAGGACGAGCGGGGGCACGCGCCCCCACTGAAGACTCTTTCTTTTTTTTCTTTTTTTCTTTTTTTCAGATTTTGTATATTTTTCTGTAATTGGCTTCTTAAATTGTTCTTTGTTTAATCACTTTAATACATTTTGTATATATTTCATTCTCAACTTTTTGTTTCCAATATTACAACAATTCCACTACACTTGCGAAGTGAGATGTTTATAATGAATAAAAAGAGAGTCACCACTCACCATTTGAAACTCCTCAATACATAATGTTCAAATTTGTAAGTGGTTAAACCATGGGTTATATGCAATATACTTCATTAATTATTCACAATTTTAAAAATAATCTTGTCTTTGTCAATAGAACTCACAACGCGTGACGAAATAAAGGTTTAAGCATAAGATTTGAAAAGAAAATCACATTTTTTCTAATTGGATCAAGATTACTGAATATTAACATTTTAGTTATTGTATATCTAACTGCTATTAGACTTGGTCCATTGAGACAATTCAAACAATTGATTTGTTTTGATAGTTTATGAAATTACTACCTTCCTTAGTAAATGTGTTAGCTTTTTTTAAAAATTATTTTTAGCACAAGCATTCTTTTATTATTTTGTTGAAGTGTGTTTAAAAAGTGCCCCCACTATCGTTAATTCCTGGCTACGCCACTGTAATTCTACTACTACATCATCAACCTTAACCTGACAGATCATTCACTTTCAAAAATCATCTTTAGTTATAGTATGGAAAATTTTAAAATCAGCTCATATGGTAAGTATGTGAATGTGTATTAAAAGGTATAAAACAAAAAACAGAAATACATATTTTTTTTTCTTTTAGTGTGCTTATCGTCAGCCCAGTGGACTGACAATATCAAGATCGTTATAGTATAAACAGAAGGATGATGCTATGGTGTCCCCGATCATTTTGGGGACACCGTAATTTTTGGCATAACAGAACCTTTACAAGTATAACAAAAATCATTATAAGTATAATAGAACCATAACATGGCATAACCAAGGTATAACCAAAAACCAATCAAGGCATAACCAAAAATCAACCAAGGCATAACCAACCAAGTTATGCCTTGTTATGGTTTTGGTTATACTTATAATGGTTTTGGTTATACTTGTAATGAATTTGGTTGTACTAATAATGGTTTTATTATGCCAAAAGTTACGGTGTCCCCAAAATGACCGGGGACACCAAAGTCATTCCCTAAACAGAATTGCAATGGAGATGGCTTCATGAGTGTGTTTTTATTTCATTTTTGAAACGGCAAAAATTTATTGGGCTTCATGATTGTGTTGAACGATGGCATGTATACCCCTTCATGCCAATTTTGTTATCTAATTTGAAGAACTCGATTTGTATTTTTGTTTGTTTTTTTGGTATAGTATAAGCAGAATTTCAATGGAGATGGCTTCATGAGTGTGTTTTTTTTTTTGGATGATGCTATGGTGTCCCCGGTCATTTTAGGGACACCGTAATTTTTGGCATAACAGAACCCTTACAAGTATAACAAAAATCATTACAAGTATAATAGAACCATAACATGGCATAACCAAGGCATAACCAAAAACCAATCAAGGCATAACCAAAAATCAACCAAGGCATAACCAACCAAGTTATGCATTGTTATAGTTTTGGTTATGCTTATAATGGTTTTGATTATGCTTGTAATGAATTTGGTTATGCTTATAATGGTTTTGTTATGCCAAAAGTTACGGTGTCCCCAAAATGACCGGGGACACCGAAGTCATTCCCTTTTTTTTTTTATGAAAATGGCAAAAATTTATTGGACTTCATTATTGCGTTGAACATGGCATGTGTACCACTTCATGCCAATTTTGTAATCTAATTTGAAGAATTCGACTTGTTTTTTTTTTTTGGGTACATAAGACAAAAAGAGGACAGATACGCAAATGACATGCCACTTGGTAGTCAATAAGGTAGGAAAAATTCAAAAAAACACAATATTCGATACATAAACAATTTGGATTTGAGCATTTGGATTTGAAATAAGTGTGGGTCCGATCCATGAAAAAGTAAGGAAGTGGTGATAAAGGTTGCTGCACATGGGGATGGGGTACTGAGCTTACACAATTTTTCAAATATATTGTTCCGCACTTGTGCTCTCAATGTTTATTCTTGCGAATGTTACTACTAGTTTTGAATGCATTTCAAGAATTCTTTCACACTTGTATTTGCGCTAGCGCTTCCGCTCACGCATGTCCACGCTAATTAGACTTTCTTTTGACCACCAAAAGAAGACTAAAAGAAAATTGGAAAATGAACGAAAAAGGTTGCTCCTCTTCGACTATGGTACTCCTACAAAATAGGAAAGCGTTTGAGTTGGCGGCTGGAAAGTCGCCCATTTTCAACTCCCGCTTTTATCTTTCCCGCTACAGTTTGATTACGACGTAAATGCCACTCCACTCAGTGGGCACTTTCGTCAAAGACAGTTGAAGCTATCTACTGGCTGGCCAGGCTAGAGTAACAGCTGAAAAGATTCAAGTTTCAGTTAAACAGAAGGGTGACGAAACTGTATATATTAAATTACAGTATTCCGTAATTTGAATTACTACTTTTATTTGTATTTAGAAATTCAAGTCAAGCTTTACGCATATAGATATTTGGATCGATAGGTTCATTAACAAAGAGTCATTTTGTAAATATTGCAAAGATAGAGGTAAATTAATAAATATCTCAAATATGTGAAGATCGGGCTTGTTTGATAGCCTAAATTCAGCACTTAATACTGAATCAATTAAGTAATAAGTGATTCAGTAGGTTTGATAACCATATTTCATATTACTTAACAAATTAAGTACCACTTAAAATATAGGCCAAAAAGTTGAAAAAAATTAAGTAGCTTTGAGCTACTTAATTCTGGCTGAATTTTTGTGTACTTACATTCAACCGTCATACCACCACTACAACCACTTCTACCAACATCTCCACCACCACCACCACCTCCACCACCACCACCTCAACTACCACCACTCCTCTTCCACGACATCACCACCACCACCACCACTCCCTCCACTACCACCACCACCACCACATCACCACCACCAACTCCACCACCACCACTACCACCACCACCACCACTCCACCACTCCACCACCACATCACCACCACTCCACCACCACCACAACTCCACCACTACCATCACTACACCGCCACCACTCCCTCCACTACCACCATCACCACCACCACCACTACCACCACCACCAACTCCACCACTCCACCACCATATCACCACCACTACAACTCCACCACTACCATCACTACACCACCATCATCATAACCATCACCACCACCGCCACTCCACCACCACTACCATCACTACACCACCACCACCACCACCACCACTTCCTCCACTATCACCAGCTCCACGATGCCACCACCACGAGCTCCACCACCACTACTACCATCACTACACCACCACCACCAACGCTCCTACCACCACCTTCACCACTCCACCACCATCATCACAACCATCACCACCACTGCCACTCCACCACCACTACCATCACTACACCACCACCGCCACTCCACCACCACCACTACCAGCACTCCTACTACCTCTACCACTCCCCCACCACCACCACTCCACCACCATTACCAAAAGTTTATTGTGACCGTTAGTAAATTAAGAGATAATTGGAACAAAATTAATTTATCATTTTTTTAATTCAGTACTTAATATATTTATCAAACAGCTTTTCAGCTTAAAAATTTCAGCATTCAGTTTCCAGTACTTAATTTTTCAGCTTTCAGTTTCAGTTTTCAGTTTTATCAATTTCCTTCCATTTTGATCTTTTATGTTTCCAATATTTTTACAATCAGAATGAACAGTTTTTAACTAAGATTTGTAGAAATTTACTTCTTCATCAAATCCCATGAAAATTTAGAAATGGTTTTGACACTCCCGTTTTTTCATATCTCACTCTCCTTTCTTTGACTTTAAGTCTTTAATAGTGAAAAAAAATACACTTTCAACACTAAAAAAATAAAGGTAGTGTTTGGCTGAGAGTTTAGTTTAGTTTAGTTTTGGTAGTGGGTGGAGAGAGAAATAGAGTAATGATTGAAAATATGGGTAATGATTGGAGAGAGATAGAGAGGGATGAGAAAGTAATAATTAGAAAAATAGGGTAATGATTGGAGAAAGAAGTAGGATAATGATTGGAAACAAAACTAAAACTAAAACTAAAAAGGGAACCGAACAAAGCCAAAGTATGGATATCAAAACATGGATTGTGAAAATCGCTCCCCAAAAATTTTCCACAGAATCATTTGAAAGGTTTAGTGAGCAAACGTGAATTTGCCATCATCTTTGTTTCGGTTATGATTTTTACTTTGGCAAAGATTATACAACATAAAATCGATTTTCTAATGTTGGGAAGTTACACTTAAAGGTTGAACAAACAATATTTGCACGTGTATAAATTTTTTTCACTTTAAAACGTTACGAGCTTAAACTTCGGCTTCATAACTAGAAACTAGAAACTTTACGAGCTTAAGCTCATCGTGATAAAAAAAAGTTCAAATGTGAGTCCAGCCTAGTCTTTAGAAATTTCCAAACTCGAATCGAAGTGAAACACGTGTTTGGCTTGTTTTGCTCGATTAGCGCCCCCGTCACCATTGACCCCATCCACCGTTTGCGAAAGACTTCCAGAAGTCGTGACAGTGACAATTTGACGTCGCTGTGAGGTTAGAAAAGACCGGGTAAAAGACGGAAAACTTGGGAACTTTTCGGAGAGCAGTTTCGTCGTTCCATGTTCTGTCGGTCCCATAAAAGTTCCACCACTATTAATCGGAAAGTGAATGGGGACCACATCCGACCTCATTGTAGCGTAATTATTCAGTGACCCTCGGAGCACCGAAACATGGTACCGTAACGCATCAATCACCATACATTTCACATTTCACCCGTTTATACGGGAATCTCGTAAGAGCATTTCCACTTTTTATTCAAATCTTGACTCAAATTCAAGTTTGAATAAAAATCACCCAAAATCCTCTTCCACTCCTTACCTAGACCTATACCAAAGTTGAGTATTACCCGAAATTTGTTTAGACTCAAACTCTTTTATTCAAATTTTTAAAGGCAAATTTCACATCTTTAAATTTATAATATTGCCATTAATGAAGTTTTTACTCAAATTTGTGCATACTTGTGTTTGGGTTTGAGTTTGTCCATTGAAACACACAATATTAAATGAAGTTTTTACTCATATTTTTACTCAAATTTGAGTAAGGGGTGGAAATGCTTTAAATGTAATCGGAATGTGTTGGGTAAAACAGTGCTTACAAAAGCACCCGATGATTTTTCTCCCGAAAGTATCTTTCACAACTCAGATTGTGACTCGGGATGTGTACAATATTTATTAGTATTGTACTTTTCACTATACACGCAATGGGCGCGTGCTGCCACGATGTGGTATGAATTTTCTAATGCGAATTTTATCACGAGTGATCTAAATTTTAAATTTAAGTGTGGCTTAAAAAAAGGTTATTTAAATTAGTGGGTGATAAGAAAAAGGTTATTTAAAATTAGTGGTTGATAAGAAAAAGGTTCCTTAAATCAGTGGGTGATAAGAAAAATTATTGTGATAGCATTGAATTATCTATCCGTAAGTAATTATAGGAGACACGTCTCTTTTGTTTTGTTGGCCTTTCAAAATTCAATATAATTTTAGTACGACGGTAAAAATAACTCTTAAATTTTTTAAAAATTAGTAGAATAATTTGTGTAGTGATATCATTATTTGTGAATATCTACAATATGCATACATGTAGCATTCTACTCCCTCCGTCTTATTTTCATTGTTCATTTTTGAATTGCGTGTCATTTTTGAATTGCTTATATCTTTCAATTTATAATATTTTTCATAACTTTGAAAAACTTTGTATTATAGAACTAATCGAAATCTATCAAATAAGATCCACATTATAAGACATAGGAAAAAGACATAAAAAAAACAAACAGAATAATAGACAATAAAAATGAAACGGAGAGAGTATCTTTTTAATGCATATATTATAAGCACGTCAGTCCATAATGTAAAGATATATGAATAGTTTAGAATCAACATTGCAAATATAATAATAACATTTCTAGTAAGCAAGGAAAATGAAGCACTCTTCTCCGACTTAGGGTCCTGTTGGTGCTTGTCATGTCCAAAAAATGGGTACCTTGAGTCCAAAACGGTATCCATATCATTCACTTCATAGAGCTCAACGCATAAAAAAGATCCGAATCATTCACTTCATATAGCTCGAAGCATAGAATAACTTCGTGAAATTCAAGTCAATAAGACATCGGCAATCTAAGTAATTAAATATTTTCAAACTTTATTCTTGGGGCGCTGTTATCACTGTCTAATATTTACAAACAAAAATAGACTTATTTCGAGATTTTAGAAGGAGCGTGCTTATAACGCACTTAGGCTGCATCTAGCCTTCACTAATACCGTTAAATTATTTTTCTTCCTTCCGCATATTCACATGCTTCGTCGTCTTTCCTACATTTTCCACTCACCATCACATTCTACTCTACTCTACTCTCTGTCTCTCTCTTACTCTCTCTCTCTTAACCCTAAACTCTCTCTCTCATCTCTGTATCTAACCTGCAACCACCGGAGAGATAAACCCTGGCCATGAAAAGACCAGATGAAACCGAAGAAACCTCGCTCAACCACACAACCCACCTCCTCCAAGCCCTCCTCGACGCTACCCCCCGCGCCCACCACTTCAAATCCAAATGGTCCTCCATCGCCGCCAAGCTCACCTCTCTCTCCTCCCATCTCTCCTCTCTCTCCTCCCCCACCACCTCCACCCCAACCAACCCTCTCTCTCTAGACCTCCTCCGCTCCCTCTCCCTCACCCTCTCCTCCGCCCTCTCCCTCCTCACCCCCTGCCTCTCCCCGTCCCCACTCCCCAGCGGCAAGCTCAAGACCCAGAACGACGTCGACTCCATCTCCGCCCGCCTCGACCGCCACCTCAACGACCTCCACGTCTTGCTCAAATCCGGCGTCCTCCACGACGACGCCGTTTCCGTCTCCCCGTCCTCCAAGCGCGACTCCACACGCGCCGAGGCCAGGAACTTGATCACCCGGCTCCAGATCGGCACCGTCGAATCCAAAAACTCGGCGATGGACTCGATCCTAACCCTCCTCCAAGAGGACGACAAAAACGTCCTAATCGCCGTGGCGCAGGGGGTCGTTCCCGTGCTCGTTCGCCTACTGGATTGCAGCTCCTCCTTCGAGGTCAAGGAAAAAACCGTCAACGCCATATCTAGGGTTTCTGCCGTCGATTCGAGCAGACACGTCTTAATCGCCGAGGGATTGGTACTTCTAAACAACCTTCTTAGAGTAGTTGAATCGGGGAGCGGTGTGGCGAGGGAAAAAGCCTGTATTGCCCTCAAGGCCCTGACCCACTCGAGGGAGAACGCGAGGGCAATTGGGTCAAGAGGGGGGATTTCGTCTCTGCTGGCGATTTGCGAGGCCGGCACGCCGAGCTCGCAGGCCGCGGCGGCCAGGGTCTTGCGCGATTTATCTTTGTTTGAGGAAGTGAAAGAGAATTTTATGGAGGAAAATGCTCTTCGAATACTTCTTACGTTGCTTGCTTCGGGGACTAGTTTGGCGCAGGAGAATGCGATTGGGTGTTTGTGTAATTTGGTGAAGGATGATTTTCAGTTGAAGTTGTTGGTTGCCAGAGAAGGTGGGATAGATAGTTTGAAAAGTTACTGGGATTCTGTTTCTAATATGAAAAGTCTCGAGGTGGCAGTCGAGCTGGTGAGGCATTTAGCTACTTTGAATCCAATTTGTGAGATTCTAGTGTCTAACGGGTTCTTGAACAGGGTTGTGTCCGTTTTGAGTTGCGGGGTTTTGGGTGTGAGGATTTCGGCTGCCAAAGCGGTTTACGAATTGGGTTTTAATACGAAAACCCGAAAGGAGTTGGGGGAATTGGGGTGCATTACGCCGCTGGTTAGGATGATGGAAGGGAAAGTGGGGGAGGAGAGAGAATCGGCTGCGAAGGCGCTGTCGAATCTGATGGGTTTTGCTGGGAATCGAAGCTTTTTTAGGAAAGAAGAGAGGGGGATTGTTGTTGCAGTGCAGCTTTTGGATCCTTTGACGAGGAATTTGGATAGGAAATTCCCTGTTTCTCTGTTGGCCTCACTTGTTCATTCCAAGAAGTGCCGGAAACAGATGATCGCAGCCGGTGCCTGTGGCTTCTTGCAAAAACTCGTTGAGATGGATGTGGAGGGGGCTAAGAAGCTGCTGGAAAGCCTTGGAAAGGGAAAGATTTGGGGCGTTTTTGCAAGACCGTAGAAGATTGGGGGTCGCCGGCAAATTATTTGATCTGTATGTATACTAGATTGTGCTTTTTTGGTTTGCTTTGTCTTGGTTAGTTAATTTGTTCATATTTGCTCGTCGGATTCGTGGTAGAAGAGTACATGTTGATTAGTCTAATTGCTGGTGAAAGCTTCTGTTTAGAGGTGTAATCTCCGTTTGGTGAGCTAACTTGGTTGGATTTTGTTGCTTTTCTGCCAAAGTCAATAAATTACTAATAAGGATGTATTTTCTTTAGCTCACACATTGTACATTCAGTTGTGCTGTTTATGGAGTGCTCCTGCTTCTTGTATACGATCCTCATTATAGATTTTGTTTGGCTTGAGATGCTTTCTTGATGGGTTGTTGAGCATTTTTAGTCCTTTGATGCAGTTGGTGCGAAAGAGTAGATTTCACTTAATTATGGGCTATTTGCAATTTATCTAATCGCACTGTTAGATTATGCTACTTTCTAAATTCTAAGCAACATCCTTGACTATTTTCCACTGTCTAAAAAGAGGGTGAGGCGGCAACTAGGTGTAGCATCCGTCCCCTAGGTGTGACAATAGGGACTCTAAACCCGTGGTGGATCTTGGAAGGGACCAAAGAGCTATGCCCCACCATAGGCAAGCCACCGGTAGGTGGGAACTTAATTGACTCTGCTGGAGAGCATGGTTGAGGGTGTTGACAGCACAACTCGAACCCGTGACTGCCCAGGACCCAAACCTTGTGGAAGTAACCCATTAACCACCAAGCTACCACCTACCACGGTGGCAATATCCATGACTTGCTTTGGTTGTTTAGATACCCATATCTGTCCCTATTTAAGGGATCAATAATCATTCTTCCATGGATTCCATTTTGCCGGCTTATTGTTATGATGATTTAGGCATTGCTGTTAACCTTTCTTTTGTGTTTCTCTAGCAAATTGTCAAAGATAGTCTTTCCATGGAGCTCATTATATTGTCATGCTTCTTGTATTTGATTCCCATTGGTATTTTTCTTTGCTTTCTGAGATACTTGTTTGATTGGTTATTGAATTGTATCATTTGATTTTTTTTCTTTTCCGTAGTTGGTGCCAGAGGTGAGGAGGCTTCACTTAGTTTATGTACATGTGCCATGTCCCTAATTGGAAGAGCGTGCTAAACTCTTTAGTAATATGTTTACCTTGCTTATTGGAATACCCATTTTCTTTCCCATTTTAATTGTTTGACAAACATTCTACTGCAGATTCCATTTCTCTTGCTTAATTGTTGTTAGAACACAGTTGTTGGCATGTTCTCTAGTGGTATGTTTGGAAATTCGAATTGTCAAGAATAGGAAAATTAAAGAAGGATCACATCACTAATGCATAGCGTGGGTAAAGAAAATGAAAATCAGTTCTTTTTTCCGAACAAATTTGTTCATTTTCCTAACTCTCAAGTAAAGAAGGAAATTCTACTTCTGCTGCTGCTAATATTATGTTTTCTCTTGATCTCTCGTCATGAATTCAAGAACGCACAAGAGATGAAACTTCTCAAAAACTTATACAGTCACCCTCCTCTTAGAGTGTGAGAAGTAACTGATCAAACGCTACACATATTTAGTGTTCATGTTTACTGTAGGAACTATGCAAATGATTTCCATATTATGAATGCGATGATCCAAGGCACTTTGTAAACACAACTTATCTAAGAAAATGAATGAAATCCCGTATAAAAAAAAGTATGATTATATTGCATGTCCCGATGCCCTTGACTAAGGATTGAATGAATCCGGTGCTTTGATACATACCAGTAGCCGAAACCTATTTTCGAGTCATGTAAGATAGATGATACATACAGAAATGATATCTGTGTTGCATGCATAATCCACGACCTCAAAATGCTTTGCTTGCAGAATCTCTATCTGAAGCTTTTTGGTGCCTATATGGTATCGATCTGTTACAATTAATTAGATTGTTATGGTGCCTATCTGTTAAAGATACCCATCAATGGAGCATATTTGGTATGGTTGGTAGGTTTATTCCATGTGCATTTGTCTTGCATTTTGTCCCACGCTCTGCTTTTCTTATATGCTGCTGGTAGACAAGTAGACTAGAACAGGTAAGGATCGGTAGAATTCTCTCTGCATCTCTGATTTTCTGCACTTGTTTAATGAAAAGGACTTAAAAGGATTCTCTTTTGGAAACACATGAGAGAGCAGAAAAGAAGCGATAGTTATTAATTTCCATTTTATATGATGATAAAAAAATCCCTTTTTATACGGATAAATCAGAAGAAAATGTTGTAAAAAATGGGTTTATGTATCAGGGATGAGAGGCTATTTTCTTTTCTTTTCTCTTTGAAATTAGCCATTCCAAATGTGATGTACTTGGGGTTCGTTTGGTAACCCTTGGTGTATTAGCTTATTTAATTTGTTTTACCCTGAATCTTTGCTTATTTGGTAAATTTGTTTATTCCACTGCTTGTAGTTGAGATAAAACTATGTGCATGTATCCCGCTTCCACATGATATTTCCACACGTTTGCGAAATCTAACCTCCGACACGCATAGAACTCGACATCAAAACAAGAACCACATATATCAGACACCTGAGTTCAAAGATTTCTGCTTATTCTACCCCGTATCTGGTGGGTGAAGAACAAAGGGGAAAAGAACTACAACTTGAGCTAGCCTCAGCTAGGGATGTGGGAAGGATGACAAGATCTTAACTGGTACTTTGGAAAATCAATAAACAACTGGGACTGTGTTTGGTGAAAAATGCTGCTGCCTCCAGGAGGTTGCAGAAAACTCCTGCTGCTGCTCCTATTGCATTAAGCAAAAGGTATTTGATTGCTTCCTCTCTTTTACAAGTTTACAAATTGAGCCTTGTTTGACTTTAATGTGCAGTTGTTGCCTAAGCCATGCCAGTTTTCAATCCATTTCTTTAGCAAAGGGCCCGGTTGTTTGATTATGACCATGTGAATGGACCATATATTAAAAGCTACCATGTTGGGCTTGTGAAGCATCGTTCGTTTCGGGTCGTGTTTCCGTGAGGGTTCGGGGGACAGCGCCAACCAATGTAATTGGTTATGTAAATCTAGGTTACAAATAGTTGATATATACGTAACGACCAATGTAATTCGTATTGTTTCTTCATCAATGTAATTTGTATTGTTTCTTCATCCAATACATAGCGGAGGAAACGGGTGTGAGCTGTGGATGAAGTCAACAAACTGTTGGATGCAAACATGCCAAATTCTGGATCTTCATATTCCCGAGATAACTTTCCCTCTTTATTAGGCCCAAAAGTTACATCATTGGTCGTACTTTATATATTGCGATAGTTTTGTTTAACTTCTTATAAAGCATCTTCTTATAGGAAATATATATCATATACATGTGTATGAACTACTAATATATCTATATGACAACCGAGATGTTCGAAAGCTGATCATTCTGTAACAATCATCGCCATCACTGCCCTGATGAGCTTCCATTCTCTTCGATTGTGAGAAACAGAGCTTCAAGCCTGAATTTTTTTGGCGGAAATGATTGTGAGAAGTAGATACAACACAAAACTGAAGTAGGAGAGAATGACAGCGACGGTCATTTTGTTGCAGAATTTAACAAAATCTCCGCAAATGGCCATCCAACCAAGGTAATTATTCCCATCTCTGGCCACTAACCCAATTGCAGTGGCGGCGGAGGTTGCCGAAATCACTATTGCTGTCCCAACCTGTCAAAATTCAACTCCAAATCATTTTGAACCGACTTCATAATGTTGGTTAATATGCTTAATTTTGGGAAGAACATTACCAGATCATGCAGAAACATGTAGAAGTAGATTTTTGAATCCGAGCATTTTCGGTCAAGATAGATAGCTACGATCAACGACATCACAGAGAAGACACATGCGATTATCGTTGCAGAAGCAAAGTACCTGCAAAATTTGTGAAAATCTTAAACACTTCCTCTCCCTTTTTTATACATTTACGTATGAAGGCCAAAACCATAATTTGAACCTGCAGAGATTGAGGCCAATCTAAGAGGATTTTCGGAAATATAGATGTTGGTTTTTCGAATTTTGCAGATTGATTGACAAATTGGAGAACTAACCTCAAGAGATTGACTGAGGTATTGACTATGTGGTATCAATGATTTTTTAACCCACAATTGAAAATTAGTTGATGGTACATTTTTCCTATACAGTTCAGCAGCTATCAAGCTAGCTAATAGAATGCGGGCCGGGATTGCTACTCTAACTTTAGAGTATCTAATTTAGACAAAAAAATAAGATCAAATATTTCACGTTGTGATAATTTTGTTATCCTAGATTTCAATTAGACAAGTGAAGAATTTGATAAAATCAAAATTAGCATAGCCTAAGGATTTCCCAGCATTTATATGATTTTTCGCATAAAATTTTGTATTTTAGACCACAAAAGTTCGTAACCAACACCAAAAATAAAAAATAAAAAATTTCTACTCCTATGGGGTTTTTTTTTATTCAAGAAAATTCTATTCTACACTATCTATCCTAGGGGGATGGGGAGTGGGCGTACAATTCAAACCCTCACCAAATGAAGTGTCCATTACTTGCTTTATGAACTTATACTCTTGCACCGATTTTTAGGTTCTGCCTGGGCGTTTAGGGATTACAAAAGTTTGTATATTTGACATACCATATTAGAACCACAAAAATTCATATCTTGAGCTACAAAAATTTGTATATTATACTTGTCCAAAAAAAAAAAAAAAAATTGTATATTATGGTGTACCACACACCCCATACTAGAGGTGTCTGGTGAAACATTACAATGTGTGTGTGTGAGTTTGTGTATAGAGTAGGAATTCGGGATTGGGATTTTTGCAATGGAGTGATTATATATTTTTACTTGAAAGCGGAGGAGTAGCTGTATCGGGCCTCCAACTCGATGCCAGAGACGGTGATAATCTGCTTATCGGTGATCGCAAGCGTTGCAGCAGTTAATGAAACAACAGCTGCCAAAGATCTCAAGGAAATTTGGGATGCCAGGTAGTATTTTTGTGTTTTGGGACGTGGGTCTTGCATGTTTTTTGGTTCAATGATATCCATGGTCTATAAGGGCAGTTCAAGGGCGTAGAATTGGAAGAAAACAGAGCAAAAACAGGGGAGTTGGTGGTGAATGATATGGAAATGGGATGCTATGGCGAGCATTTATATATGTTTGGAGAGAGAGAGAGAGAGAGAGAGAGAGAGAGAGAGAGAGAGGATCAGTCTAAGTCCCAAAAAAGGTCGTTTCCAATTTTTTCCACTTTCAGCTCAACTTTGCAATTCTAAGACGAATGAGTAGTGTATCAGTTTTAAAATCGATCCGGCTATAGTTAAGTCTGCTAAACGAATTAAGCTATTTAGAGTTTAAGTTCTGGTTGGTTCGTTAAAAACTTGTTTAAGATTGATTTGTTATATAAACAAATTAATCTTGAACATTTTTTTAAAGCTCGTTAAGATTTCAAGCCAAACTTGAATGAGTACTACTTGGCTCGTTGAGCTTAAAGCTCGTTAAGGTTTCAAGCCAAACTTGAACAAGCTACTACTTAGCTCGTTGAGCTTATTATGTATAAATAGTTCAAGTTGATTAAAGCTCATTTGACATCAGCTCGTCTCAAAAAGAAGATAACCTTGATCATATTTTTTAAGCTCGTTAAATTATCAAACCAAGCTTGATCAACTACCTGTTTGGCTCATTTATCACCCTTAGCTATACTGCAGCTAGTATGCAGTGATATCGGTTACTCACAGATTACTCAATGTTTAGGTAAGTTGCCCAATATCAAGTTCTAATCCGTTTGGGGAAGTAGTGGCTGTTTGCACTCTTTTCCCTTGTATATTTCCATACTAAAAGGTTCAACACTCATACTAGTAGGTTTGAGTAATAGAATTCTCTTACCTCCACAGCGCTTTCAGAAAACGAAGGATTAGATCAACATTTTCCGTTTGAAACAGAGATGACCCAGGTGAGGTGAAATTTCCTTTTTTTGGTGCGACGATCGGGATGTACAGGTAGTTTAACTTAACATGTCCGCCTATTGCCTTTAACACCGCATAGTCACATCCTACCACACCCATGTCAGGACCGAAAATAATATTTCATGACCTAGTGCGATGGCACGGAAGACAATGTTTAGGCCCACCAAGCGGTTACAGAGACTTGAACCTAAACTTTTCCAAGATCGGAACCAACCATTTGGTGGTGATCGACGTTGATGTTGCCTGTATGGCTGTATGCATCACCTCCACGCAAAGAAGTAGTACCAGAGACATTCGTTTGTTTGTTTTAACTTGAGATTTGTCGTATCGTTAATTTCAGATAAATTAGTTTAAGTGTCTGTAAGCTAGTCTACACACCCTATTATCCAAAGAAAGTCTTTTATTTCCAAAATTTGCACAGCTAGATGATGTGTTCTATATATATAGGTGGAAAGAAGATACTTATTCGGTGTGTAACAAATTCAATCCATTTTCGCATTTGATTGACATTCTACTTAATTTGGAAAATAAGGAAGTGAATGAGGTTGGATGGTCATGACCCAATTCAATCTTAAGACCCGAAAGAGGTAAATAAAATAGCAGAATTTTGGGTTGGGTAGTAGGATTGGTGAGCAAAAGATTGAAATAAGAAAGAGGTAAATGGCGAAAGCCATATGTGTCCCAATCAAGATTGAGATACAAATAAAATGTGTAAAACTCAAATAATGCCATGACAAGTTTTTTACCCAATGATTTAGAATGTTTTTTCACGTGAATATTTAAGGTATGACTCACTTTGTATTTGAGCCAGAATTATAAGAAATTTAGAATGGAATAAGAGTGTGTTTCCGATTCTGGAAAAGTTATTGAGCTATTGAATCATTTCTAGTTACCGATCTACTCATGAAATACATACCATGATTACCACGGTCTCTAAAAATATTTAAAATTGAAATTTCTAGATTATTCTTCTGAATTAAGAATTAATTCAAATACCGGAATGAGATTAATTTGGAGAGTTAGGCTACGAAAATGGATCTAGGTACTAATAACATTCTCATTTCTATTGGTCATCAAAACATAGCCGTAGTCCAATCCCTTCTTTAAACGAAATACCATGACTAATTACTATATTTAATTATTGTATTCAGTTATTTTGTATAATTGTCAATGAAACTTTTATTACCATTTTGACAAAAAAAGAAAAAGAAAAAAAATCACCCTTATGCTGGATTGGGTACTTACCTGGATTCAGTATAGAGGATGAACATCGGCCCAGCAACTTATAAAGCCGTCTCAACACGACCAAACAATTCTACATTTTGGGCCCATGAAAGCCCAAATGAAATGTTCTGGATTTTTTGGACTACAATTTTGGGCCTGTTGGCTCGAATATAATTTCAAAGAAGCAATGTTGAGTTCCTTTTTCAATTTTTGTTTTTGTTTTTGTTTTAGGTAATGCAGAATGTCTCCAACTAATCTTTATCAGCTCATACCTTAGCCATTTCACACGCTTATATAAGAGATTGTAGGAAAGGAGAATCGGATCTGAAACTTTGGGAGAGTTGTTTTCAATTTCTCTTATCCCGCATCTGGTTTTTTTTTTTTAAAGAATCATATGTCTACTAGGCCAGCTTCGTGTGCCTTGACCAATTCTGGAATCCTCAAGTTAACGATCGGGTAAACCTTTAGTGGTCCCAATATTTGAAATATTCAACCTTCTTAGAATTCAAACTCACGGCATCTTAGAGGGACCCGGGGGGCTGCTGTCCCCTTGGGGACAGCAGCGTGCTGCTCCCCCGTTTTTGGAGCCCACCCCGGTCTCGCTCCAATAATCCAAATCGTTCACTTTGTAGATCTCGTCGAGTAGAACAACTATGCAAAAAATCAGTTTAATTGGATATCATTAAGTGCCTGATCGGAGCCTATATAACTCTTGGTCCATGGGTATAATGGATTTGATCCAGTGTTTCGGATCCATTCTTTTCAAAGTAAAAAGGCTCCGATTAGGCACTTAATGATATCCAATTAAGCTGATTTTTTGTATAGTTGTTCTACTCGACGAGCTCTACAAAGTGAACAATTTGGATCATCGAAGCGAGACCGGGATGGACCCGAAAAGTGGGACAGCAGCACGCTGCTCTCCCAAGGGGGAGAGCAGCCCCCCCGAGTCCATCTTAGAGACACGCTCATTAATTGCTTTCTTGTACCCACTAGTCCAAACCCTTCCTTGTATTGGGGTTCTCTCAAGAACAGATAAAGGAAAAATGTGTGCGGAAATCAATGGTATGATGTGTGTGGAAATCAATGGTATGATTCAGATATCAAGTAGGTGTGTTCCACTAATTAAAATAAGTACTCTATTTGTTTCTATTCTTTTATCCCTCATTCTATCACAACCGGATAAGAAATTAATTATAATTTTTAATTGGTAATACTATTTATATGTAATATGAATATTGTGTGATAGATCTCAATAAGCTATTTTAAATGACCTAAAAATTTATAAATTACAAGATATAATGAATTGCAAAGTGACACAGACTTCTAAAAGGGACCAAAGAATGAAGGCGGAGGAAAAACTTGCTTTTTAAATTAAATATGATATATTGAAAAAAATAATCTGTATGGTAAAATATAACAGTGGTAAAGCAATCGTTGGGCCTAGGGTGGTGAGAGAGTGAAAGTTTTTTTTATGAAAAAGCGTACAGTGGGTAGTGCATAACAGTTCACTTTCAGTTCTATCCAGGGCCCAGCCTGATCACGTACCGCGTAACCGCTTCTCTTCCATTGGCTTCTTTTTTGATTCTCTGCTCTCTCGCCCGTAGATTCCACACTACGCCCACTCTCTCTCTCTCTCTCTCTCTCTCTCTCTCTCTCACTTTTCCCCGAGGGAAGGTAAAGCATCACAGATAGAGAGTGAGAGTAAAGGAAACCTTCCAAATCCACAACATTCTCCATTTCAATTCTCTCTCTCTCTCTCTCTGAAGAAGAATTGGTTTGAAAGATGGTGGACTTCGCTCGAGTACAGAAGGAGCTCCAAGAATGCAACAAGGACATCGACGTGTCCGGTATAAGCATCAAGCTCAAAGGCGACAACAACAGTCTCACTCATCTGACCGGTACCATCCCAGGCCCTCTCGCCACTCCTTACGAAGGCGGCAACTTCAACATCGACATCGTCTTGCCCGGTACCTATGCTTACACCTATACATACTATCGGTTGTTTATTGTTCTTGTTTCCGTAGGAAATTTTACCCTTTTGCGGTAATCTATTGTTCTCGTTGTTATTAGGGCTGTTGTCTTTTGTTAATCAGGAGAAATTGGTTTAAGATTCAGGGATTAGGGTTTTCAGTAGCTTACGAACCGTTCCATTTGGTGTTCCATTTGTCGACAATTATTGTTCCCTTTTATTTTATTACAAGTGGCTGAAGAGTATAATAAGTATGAATATAAAGTGTGAGACTTTATGCTCACCTAAGTCACCGAAGCATTTTTTCTTTTGGTAAATACCCAAGCTTGGAGCTTGGTTAATACAATTTAGAGACTACTCCAGCTAAGGTCGATGGGCTTTAGGTTGGACTATTGTACTAAGCGGCTAAGCCCAACCGATAGCCCATTAAGTGTCCATTTAGGACAATTATTATTGTTCTTGTTGTGTGATTCTGCGTCTATAATTAATAACTTAATTGACATACTAAAAGATATATCTTCTGCATTGATTGTTTCTTGTTACCATTAAATTAGTGATTTCAGGTATCTGATTTTTCCGTTAGCAGTTGATATTTTATGTACGTTTGCAAAAATTTATTTGCAATTTAGGGTTTTGGGTTTTCAGCGATTAAGAATTTTGAGTGGTTACATGGGGACTGTTATTGTTGTATTGTTGTGTATCCAATTGTTTGCGATTATGGTTGTGTGATCGCTAAGCATTAGTAAGGTTCTAGTACATCCAGTGGTATTCACCAAACTACTTGGGAATCATTTCTAGTGTTAGCTAGCTACGACTGGAAATGTGCTGGAAGGGCAGTCCTTTGGAATTAAAGATTACTTAAAGTCTTAAAGTATTCAGCGAAACTGCAAATCAATTGCAGAATTTTACATGTCCAAGGGAGCCTTAGCGAGTTTTTTGAGGTCTTTATATGGATATATTTTTTTTTGTTGAAGATATATGGATATATTTTATGTCAGTCATTTGTTGTTAATTTGGAATGTAAAGATATTGCTCCTTAACCCTTATTATTTACTTTCACTATTATGTTGTTTTGGCAGATGGGTACCCTTTTGAGCCTCCGCGGATGCAATTCGCTACCAAAGTTTGGTATGTTAACAGGAATTGTGAAGTGCCTTTCGTGTAGAATTCTCTTTATTTCCAAAGCAAATTGTAGGTATGTAGCAAGAAACTTTAACATTTTTATTTTTCCTACCTCTTGCATAAGATGGGAAGGGGGTTTAGTGTTCATAAATGGTGGTATGCCCATCAGAGAGTGGCAAACCCACCACGCACCCCAAAAGGAGAAGTTTAACCTCTTGAGAGGTGAAGGAACTTATAGTCCCCTTATATTTGCTTCTGAGACCCATTTTTCTATTGGGAAATGCACCTTCAGCTCTTGAAATATATCTTGCATGGACTCGGTTACAACCGTACAGGTATCAGGTGCGGTTATGTGTCTTAAGTGTCTGTTTCGTCCAATTTCAATCTCAAGGAATCGGGTGTACACCAAAATATTCAAATTTGTTAGTATATTTCTTTTGTTTTCTCGGATAAATAGTTTTTAAAAATTGCCTTAGACATTGCATAATATAGGAGTTCCAAGGATCGTTCATGGGGATTTCGAATTACAAAATTCGCTTGCTAGGTGCATGTCCAACTAAATGTGCCTGGCATGGATCCTACGCCCTTATCTAAGTGTTGAGCACAAATATTTTCTACATTTAGGAGGATCCATAAAACATGGGGTGAAATTTCTTTGAAAATCTGCTTTTGAATAGTATGTTGTACTACACAGGAAGTTGAATTAAGATATCGTAAGACATCAATTAGGAAGCACTTTGTCTAATTAAGATCCACTATGTTTCTAGTCCTTATGGTTCCCAAAAAGGGTGAATGCGGTTTATGGCTCGTTCTTTTGAGAACAAAGAAATGATTAAACAAAATAGAAAGAATTTTCCGCCTTTATTCATCTATACCAGCTGCCACGTACGACCCAATAGGAACTTTTTCTGCGCCCGTCACGATAAGAAACAAAACGTCGAAAATAGACAACCTTGCCTTTGATGATTTCCAAAGGTATTCTCACTCAAATCAAGTAAGTTGCGTAATCAGAACATAGTAGCAGCGGTATTCTCCCTTGACTATATCCTTCAAATGTACTCCATTAAGAAAATGATTCATGGTGGAATACTCTTGCTTCTACTTATCCTCGGTACCTTGTATGACTGGTTCTTATAACACTTGACAATTTTGGAATTTTGAAAAGAAAAATCAACCATCTCACTAGGAGAAATCTGTATAGTTTCAGACTGTTCATTTCGACCTATATCTGTAGATGTGGGACTCACAAAGTGTAACATCAATTCTGGCTAAAATTTAAGACGAAGGTATAGGTAGACTTTGTATTTGGAGGTTGTTACTTTTGCAGTCATAAGCAGTAAACTTTTGGTGTTCAGTGTTTATTCTGCTCTAGCAGCACAAACCCTACAGGAAATTGTCATTTGTGATTCTGGTCTCCGTTTAAGCTTGCTTGTAAGCTCTAGAGGAAGGATTGAGGAAAACAAGAGGTAATGGATATGCAAGTTAGGTGAAGTAAGGCTTTTAAATAGGCAAACAGACCTTCTGTAAATGGGGAGACATGTACGACCAAGAGATTTTAATGCGCTAGCTGATTATGTTTATAATGCACATTCCAAAACCCGACACACCTTCGCTCCAAAGTTGTGAATTTACTGAACGAGAATGTGGACCTTTGGTAAGTTTTTTTTAATTATTTCAAAATGGACGGTCTGGACCTTTGGTAAGTTAAAATGTATGAAAGTTGGTCATAGCAATCCTAGAAATTCAAACATTTGTGAAAACAGAATGTTCTATTTAAAACTTATCACCCGATTCAAGTAAATTCTAATCTTATCAGAAGCCTACCTCTATCATATTATATTTTGCAACTCTTACCAGAGTGGTCTGCGTTCGAGGTATCATGAGGTTAGAAACTATGGCTTCATGTTCATCTGCTCAGCTTTTTCTTCTAGGCTTTTCAAACAAGATGATTTGCTTGGCACTTTTTATTCCTTGATGCATGATATTATAGAGCAACTGAATCTTTTTGTGTGGAAATCACCTATTGAAGGCATCCCAATATCAGCAGTCAAAGTGGAGCAATATGCCTGGACATTCTAAAGGACCAATGGAGCCCCGCACTAACTCTAAAAACAGCACTCCTCTCTGTACAAGCATTACTTTCTGCTCCTGAACCTGATGATCCACAGGATGCTGTAGTAGCACAACAGGTGTGATTTGCACATGTACGCCACTAGCTTGGTGTTTGCATGCTATATTACATGGACTCTGTTTGGCAAACACTTGAAGCTTGGGTAATGATATGGAATATGAGTCCTACTTCAGTGGTTGGACATTTACCAAAGAAACATATTTTGGTAATCTGAAATGCCTGATTGCTACCTTCAAACTCCATTTTACCCTAGTAAATAATCAAATGAAGAATATATTAAGAACTACGAATATTTTTCCATGTCGATGTACCCACAGCCATAGTTGTCAAGGGTGAAAGGCTCGCCGAGGCGCAAAGTTCTCTTGGGCCTGAGGCAAGAGGCGCAAGGCCAGGTGCGTGCATTTTTTAAGAGAGGCGCACCTATGCGAAAAAAATATTTATTTCTGAAAATAATTGTGTTATGTGCATTTTTTTTGAAAAAAGCTCGCCTTTTGTGCTCTTTTTTTGAAAAAGTGCGCTTTTTAATCGATTTGAAAGAAGCGCGCTTTTTCGCGCCTTGTTGCTTTTTGCTCACCTTTTTCAAGTCGCCTCGCCTGGGGTCAGCAAGGCGCTGGGGGTGCGCCTAGGTGCGCCTTTGACAACTATGCTCACAGCCAACATCCGTTCCTTAGACATAGGAACTAGATGAATCTTACATTCACACATCCCAGAGCCGACACCCGTACCCCAAATAAGTGTAAAAATAGTCGTATGTGGACATTTTGGATTCAAATTGATTATTACAGTACATTGCTTGCTTCTCCCATGACATACCTTACTTGTTTGGTTAAACCAATTCTTGCTAGTTTTTTAGCACTGTCTGCTTGTGTCCATTTTAGTATCTTCGAGACTACCAGACCTTTGCAGCCACAGCTCGTTACTGGACGGAAACCTTTGCTAGGACATCAACTCTTGGGATTGAGGATAAGGTGCATAGAATCTTCTTTTTACATTATTTAACCTTATGCTTTTTAGTCTCTGACTCTCTGTTCTACCTTACTGAAACAACGTACAAATTTTAATATATTCTTTTATAGATGAATTTTAATTTTCCCAATTAGTTATTCTGACAGCTGATGTTGGATTCTCACAGGTAAAAAAGCTGGTGGAGATGGGATTCCCCGAGGCTCTGGTGAGAAGTACGCTGGAGAGCGTTGGCGGTGATGAGAATATGGCTCTTGAAAAGCTTTGCTCTGGTTAGAACTACTCGGCAGGATTCCATTTATTTCAACTTTGGAATTTTCTGTGCCACTGCAAAAGGTTGGAAACTATACAGACAGGAAGGGATTCATTGCAGTATAAGCTGTTCGTTATAGATTAGCTTTTCTATCTTCTGGTTATTTATCTTTTGTTCCAGACTCTGCGTTCATCCTTCAGGAACATTATCTCCCTACATCGTTACATCGATATCACTCTTTCCTAATGGGTAGCTAGTTCGGTTGTGCACCTTTTGTTGGAAGTTACCAACAGTTGTCACAATGTATCCATTGGTATCAATCATATAATAATGCGTTTGACTTCACGGACTACTGCACTTTTTATGAGAAGGCAGTATGGTTTATACTCGCTTCATTAGGGAAATTCGATGGCTTTCATCTCTCTAGTTTTGTTGATCCAAACTTCAGGCTGGATATGACCGTGTTATTTTCTTAGGAGATTGGCCAACTTGACTGCAAATCTGTGTTGTGGTCTTAGGTTGGGGCGTCAGTTCTATGTTTTTGACTCATTTTAGAGATAGATAGATGAGGTACGTGCAAGCATCTGGATTTAACTCATCTGGTACTAGTAAGTGCATATTTCAATTGAGTGAAGTGAAGCAGGAGATACGACATTGGTGGTAGATGAGTTTACAAAGCTTTTGGTCTCAAGTGCCCTCTATTTTTTTTGCGGTCGAATCCAGTTGCTGCAAGTAGTGTTGTGGACTGGATGCCGTATTAGAGGAAAATATTTTGCTCGCACCTTGGTGGGGGTAATTAAGCCCTTTTGGGGTCCATGCGGGTCTGGAGTTCTTAGCTTCTTAATCGGCAGTGTCATTCTCAGTAGATTCAGCTCAATTATGGAGCCAAATGGTACCCAGATTGAAGCTTCAAGTTGTTCAGATGGCAGCAACAGAGCTGCTGCCATATCGTTTTTGGCTTGTATTGTTGCTGCAAACCTTGCTTGAAACTGATGGTACAGCTGTTTTTTATCCTTCTCTGGTTTGTTAAGAAAATAGAGTTCCACATTGCTTAAGTGTGGAATGGATGATCACTTATTAACATTTGGGACTTTTTCACTTATTGTCAATTGGTTTTGAGATGGGCATAAAGTTTCTATATGGTATCAGAGCGGGGCCCGTTCCATCCTACATTTTAAAAATTTACAATTCACACACCATGATGACAAACCAGCAAAAAGGCTGCATGATGATAGGATTCAAAAAGTGGCTACACGTGACAGACCTCAAATGTGAAATCATTTAATAACATTTGGGATCTTTCCACTCAAAACATATGGGACTCTATTTTCTTGACATTTGAAACATTTATACTCATTGCTAATTGGTTTCGAGGTGGACATAAAGTTTCTACATGGTTATGTCTTTTGCCTTTTCTCAAGCCCCTAATGCTATGTCTGGATTTGTTAGTCAAGCATAGTATGCTTGTTTGATTTCTAGTTTTAGAAAACAATTTTGCTTCACACTTTATGAGAACAAATTCAGTAATTATTTCCATTTCATAAACAAATTTTGATGGAAAAGATATTTTCCTTTTGAATTCGCAAATACCTTTTCGGTGTTTTTCTGAAGGATAAGTTGTACTAAGCAAGAAGTTTAGATAACTTCTTTTCTTGCTTAGTTGCCAAATAATTTGTTTTTTTTTTGTAATAGAAAATGAGAGCAGAAAACAGCCGAACATGAACTATACCAAATTGGCATGATCCAAACATTTTCTTTTCCATTAGCATATTCAAGATCCAAACCTAACCCTGAGTTTTCTTTATCCCAGGAGCTGAGAAAGAATTCCCTTTTTTTTTCTTTTTTTCTTTTTTTTGACAAGAAGAAAGAATTCTGATGTACAGCAAGCTCTATAGTCTCTATACAGCTGTTCTCTCAGAAGCTCTTCATTCATTTGGCCATCATTATATATTGATATTTTATTTCTCATATGATGTAAAATTAAATTCATTTTGATGTTCTGAGTCATTATTGAGTCACTTATTGTCCGTGCAAAAACTCAAGCCGATCGGACATTGGCATCCATCAGAATGAAGAATATTTGTCACAACTCACAAGAGTAATGAATGATAAGAATTTGACCATCAATTTCTCTTTAGACAAACATGGTTCGGCCAAGTGTTTACCAATATTTGCTAAACTTAATATTTCTAGCACAGATGAACACGTTGGGGCTTATAAACTAATCGACTCGAATCATTAAATGAGACCGTAGTGGATTCTTTTATGCGTTCCGTGGGAAATAAGGATCGTTATATGAAGGGATCCTTTTAGTGATGGCTGCATTTGGAGTTATCATGGAGCTGTATGGCCAGTTTGTTTAACCAAAAGAAAGAGACAAGTGAACTGATACATAAATATGAAAATAAAGCTGCAAGACAAGTTCATTTTTATTACATTAGAGAGGGTTTTTCAGCGGGCAGGATTCTCTGTGCCGAAAATCCACATGCTTTCGTGCTGAGTGATTTTTTAGCTGTTGGATTTAAAACATAAAAAACAAAACACACAATTCAAACGGCCAAAAAATCCCTCGGCACAGAGATTTTCGAAACAGAGGAGATCGGACCCCGTTTTCCAGTGGGGAACAAATCATGATTGATTGAATTGATGCTACACAAGCATCTTCCTTTTTCCCTTATTAATACTACAAATACATCAGATATTCCAATATCCCACTTCTACAAATGAAGCAATGACACACCAAGGGAAAAGGGTGAACAAAAATAACCTACCAATGAGTTCAATACATGCGAAATTTCAAGAGCAATGGTAAATTGCAACTCTCTTTGCTGGAGGGGGAACACAAATTATGAAAAACGCCATTGCGATGGCCATGGCCGCCGCCATCCCAAGCAAAATCAAAGTCATATCATCAGAATCTGAGCAGCACCCATTCCCCATTTTCCTTCTCCGATTTCGCCTCCGGTTGAATCGCTCAGCTTCCTATGGAAAGGGGAGAAATGGGAAAATTTTGGTTTTTCAATGGAGTTGGCACTGGCAATATGGAAAGGTTGGGACTGGCAATATGGAAAGGTTGAAGCTAAATGAAAAGTAGAACACACAAGTTTTATCCACGGTATTGGAACACAGCAAATCGAGGGACGACAAGTGGCTTTCGATTTGTGGTTATTTCGCTTTCAGTTTTACAATGTTATGGTTCTTTGTGGAATCTTTCTTTTGTTTGTCTTTTTGTGCACTCAATGCTTGGAGAGATTAAGCAGTGCTCTGAAACAAATGCTCTAATGGTTTTTTTTTTCCCCCTGCCATATATTGGTGTGGAATCCACATATTCGGGTTGAGTGTAACGCATGGTTGAGACTGCACTAGAGCATCGCTTGTATAGTTTTTTTTCCAAAGCTTGAGGGAGGAGTGGGGGATTTGGCGGTCGTGCACGTCACATATCTTCATTGGAGGCTTTTTTTCCCCACACATTAGCTTGAGATCTATGTGCTTTATGTTGGGTTTCACACTAATGTGTTACGGAGATGGCCCTTGACGTGTTGCTTTGCTTTTGTGCAGCAATGAACACCACATATTTTAATTGTCCCAGATCATTTTGGGGACACCGTAATATTTGGTATAACCGACCATTACAAGCGTAACAAAAACCAATGATATGTATAACCAAGGCCTTACAAAGGTATAACCTCCAAAATCCCCAGAATTTTTGGGGATTTTGGAATTCTGGGGATTTTGGGGGTTTTGCTTTCGTAAGGTTTTGGTTATACACATCATTGGTCTTGGTTATGCTTGTAATGGTCAATTATGCCAAAAATTACGGTATTTCCAAATGACGGATGGACACCTTAGCATTTCCCTCTTAATTATTGTTTTGCACCTTTTGGGCTTACTTTTGTTACCTCTTGTCACCCATTGCAGTCAAAGAACATTAGCAAGTACAAGTACAAATACAAATGGTGGAATGACGAACAAAGTTACTAACTTTACGTCTAATCTCAAAACACGAAAACAAGTATTTCTTATCCTTCACTAAAAAAGAGAAGAAGAAGAAGAAAAACAAGTCTTTCGGTATGAAATTGGAAGAAGTTTGGGGGAGTCCAGTGAATTATGTCAATGCCACGGCCGCTAGCGTGGTTGGTGCATTACTCTTCCTTTCAGGAGAGAGGTTTTAAGTTCGAGTCATCATAAATGAGTTGCTCGACTCATGATGTAACTACTAACCACTAACGTTTTATCATCTTGGACTCTCAGCTAAAAAAAAAAAACTATGTGTTAACTACAACAATAGCAGATTAGCAGTATAGCACTACCATCGATGGAGTATAGTTGGAAGAGCACTAGAAAACAGACCTAACCTCTGAAATATATGCACAAAGTGGTTAAATTTTGTATAACTAATACTCAAAAACATGAACCCCAAGGAGTGGCTTGATAGTCAAGGCGTGAAACTTAAGATATGCTCCCTCCTAGGCCTCAGGTCCGAAAGAGGTTTACTCCCTCCTTATAAGTCTCAAACTTTCTGTATGTGTGCTATCAACTCTTACGGAATTAATTTATACGGTTTTAATTATTTTCTTTGCTGGTGAATGGTGAGATCAATTTCTTAGAAAGTGGTAGATGTGTGCATGAACAGACCCGGCACCCTGAGTTATAACCAAAAGTACTTCAAAACGGTCAAAGATTTAATGAACATTTTGGACAAAGAAGTAAATGAATTGAAAACCCACCGAGAAGTACTCACTACTCATTGTATAAGTAAGAAAAATGTAAGGTTAATAAAATTAAAAGAGAGAAACTTATTTACGGAGTCGTTATAAAGCAGTTCTTTACGGAGTTTAGTGATCTCAGCCGTCCATTTCGGTAATCAAAGGTTGAGATAGGTTTTTAATCTTTGACCACCAGTAAAAAATTAACTTTAATCCAAATCGTCCAAAATACTTTTGGACGGCCGAAATTGCGCACCTATATAAGTTTTCCTCAACTGCACAATGTGTTGACCGGGCAAATTTAAACAGCCTATGAACAAGTCTTGAATGGGAAATCAAAATTGAAGAGATAGTGACTGAGGGAAAATGGCAATGCAGACGTGACACATTCAAAGCTGTAAGTATTTTTTTTTTCCTTGATTTTGATTGACTACTGGTATTGGCTGCTTTTGGTCTTTCTCAAACAAAGAATAATTCAAGCTCATTAATTAAGTTGGTCATCGTCCTATTTTGATGAATAGTCATAAAAGGAAAATGGAGTAACGTTACAGGAACTTATTATGAAAAATAATGTGGTAATAATTTATTCGGAATTAAGAGTCATAAGGTGCCAAAGTAGTGGCTTCGAGGGAATGAATTCAGGGATAATTTTTTTTATTTTAATATTTATCATTCATTAATCCTGATCTACTCTATCCTAGGAAATTTGGGGAGGGGGATGAGTGTTTACGGGAATCGAACCTTACTCAATTGCACGGGAGCCAACTGCATGGTAGTATAAGGGAGGCACCAACTGCACTCCACTCCACTTGCTTTAGGGATAAATTTAGGGTAGTGATTTTCGTGTCCTTCTTTGGACACCGACATATTGGGCAACGATTGTGCACATACGGCATGCGGAGCCCACTCTGGGTCCCGCATGGATAATCCGAGTCATTCAATAATTCTAAAATAATTTTTCGAGCCAATCGGTATAAAATTAGCTCAACCGAATAAGTGTAGGTACTTGATCCAATCTTTCAAATTTTCGTTCAGATTACAGGATCCTATAATCTGAAGGTAACAAGTTGCATTTTTTTGATACTTTTTTGACTTGATTTTTTATAATCCTCTTTTATTATAAAATTCAAATGCAACAAACACTCCTGTGACTTATGACAAATTAATACTTACTACAGTATTAGCTAAAGGCCAGGGGAGTGATTCCGACACCCCCTTAATTAATTTACATCTGCAGTATTTTTGTTTTTATTCATGTCAAATTACAACGTTGTCCTTTTATAGTTTTAATTTTATCCGCATAAAAGGATATTATTGTAGATTCACACAAAAGAAGATTAAAAAAAAAAGGTGTGAAAACTGAAAATAGTAAAAAGAAAACTGAGAAAATATATTACTGTACTTGTTTTAGCTAAAAGAAAAATGCTTTGGACTCAGACGTGTCTACATTTGTTTGGTGTTTGTGGATCCCTCATGCACCACTTGCGGTCCAGCATCGAACAACTCCAGAGTTTAAACACTAGATTTGTATTTCAAATATCAGTATCTGTAGCACGGACCTACTTCTAAAATATCAACGTCACACAACATAAAAAAGAAAAGTCTAATTAAGGGCCATCCCATTAGAAAATTTCCTACCAACTATTGGACTACTACTTCAAAGGAGACCTTTCAGAATTGTTTTCGTGGGTTTGAAGATGAAAATAAATCGGGTGTGCCTCCATAAATAAATAGATTGGCTTATTTTGATATTTTCTCCATATTGGGTCATTTTCTCAACCTCTGTCAAATTTCAAACTTGTTGGTCCCCTTTTGAAAGAAATTGTCAATATTCCACCTTAATGTGCGCTTTGATTTGACCCTGAGATTAGTTTCCAGTTTCCACCCACCACAAATTCTGTTGTGATTCATGTTATTCGATATTCTTTGACTGCTGATTTTGTCACTCTATTTTTTTTGTTAACGCCACTTCCCTATAAGTATTTTTTTGCTACCAAAATATACTTACAGGGAAATGACGTTAACAAAAAAAAAAGAGTGGCAAAATTATTTTCCTATTCTTTCACCGATATGAATATCTCAGTTGATCTAGACCTAAATATATATAATTAAAGTTTCGTTTTAGAAGATTTATCGACAATCGATCTCCCTATCAAAATGTCTTCAGTCCATACTTCCTTATACGGAGTTTCTTTCATATCCATAATCTTGGTTTTTTCTAGAGTATAATCAAGATTTCGGGTAACATACATAATTGGTTTCATGATATTCCATACAGCTCTTTCATCGATAGGAATATCTCCGTTGATCCAGACCTGAATATATAAAGTTTTGTTTTAGAAAATTTATCAATAATCTTCCTATCAAAATATAATTGATCCATACTTCATTTATACGGTGTTTCTTTCATATCTGTAATCTTGTTTTTTTTTTCTAGAGTATAAACAAGATCTCGGGTCGCATACATAATCAAAGAGCAATATGTAGAACTGATTTAAAATTTCCCAGTCGCGCACGGCGCACCATGGTGAAACTAGTTGTCTTTACAGTGTCTTTAATGTCATTTTTAGCAAAAAAAAAATTTCAACTTTTTTCTATATTTCTATATTTTTTCAATTTCTTTTTCGTCGAGACGAACGATGTGATGATGTGACAAAAATATCTAAAACCTTCTCGCACTTAGAGAGTGTTCCGCTTTTTAAAACAAGTAACTTTAAAAAAAGAAGATAATTTCAAGCTTAAAAATCACGTGTTTACGCAAATAATTTTCCTATCAATATGGATCTTGTTTGATAGATTTCATTGAGATCTTTTAAACGGTGCAAAAAAATTTAAAAATTATTTTTTATTTTCGTTATATTTAAGTTTGAAATTATCCTCTTTTCAAAAACAGAAAATTTAGAAAGAAAGCGGAACGGATCCTTACTTTCCAACATTCCTTTGATACAGTGACTCTCTAGATGAGGTGAGTCAATGTTCCAACATTCCTTTGATACACTGACTCTCTAGATGAGGTGAGTCAATGTTCAGCAGATTAACGCGATTTTCCCGGTTTCGGCGTCGTGATTCCATGCGGTTTTTCCTGTTTCTTCTTTCGGTTTGTTTCATTTTTGTTTTTTGTTTTTTCTTGTATTTCCATACCGGTAGTGTCCGTTTTTTGTACTATTTTATTTTATAATATCTGCATTTTTTAGTTGGAAAAAAAAAAAAAAAATTAACGCGAGGACGTGTGCTGTGTACAGGCACACTCTTGAAATCTGCAACTACTCAAATTTTAAGCTCATATATTAGTTTTGAAGTACACATTGAACTCACAAATGAGATGCTCCAAATCACTCATCTTGTACGTGTCGTTGAAAGGATCTTCTTGATGATAATTTTTTGTCTCGGTCGTTGGACAATGATAAGTATATCGAAATACAGTATCATACATGTAAAATAATTAAATTTATATTCAAATAAGTCTTATAAAATGTTCGGTTCAGATGATCATCTAATTGTGGGCCCAGTTTGACTTTGGTATCTTTTAAATCACTCATAAAAAAACTTTATTCACTAGATATGTGTAAACCGTTGTTTGTTTTTGGTTTCATAAGAGAATTGACTTTTTGGTTCTATTTTTGCCTTCATATAGGAGTATACTTTCTTCAGAGAGAGGGTGGGAGAGAACATGTGAATGTACTCCCGATCAATAAAAAAACATGTGAATATACAGTACCCGGACAAATTCATTTGGACAAGCAATACCTGTGCAAATTCATTTCGGCAATCGATAGCTCGAATCTTAAACGAGCAATGGACGATTCAAATTTGTATGCACTCAGATTTGATCTGAGGCATTCGTACTGAGATGAACGGCTTGATCCGCCACTCTGCACCCTCTTGGCAGCATCTCCGGGTTGTTGGGTGCGGCTAGCAGTTAGCTAGTGAGATTCTATTCAGGCTGTTGGAGAATTGTTTTTATCGTTTCGCTGGAAGGAGAAGTTGGGTTTGTTACTGAGGTGGTTAATAGTATAGCAAAACGTGTTGCATTGTGTCTATAGGGTACGGGCAATTTCTAGTCTAAAATAGCTTACAAACGTCTATTTATCTAATCTATTGCACATGGTCTAAGACTCTAGTATTTCAATTTCACATTCTTTTCCTTTATTGTAACTATTAAATAAATACTCACGCTTTTCTTTTCTTTTTGTAATGCAAGATGTTCGGACCAATTTACGCGCATCTCTAACTAAACCGCACAGTTTCTCCCACAATCTTTCCACACGCTTGCTCGTGTCGATAAACAAACATCCACGCTACCTGATGGTTGTTTTGAATTCCTTGGAAACTTTCTCTTATTCACCTTCTTGTCCCTCTCCTAGTAGTAATACGTGGCACAAACCAGCTCCCTGCGATGACTTTTTCCACGTACTTTCGTTGTCTATCTTAAGACTTACGCTGATTAAATTAGCCATCAAATTAATTAATACCAAATTAGTTGTTATTATTGGTCGAAATTGGAAAGCAAAAAGGATATATGAGACTTAATTTAATGATGTCTACGCTGATGAATTAATTAATCTCCTTTTCAAGTTGTTCAATAGAATAATATGTTTCTAGAACCAGAACACATATGGTGCAATGAGTTGACAAGCTTTTACTCAATTTAATTTAATAATCTTCCATTTTACTAGTTATTTGTGATTTATAAGGTGGTCAATGATGTGGACCCACGCCCATGTCTTACTAGGATTGTAATTAATTTAATTATGGAGGGCTTTAATTAAGTGGCTATGGCGTTAAAATTAGGTTATATATACGAGAAAATCATGATATATCAGTTGGGTTAAATCTTTGACGATGTCAATTACAGATACGTTGGATAAATAATCTCAGAAAATGAAAGATATATAATTCTATATAAGAGGTAGGGAATCGGACAAACATTTTTGGACGGAGTGAGTATTTCAAACAAACGGGCCTAAAATTGTTTCGTGTTTCAAAAAAGGAGGATTTATTTTCGTATGGAGTAGTTATTACAATGCATCCTTTTGCTCATATGACTGGCACCAAAACAATTAATACAGTAGTGTTTATGTAGTTTACTCCAAAAATACTCACGTTGAATTTCGATTAACTCATTTTCTAACAAGTTACTCCATTTTGATTTTTGGTGTTTTTTCAAAAACTAATATATTATCATAATTTGATTCTTCTCAGCCGTGCGCGCGACAGAATCTAAAATGTAAAACCACTTGAACCCTTCATTTTGATCATAGTTTACAAAAGATAAGGATACCATAATTGACCTCGGCCGTTCACTTTGGGATTTTGGATTTGAATTTGTAGATAATGAGTGTAGAGAGAAATAGAGTAATGATTGAAAATATGAGTTACGATTGGAGAGAGATAGAGAGAAAAATAATACTTGGAGAGAAATAGGATAATTATTAGGCTGCGTTCTTATGAACTTAACTTAAATCTGAGAATTTGTCCTTATTTGATTTTTTTTCCGCATTTGTTAGTTTTGTGCCAAAAATTTTGATAGCTACTGGTTCGTCTCAACGAGAGAAATCAAAAAGGTAAAATTTCTTTACTTTTAAATAGTTTTTGAGAAATAACCACTTGGTCAATGTAAATTCTGAATCACTTCTTTGATCTCTTCTTCTGTTGAAAATTATTTTCTGCCATTTCAATGTGAAACTTACTAAAAACCATTGGACGGAAAAAGGGCAAAGAGGTCATTTTAAATATGACATATTGGTTTTTTTTTTGGTGTGTGCGGCCAAATTGCAATAAACTACTCTTTTCGTGTTCGCCGTTTTTCCCCTTTTTCCTCTTTCTAAGACAAAAAAAGTAGTTTGGTAGATAGTGTAAAAAATAAGTTTTTAGCAGAAATAGATAAGTATATAGTTAAACAAGTGTAGCATAAACTAACTTGACCATGATGTGAGGGGAATACAGTATTATTAATAAATTTTGACCAAGTTATTAGCTTTTATGGCAAGATACCTTTGAGAATAAAATGTAGGAGTACTTTGCACGCGACAGACCATGAAAACCCATGAGACTTTAATTTCTCTGGTTTGTGGATTCAAGAAAGCTCAAGTAAAAAAGGGAAATATTTATGGTCCGTAGTGATTTTCACACTCTTATTTTTTATTTATACTTTTTTTTTAAAGTGTTGAAAGAGCAGGGGCGGACCCAGGATTTAATTGCAGTGGGGTCAAATATCTACAACACATGTAATTTCGTGGGATCTTCTGGGCAAAAATTTATCTTTTGGGACAAAATTACAAAATACTCCTCAAAACTATACCTGTTCTAGAGGTATTTTGAAACTCAGTTGGGTCAAGTGACCCTGTTTGCCCTATACTGGTTCCGCCCATGTGAAAGAGTATGTATTTTTCCCACCACAAGACAAACAAAAATAAAGAGTGTCGATACCAAAAAAACGGTTGGGGTGTGAAAATTATTTCCCAATATTTATAGTACTCTTTTTCTATTTTTAAATTTCATCTTTTAGTGTGATTTGTGATAGTTATAAATGCTCTAAAAAAACTTTAGATTGCATCTACGAAAATGTGGACTATATGTCGAAACCAAAAACAAAGATCTAATTCGTACATGGTTTTTTGTTCGGAGAAATTATTTTTAGTACACAGATTCGGACACAAATGTGCGTGGAATCGTATGGGTTGTTGGTACAAGTGGTTGGTGAAAATTTTATTGCAATCCAAAGAAATTGTCAAACTTGCAGTCATTCATCAGTGCTAGCTGTGTTTTTCACAGTTTTCACTTTTATACTCCAAAGTCCAAACGGTAAGAAGACAATCTCTGCTTACAATTATTTTTTTTTGAAATTTAAAGTGTCGGATCTATATTTAATGTCCAACTATTTAAGTTAAAGTTAATTACACATTTATTATTTGAATTTGGTTGAAACAAATTAAGCCTTTTCTCAGGAATAGAACAGAAATGTTTCAGTTCTATATCCATTCATAATGGAGTAGTATACTCTTTCCGTAAAATTTCAGTTACTTTTTTAAAAAAAAAAGATTTTATACTCTGAATTTTGAAAACACATTGAGATTTTTGAATTAGTGTGAAAGTTTTTTTTTAAAAATCAAGCGCAAAAATGTGTTACTTTTTAGTCACAAAAATGACATGATTTTTAAGGACTAAAAGCTGAGAAAAACATATCGTGCGAGTTACATATTACATAGAACTACATGGATGATGCGCGCGTTTCGCCACAATATTGCGGTGAATTTTATTTTATTTTTTGTTTGAAGCATAGTGCTTAATTGCTTATGGCCGTAGAGCATCTTGTGATATTTGAGCAATTACTAACAAAATTAGCTGACAAAGTGTTGGTATGGTAAACATTTTTTAAAAATGTTTGTTCGTTTCCCTTTTTTTTAAAAAAAAAATTCCAACTCAAAAAATAATACTCATTATCCTTACTTCCAATCATTACTCTCCACTTATTACTCATATTTCTAATCATTATTTTTATTTATCTTTCTATTTCTCTCCACTCATTATCCTTACTTCCAATCAATATTCTCATAATTTCTTTTTTCTAAAATTTCTTAAAAACTCATTCGAACACATCATTAGTAATTATGAGGAAGAATAACTTGAGATGCTTATTAGTAGGTAGCCATGCAGGCCCCTCGTGAGCCCAATTTCTCTTCATTGTTTGCTGTTCGTTGTACCCGCCCCATTCATGATATCATAGGAGGCCCTTTTTCTTTTTCTTTTTTTTTTCCCTCTTTGTCTTTGGGATCACAATGATGATAGTTTTTACTCAAATTATACTATACTACCCATTTGAGCATTCAATCAAACTTTAGTTTAAGAAAAAATGAATAATGAACTATTGATGGTGGTACGGAACCCAAAGAGAGATGATCATAATTGAATAAAAAGCACTTTGCTAATAATACATTAACAAAAAAAAATAAAAAATTGTGTCACAAGTATATTGGTCTTTTTTCTTGAGTTTGAGTCCTAAGGATGATGTAATGAGTTTGAGCTAATAGAGCAGCAGTTACTTCGTTTGTAGTAATCTAATAACTAATATAGTACTAACATTCTGTTATGTGAGAATAAAAAAAGGCCAATGAGTTTGTGGCAAATGATATTTCCATATTTCTTCCACATGAAAGTTGATGGTTCGAATCTCACCAACAGCGCAAGCGATTGGTGTGATGGTTGACGTTCTTTGAATTTGTTTCATCCGTATGCTGTTTAGCGATACCTTTTCTCCATCCCGAGTAAGCTTAAAAAAGTGAGAATTTTCTGGTGAGTGCTCTCTCTCCTTTGACTCCATGGGGTTAAAAATTTGCCATGTTCTATACTCCATCGTAGAGTGTCTTGAGCCTACAGTGGCAATTCCGTAATTGAACCTCAGACCGCGACAATAACCAGAAAATCCAATCCAAGGAGTAAAAGCCCCAACTGACTCCTTTTTACTCCTCTCTCTCTCTCTCTCTCTCTCTCTCTCTCTCATACAAATACGACTACCTCTCTGCCCCCCTTTTCCCACCGCCTGTATCTACGATTCTACATCCCTCCTCCCCCGCCGTCTCTCTCTCCTCCCCCCTCTCTCTCTGACTAATTCCCACACTCCATCTCTCTCACTCCCCCTCCCGCCCCCACTCTTTCCAATCCACCTTTTCCCTTCCCAACGCTAACTCCAACTCCAACTCCAAGCAAGGAATATAACCAATCAAACCCACCACCGCTTTCCATCCACCTTGTTCCCTCCCCAAATCCACCCCCTGTACACCACCTATTTACCAAAATCCCCCCACTAATTCTCATAAATCTCAAATATCATCGGCGGCGGCTAACGCCATCCCGAGCGTAGTCACATAATCTTTCAGCAGTTTGAGATATTTTCTAAAAGACGCAATTTTAGTAATTTGAGATATTTTTGAAAGGCTGCGACGCATGCGCTTGCGCACGTGCACGTGAATTATGGGACTTTAGATCCTGAGAGCCGGCATGGGCTGCGTGTTCGGCAAGGCCGCGGCCGGTGAGAGCCGGCGGAGGCAATCCGGATCTACTCAGACACGACGGAGCGTCGTGAATAATAAGCTGGGCGAATCCAGTAGGGACGGTGATGTTAGGGTTAAGAAGGATGTAGAGAGAGAACGGAATCAGGACGCCGGTGGTGCCGCGGCCAAGGGGAAGCCGGCGTGGGGATCGAAGGCCAGCCAAGGCTGGCCGGCGTGGCTGTGCGAAGTCGCCGGCGACGCCGTCAAGGACTGGACTCCTCGTCGCGCCAATACCTTCGAGAAACTCGATAAGGTATATAGTCATAAATCCCTAAATCGAACTATGATTTGATATAGAGACACTGATTATATATTAGAAACTCTGTATATCACCGATTTTTATCGCCGTCTTATATTTTTTTATGACTCAGGGTGTCCTGGCACGTAGCTCGACTAATCTCGGGACTCTCAATCTCACCGCTAGTAGATGGGGAGTCCAAATTGTACATTATCTAAACATGTTAAGTAACGTCCAACCAGTTGTAGTGTCACTGTAATATCACCGCCGCCTTGTATTACAATCGTTAGACGACATGTCATGTACTCAATGAGTTTAAAGCCTTGGCCGACAGGCCCAGGTAATGTGTGAAATATCATCGTGGTGGAGATAGATCATTGCAATTGCTGATCTTCAACGAGGAATTCCTAGTTAGCTCGGGTCATGAACTAGCATTGACTATGTTGATAATATTACAATTGGTTGGGCGTCACTCAACATGTATACAAAATGTAAAATTGATTATACTCGGAATGAATAACATCGAGCCACTTGTGCAGTTATATAAAATGGCGATACGAATCAATGGTATATGGTAGCTCCGTGTATATTTGTATTAACACTCCATGTGTTTGATAATTTTCTGACATCAGGTGATGCTTTTGTATGTTTAGATTGGGCAAGGGACGTATAGCAATGTATATAAAGCTAGGGATTTGATTACAGGGAAGATTGTGGCATTGAAGAAAGTTAGGTGTGATAATTTAGAGCCAGAGAGCCTGAAGTTCATGGCACGAGAGATAATTATTTTGAGAAAGCTGGATCATCCTAATGTTATAAAGCTTGAAGGCCTTGTCACGTCAAGAATGTCTTCGAGTCTATACCTTGTATTTGAGTACATGGAACATGATCTCTCCGGTCTCGCCGCTTGCCAGAAGTTCACAGAGCCACAGGTGATTGTCAAACCCATGTCTCAGTAATTGAATTTGAAACTATTTCCTTGATTGTGTGGAAGTATTTGGAATTTGAGAATTTTGTATAAAGTTGTTGTCTGCTGCTCTAAAGAGGGTGCAGTTTGTCTGGTTGCATTTTGGAAAGTGCATTTTTTCCTTTTTGATAGTGTAAGCAAAAAGCAAGTGTAATTTTTGTTTTCGAAAGTTAAGGGAAAGTACTTTTGAGTTTCTTTAATCAGAAGACTTTAAATTCTACAAGATGGTACTCTGTAAATTTTTTTGTTTTGGTCATTGGGATATTTTATTACGCTCGCTTTTTTCTTTTAGTTCTTCTTGTTTTCATTGTTAGGTTCATGAGTTTTTCTAGTTGCATAGTATTTGTCTTTTAGTTTTGCTTGTTTTATGTTTTCATGTCAGTAGTAGACTTTTCTAGGTCGTGGGGTCCATGCCTACTGTGGCCTGTGGGTATCCAATGCAGTATTTCAATTGTCATTATAGTGGGGGCTTGTGATGATATGTTACATTGACCTGGGGATGTAAATTCGGTGAGATTTCACACTCCGCAGAACCCACATATAGGGTCTTCAGGGTCTTCACATTTTTTTACTTTGCAATATCCTCTTTTATTGTAATCTCCCTGCTAATTATTTAGCAAACTCTAATCACAGCTTCATTTAGTTTATCTTTGGGATGGTTTACAGCAGTTCGCTGTTCCTTTGTTACAGGCTAGAGACGACTGTTCCATGCAACTTTTTTTCTCTCTAGAATTACTAGCCTGTACTGCTATAATATGGTAGATGGTATCTTGTCTCATTGACCATCCAAACGCTAAGAAGGGGGCATTTTACAGGCCTGGCCTCTCTATTACCTGATAACTAGTATCACCTCCCTACCTCCCGTATCAGCGGGCCCTTTCTTTTGCTATACTTAATGCAGTCCCTCGTGGCCCAGTTCTTGTTTCAGTCTTCTCTACCATGGAATTCTGCCCTCGGGGAGGGAATTGTCTACCAGGTATATGTAGAGCATCAAAGGGGAGAAATGGGATCCACTTGAGTTGCTTCCCTCCTAATGAATTGTGGGTTTTAATAAAGGTGGGTCAATAGCCCAGGCTGGGAGTCAAGGCCTTGGCAATCCGCTGACAAGGGAGCCCAGTGCATGAGCCTTTATTGATAATTCTAGTGATAATTCTGCTAGTAGATTATGTGACTTCCGAGAATGTAAGATCTGCAGGGATAAAACTAATATATATGAAAACTCGCTTATTCAATCACTCAAAAGATTGGCTGTAAAAATCAATTTATGATACACAACGTGTTGGCTTCCCTTTTTCCTTCTAATCGTGCAGCCCCTTTCAGTTCTTTTGTGTAGCATTTCCAAGCCTTGCTGTATATGTGCCAATTATCGTCTGATATATCAATCTATTTTCTTAACGTGCATCATTTTGCAATAGCAAACTTTTTTTTATTGTGTGTTTGAAAATCTGCAGTTTATCTCTTTAAAGTAAAGTTTGACATGTTGGTTCAGTCTCTTTCTCTTAAGACTAGATTCTAGCGGTGATATCCATAGGAAAAAATCTGCTGCTGTGAAGGTGCTGGATGGGAATTTTCTTGTGTTCAAGAATAGCGAGCAATATCATCTCATACCTTGCTTTGCAATGACTCTATTGTTTAGTAGGATGAATTTTACTTTTTGGTCTGAAAAAGTTCATTTTTACGAGAAAGAGTTCCCTCTGTCTCCCATGTTCCATTGCTCTACACATTATTTATGGTTCAGATGTTTCTCTTCATTGTGTGCAACACAGACTAACGTGGACCATTACCTTTACTTGATTACTTGAGAGAATGCATATATCAGGACTGACGGAGTTATGAGCTATATAAACATCTAAGCCGGTCTACAGTATTGAGAGAGAGTTGCTAGATATGAGTAAGGAAATTGATTTTCTGGCGCATCATTCATAAGACTAGATAGCTGCACATGCTAATAGGATTATCTCCAATGCTTGTGGGGGATGGTTAACTGCTTGAGGTAAACACCACATTTGGTTTGATGGGATGCAGGAAATTATGGGGATGGCGTTGTGTTGTAAAACAGGATTTCTCTTACCACGAGGGAAACATTGCAGAGGGAGTATTTTTTCTTTTCACTGCAGACATGTTGCCTAGTCATGTCTGGATTTCGTGAATGTGTTGGACCTTGTGCGAATTGCTAAAAGATGGGAATGGACTTGCTTTTCTCTTCGTTAATCAAAGTACAACCTGTTCATTTTTCATCTTCTAGATGCTGTCCTTTCTTAGCTGCCTATTTGTTTATGTTCGAAGTTGATTAAGTAGAGCTTTTAAAGATGAGATTTTACCCCTTGTATGTTTCATGTGGCAGATCAAATTGTTTATGAAACAGTTGTTATCTGGGCTTGAGCACTGCCACATGAATGGTGTATTGCACCGCGATATCAAAGGTTCCAATTTGCTTATTGACAATGACGGGATTCTAAAAATAGCTGATTTTGGACTAGCTTCTTTCTATGATCCTGATCGCAAGCAACCAATGACAAGTCGGGTTGTCACCCTTTGGTATCGTCCGCCAGAGCTACTTCTTGGGGCCACTTATTATGGTGTTGGTGTGGACCTGTGGAGCGCTGGATGCATTTTGGCAGAGTTACTTGCTGGGAGACCAATAATGCCTGGGAGAACAGAGGTACGTTTGTGTGTGGGCTTTATTGAGTCCATGGCCACTATAATGACTTCCTTTTGACTGACATGTTTTGAACATGTTTATTTGTATCAATCATTGTCTTGAATGTAAATAACCATTGCGTAATCCTGCTTGAGAGTAAATTAATTTAGGTTTTTAGTTTGTGACATGATGAACATTTTGATGAGTCTTGTCTTTTGAATAATCCCTTTTAATTAGGAGACAATTTTGCATTTACTGCATATGCACTTTAAGCAAGCATCTATTATAGCTCCTATCTGTCCGACAACACATGATGCCTTGACATTGGATCTTTGATTGAATTGGTCTGCTATTATCCTAAGATAAAAGAATGGTCAGGTGACAGAAGATACTAAAATCAGTATTTTTGGGAATATTTTCTCTAATGAATGTGTAAATGACATTTTGATTCATCCAAACAGATTCATTTAATTTCTTTTACACTTGTATGAGTATTAACTATTAATTATGGCCTTACCTCATCCAATGCTAGTTTGACCTGATAGGAAAGTCATGTGTTATGTTTAAAGCTTTATTCTGATTTGACTGTTTTAATCTCTGACTTTGATTGATTCTACCTTGTTTGGGCAATTTATTTGCTTGCCATGTTATTTTCTTTTTTCTTTTGTACGAGTTACAACAGTCGGTTTGAATTTACCAATTATATTCTTTTCATCCCTAGGTTGAGCAACTGCACAAGATATTTAAGTTATGTGGATCCCCATCTGAGGAATATTGGAAGAAATCCAAGTTGCCAAACTCAACTCTTTTCAAGCCACAACAGCCATACAAGAGTTGCATCTCAGAAACCTTCAAAAGTTTTCCTCCTCCTTCTCTCCCTCTGATTGAAACTCTTCTTGCAATTGACCCCGATGAACGAGGTTCTGCCACTGCAGCACTAAATAGCGAAGTGAGTATCTATACTTGTTCAGCAACGTTTCCTAGAAACAAAGGATAACTCTTTTCTATCTGCTGATTACTTCATACATCAATGTTTTCCACATTGTCCGCATGGAATCTGGTGATCTCTCCAGTTTTCACCATATGATGTTTTCTAATGATTGCAAACTTACGGTACCTTTTCCTTTTCTCATCTGGTTTTCAGCCAAAAAGGATTATGATTTGGGTAGCCTTTTAAACTAAGTCACAGTTGTACAGTCTGAACCTTTCCACTGGGAACTTTTGGGGATGGACTCAGAAGGGCTGGTTCTTTTAGACATGTAAGGAAACTTTCAGAAAATCAGAGCCCACTCCACCCTCCTTTATAATAACAGCAGAAAAGAACTAATCTTCAATAAAAGGTTATTTTTGCTAAGGGACAAATTGTTGACTGTAGCAGGTCAACTTTAGTTGAGTGGATAAATTGTTATATTTTTCTAACATAATTTAAGTTGAATCTTTTTCGTTGTGGCAATCCCAGAGCAAGATTTCTTGAATCTAGAATAGAACTAGCAGAAACTATTTATGATCGTTCATGGGCTTATTCATCCAAAAATGTTTGTTTCAATAGGCTTGGTCATTGAACTCAAAAAGGATCTTCAACCCAAGCCTTATCATGTTGTGGGCCATGTATTAGTTTTGGAATCACAAGAAACTCTTAAAACAAGAATCTTTCATTTTTGGACTCATCATTGCTCAGGTTGATGTGGACCATGCCAATAGGTCTGTGGGCCGGAGACCAACATTGGAAAGGATCTATTTTTTGTTGTTTGGGGAATTATGTCTTGAGTATTCTCATTTCTCACTTCACTCTTAAAATTATACTTTTAAGAGTATAATTTTTGGTGGTAAAATTTTTGGGTGTACACCCATTTTGTGCTGAGAAGTGGTATAAATGATGTAGCAGGCTAGCAGCCGTTTCTTTTATGCCATAAGAACCCCTTTTGCAGATTATCCTCGTGGGATTCAATCCCAATTGTCATTATAGGTGATTGTAGAATGAATGTCTTCTTTTCTTTTCTTTTCTTCTTGCTTATTAATAGAGAGAAGAAATGCATGTCAAGCATATGAGTATTAGTGCCAATTATGGATCATTAGAAACTATGTGCTACTTGGTTGTAATATGAACCCTCCAGAGTACTTAAAACATGTGGTGTCTTCACTTTGCCTAGTGTAATAAATTTGCTTGACAAAGTTTCCCGGATTGCAAGAGCATATTGTTCTAATTTGGTACACTATCCAATATCATTGATGGACAAAATGATTTGATAGAAACTTGTCTCTTTGTACAGTTCTTTACGACTGAGCCTTTTGCTTGTGAGCCATCAAGTTTACCAAAATATCCTCCCAGCAAAGAAAGGGATGTGAAATTGAGGGATGAAGAAGCAAGAAGGTTTTGTTTCTTCCTCGCTTAAAATTTTTCCTGTGCAGATTTGGGACATGCTTAAAAGATTGTCTCCCTTCTCCTCTACAGGCAAAAAGGTTTAAGCGGGAAATCTAGTGTCGTGGATGGAAACAGAAGAATAAGACCCCGGGATCGAGGTAGCCGGGCAATCCCAGCTCCAGAAGCCAATGCAGAGCTTCCAGCAAACTTGGATGTAAGTTACACAAGTTCCTTCTTTCTAGTTGTTCTGCGTAAGTTTTCTAGCTTCGTCTACCAAATTCCGAATTCAATGGTAATGCTATACAAATAGATTTTTACCCTAAAATCTTGTACAGCATGATGTTGCCTTGTATTGGGTACAACCGAAAATACCCTCCACGTGGCTCATAACCTCAAAGTGCCACTGCCGCATCATCCCGTTAGGTGACGAACTAAACTCACATACACAATAGCACGGAGAAGAACCAACTACTACAAAAAAAGCACAACACAGATAGAAGTGGTTAGGCAAGATTGCACACATAATCCACAGCGTACAGCCGTACACCTATGTTCACAAGATCATCGGATGAAGGAATCAGAAGGCAGCATTTATGCTGGGGCTTATATAAAAGTTTCTTAATACCCTTAGACCTCGTTTGATTCGTGGATTGAAAATGATGGGATTAACAGTCTTAGGATTAAAAGTCCCTGGATTATTTGTCCTAGATTAATTTCATCTCTAATTTCACCCAATCCCATGTTTGATTCGTGTGGGATTAATTATGGGATAAGTAATAGTATTTTTTTTAAAAAAAATTCAAAAACAGTTTTCGAAAAAAGAAACTTTTGAAAAATAAACATTTTAAAACAAATAATTTTGTGAAACATTTTTATTACAAAACAATTTGGGAAAAGTTTTTTTTTTTTGAACAAATTTTTGAAAAAAAATTCTGAAAAAAAGTTGAAAATCAATTTTCTGAAAGAAAAAAAAACTAGTTTTTGAAGAAAAAGGTTTTTTGAAAACATTTTTCAAACAATATAGTTTTTGAAATCATTTTTTGAGAAAATAAAGTTTTAAAAAACATTTTTGAAAAACATGAAAGTTTTGAAAATAGTTTTTTTTTTTCTAAAAATTTTTGTAATTTTTTTTAAAAAAATAAGAAAGTTTTGAAAATATATATTTTTAAAAAAAAGTTTTTTCAAAACAATTTCTGAAATTAATATTTTTAAAAAATATTTTCTGAAATTAATATTTTCTAAATTTTTTTAAAACATGTTTTCTGAAATTAATATTAAAGAAAGTAATTCTGAAAATACTTTTTGAAATCAATCTCAATATCATCGAAATATTTTTGAAAACAATTCCTTATTTGTTAATTCTACGTAATCCCACCTCCCCCCTTAGGATTATTTAGTACCCCCCATATAGGGATAAAATTAATCCTGGGATTAATAATCCCGATAATCATTTCAGGAACCAAACGTGGGATAACTCAGGATTAGATACATTTAGTCCTATCCCAGGTAGTTAATCCGCGAATCAAACGAGGCCTTAGTACTCAAAAGAAATTTTACTGAACCACCTATGGGCAAGGGCTCGTTGCCCCTCTGCAAGCCCTGGACAACTCAAAGCGGAGTTGGTTTTACAAACGAGTTCGTTAGTTTTCCCATACTACTCAAGCTCCACAAATCCAACACGTTTTGGATGTGTTCTTTGAGATTTCTATTAGTGAATTTATTTCCGATTGGGCTCGTTTTAAATTCATGCTGCCCTCAACAGTCCACCCTTTCCGCTGATTATTGTTGTCACTATGGTTTCGTTTGTTGATCTCCAGCGGTGGAGAGTTCTGAACCAACCAAATACTAAGAGCAAGAGCGAGAAATTCCCCCCTCCCCATCAGGATGGAGCAGTTGGACACACTCTGGATAAATCGCTTAATGGCCCTATTTCGTTTGTTGGTACATCTGACGCTTCCTTTGTCTCATCAAAGGACTCAAAGTCATCAGGGGCCGTCAGTGAGACTGCAGCCACAGTTGGGCCTTCTAAGAAGAGGAAAACAAGAAGAGAGGGCGGCCAGACATCACGGAGATTTATTCGTGCCTTCATTCCGTCTGCAGGTGCACTATCAGTGGATCTCAGATGGAAAAATAAAGGATCGGCTTCGGAGGTTTTCCCCAGCAGAAGGTAGAGAGCAAGTATTGGAGGGGCTACAAATTTTGTTTGGATTAGGTATTTATCCTCTTCCCTTGTCCGTAAAATGGATATTTGTTCATATCGCTCCAGGTTTACTGAGATTTACCAGTATAACCATTTTGTGTAAACTCCAAACAAGAGGAATTCGAGGGACTAAAGTGTATGTGCGAAATGAAATCCCACTCCTTTGTACAGGTCTTTGAAATTAGTGGTAGCTAAATTCCCATGGAATGAAAAGTTTCCTTCTATTGGCTCCTGTTTATTTAAGTTTCTTTCTTTCCTTTTTTAGTGTCTGATTGGAGCCCATATAACTCTCGGTCTATGGGTTACAGTGGATTTGATCCAGTGTTTCGGATCCATTCTTTTCAAGATAAAAGGTTCCGATTAGGCACTTAATGATATCCAATTAAGTTGATTTTTTGCACAAGTGTTCTACCCGACGAGCTCTACAAAGTGAACGTTTTCGATCATCGGAGCGAGACTAAGGTGGCCCCAAAAATAGGGCCCAGCAGCACGCTTGGGATTGCAGCCCCCCGTTTCCGGGTTTTTCCTTGGCAAAGGAGGTTATCATAGGTTGGGGCGCTGGTTTGCAGCGTTAAATACTCCCTATGTCCCGAAATGTCTGTTCGGTTCGCAAAACGAGAATTATAAAAACCTACATCTTTTTTAATAATAAAAGAACTCTCTTTCTTTTCTCTTTTTGACAAGTCAAAATTAAAAAAAAAGAACTCATTGACAGTAAATTGTTGAAAAAAAACATATTTTGAAGTTATTCCTTTACAGATTGGACAAGCATTTTGGAATGAAGGTAATACTGTTAAGTAGTTTGTGCTACAAATCAGCTCCATCAGTCGAGGGAAATTATGAAAAATATTGAGCCTACACTACGGCGGTGTTTTGAGGATGGATAAGGAGGGGCAAGAGTATTTAGGCCCCATTTCCACTAACATTTTTGCGCTACAACTTATGGGCTTTTGTGAAGTTGGTCACACCAAACTAATTTTTTTTGTCAAAAGTTAAAGTTGTTTCCACTAAACAACATTCAACATATTTTCTTCTTACCACCTAACACATTTTCTACAATTTTTAGTTTAGTTGAAACAACTTGACTATGAATAGTAACTAAAATAACTTTTAGCTTACCGAAAAAGCCCCCTTAGCAACGGAGAAAATGATAGAGAAAGCCAAAAAATAGAGGAAGGAAGGAAATGTCAGAAAATTTGTCTTTCTAGTAATGATGAGGTTTGTAGCAGAGCTGCAGATGGATACTGTTACGAGTCTTACGACCTTAATTTAGTAGGTTCACTAAATTCAGCCATGTACATAAAACCTCTTCGGCAGCCTTCCATCCATTTTCTGAGGATGGTTATGCTCAAAAACTTGTATCACTTGGGTGTCACAGTTAACCACCACACCCGAGACTGAAATTGGATGGATTGCGAAGTTCACAATTTAAGCCTTTATGCGATGCAAGCTTCCATCCCCAGATCCATTTATTAGGACTCTTTTAAAGGGTTGGTTCAACTCGAGTTTTATCACACATCTCCACATATACACATGCGCCTGCGCCTGTGTGTGAGAGAGAGAGAGAGACAGAGAGAGAGAGAGAGAGAGAGAGAGAGTAACGGCCAAGTCATATTCAGTTTGCTGGTCTGAATGCCATGCCTTCTTTAGCAGAGAAATAGCACAACGTTCATCCCCCAACTAAATGCTGGAGAAAAATCATCAAAACTCTTAAGTAATTTTTTCCATGCAAAAACTTTCCAAATTTCCCAAATGAAGTGTTCATTAGCCATTGAAGGCCTTTTTCGGGAGACAATCTAATTATTTTTCCAGGGTGAAGGGAGGAGGAGGTTGGGGAACACCGCAAAAAGGTGGATAAAGAATAAAGTTGCACATACAAGAGAATGTTGAGAGGGAAAAAAAAAATGATTCAGGGCATTTCTCGCCAATCTTAAGCAGTTGCAGCCATTGGAACAGATCTGTAACAGGCTCTCTTTGCTGCACGTACAATATCCTCAATCTATTCAATATATGTCCAAAAGCCAGGGAAATTGTGTTAGCAGCTGGAAAATTTAATCAACTTCTGCAACTCAACCACATTTCAAAGAAAAAGCCGTTCTAATCTAACTGATAATCATATGTTATCATTGTGCCCCTCGAGCTTAAAATGTCGATATCAACCTTTGATTCTTCTTTTCAATGTCCTTGAGCTTTTAAAGTCTTGTATAGACCAAACAGGTTAAAATCATGAGAAAGTAACAATAAGTGAAACATGGGACAGAGCAAACCAATGTCGGTTCCAGGTAAAGTTGAAAGATTGCTTGATTACTTGATCTCTAAAGGATTCCAAAGTTGATTAGTTCCACATCCAATGCAAGTTGACACTTGGCTTGATTACTTCATCTCTAATTTTTTCCATATCAACTAATTGAGCTCAATAACTTTCACGTGAATATGTGATTACAGATCTCTTCACTTCCAAAACTAAAGAGACTAAGGAGGACGTTATAGGGTTGAAATCCACACCTTGTTTTGATTTTAATTGGAAGCACCCAGAGTAATTTCTTTTCAAACTTGAGATGAGGTTCATGGAGGCGTAAGCAATGGGTAGGTGGGTCACACAAGTGTCCAAAGAGTATTATCCAGTTCAAAACACTAAAAATAAGGAGACATTGGGACACATATCATGGCGTACGAGTGTGAGAAACATACATGCTGGTTAGCTTGTAAAAGTTTGATGGCTATATATAGAAAATAATAACTTTGAGGATAACATAATTTGAACCAAAGATTGAGGGAAAACACGATATTTAACCTGAAAGAAAATGATTGAAAATTTGGAGGAGGTTAAGGAATATATATTCCACATTTCCTAGTTCAAAATGTGGCATTCCACTAGTGCCTAGCCAATTGCATCTTTGATTCCTTGGGAAATTCCGCTACATATTGTAAAGATCTCAAGAAGGACCATTAGAGATTATTCAGTCAAGTTTCTTCGAGAAAAACACAGCAGAAAATGCTGTCATTAATAACCACATAATACACCGAGGGATGCCCATGCACAGCCACAAGATTATCAAACCATTTGCCTTCATAGTTGAATTATCCATTTGATAATTCCACAAACACTGCAACCATGCATGAAATATTTGAAAGCAAAGGCAAAGAAATTTTCCAAAGACAAACCTGTGGGACCGCCATCCTCTCAAGATTTGCAGCATAAGGCATGGGAACATCTGCTGCTGAAATCCTCTCCACTGGTGCATCAAGATACTCAAAACTCTCCTCAACAACAGATGCACTGTCAAAAGCAACAAACACCATTTGATGCAAAATTCATTTGGCAAAGGACTGGAAGCATGTTAGGGAGAGAGAGAAGACTTTGTGTGGTGAAAAGAAGGTTACCATATCTCAGCACCGACACCATGTTGAGGGAATCCTTCTTCAACAGTTACGAGTCTATTGGTTTTTCTGACAGAAGCATTGATTGCAGCTCTATCAAGTGGGCGTATTGAGCGGAGATTTATAACCTGTACAGAAAAGAGAAGCAATCACTTTTTCAAAATACCATAGCAGAAAACCTCTACACGTTAATTTTGCAAACCCCTTCGAGGAAGCAAGTTTGAAATTTACAAGTTACCTCAGCACTAATTCCTTCCTTGGCAAGAATTTCAGCTGCCTGAGCATGATACCAATTATTTTGTTACCAAAAGAAGAAAAAAAGAAGGGTTAAATGCTAGCAATTTAAGTTGAACACTTTCAAGAAACCAAAGGAAAAACGGAAGGATAAAATTCTACAAAAAGTTTGGCGTACAGCAAACACCATAGGATAGAGGTGGCATCACGCTTTCTTTTTCAATAATGCAAGGCGAAACAAAGGCAGAGAATCAACAGTGTTTATACTTCATATGCATAAAATGCAAGAAAAGAGACTAAGAGAGTTTCTGAGCTTTGACCAATGGTTACGTAGAAATGCAAGCATTACTAACGCATTCTCCCATTAGACATGGATATCGTTATCTACTTTATGCACTGCAAAAAAGACTATGCTCGTGAAGAAAAATAAAAATGAATTGTCCATTCTGCACGAGCCAGATAATAACTTAGGCTCCCAGATGTCAGGAGCATCTCTACCACCGTGACTGTAGTGTAGGATCAAAATTAAGCCGAGTCCAGTTTTGGTAGCAGTAATCTTGTTGGATCAAAATTAAGCCGAGTCCGGTTTTGGTAGCAGTAATCTTAAGGCTGAAGCGTGCATGTGGACATGGTAGCTATATTTTCTGTTTCTCATTGTCAACCATCAAAAGTTGCATTTCAGGATCCCTGACATCATAAGCACCACTTTGAATCCGGATTCCAGTATATGAAACAAACAAGTTCCATAATTTTGTAGAGAAGACGTGTATTTCCTGTTGTTGTACCTAGTGGTCTAAAGTATCAATTGGAACCGAGTACTTCAGTATCCTTCAAAATTATTTCCTTCCATCCTATGCAGGGAAAGACAACAAAAAGTCACAAATAACATTTCAGGAAAATGTAAAAGCAATGGTCTGAAGAGCATCATCTACAGTGTACAGTGCAATTCTATCCCGTGTGACCAGACCCATGCAGGATTTAGCATTTTCAACCTCCTAATCTGTTCTTTGCGACCAAAATGGAAAAAAGATTGCTCTATGGTTAAATAAAAACATAAACAAATAACATGGTTAGTCACTCAGAGGGTCCGACCCCACATGAGAAAAGAATGACTAACCTTGAGAGCATAACCAACCATCTTGGAGAAAGCAGTAATGGTCACATGTTTACCTTCACGTTCTATCTGCCAATAACTAAGAAGTGAGCAAGGATCACAGTAGTCGATGACGAAAATAAACGATAATCATGTCAAGAGAAAAGTACCTTAGCTTTCCCTATAGGAAGACAGAAACTAGAATCCAAAACCTCTGCTGAAACAGGAAAGGACTCGCCATACCTGTAGGATACAATCAGATCCACACCACTGACTTTGCTCTGCTTAGAAAACTCGTCAAAATCACAATGCGCCTTAATACTTACAGCAACTCATTTTCAAGGAAAACAACCGGGTCTGGGTCCCTTATAGCAGCTTTTAGCAAGCCCCTAGCATCTTCTGATGAGTATGGAGTCAGCACCTTTAATCCTGGACAGGAACCAAACCATGCTGCATAACACTGCACAAAACCAGTCAGAAGATATAGATTCAGTCTGAAGGACTGAACTTACGAATCTGTTTAAGAACAAGTAATGAAAAATGCATCCTCAACCAAAGAGATGCTTGTTAAACCATCAGACACACCATTCAAGACATTTTCTTCTATTTTTCTGCTTAAATTTTAGGTCACGACTTGTCAATTTAAGATCTTCCACCTCCTAAAATTAACGCATGTCACATGGATGTTTGAATTCTACTTACATTTTCTATTAATCATATGATATCTGTTGATAAGCTTCTCCATGAATGCAAATGGTAACAAGGTATCTCGTGCACTCTGGTTTGCCAGTCCCAATATGAAATGTTTACCTAGTGTAGAGAGAAAACTCATACTCCCAGTGCAAGACTATGGACAAAACATGAACATTCAACCAACTAAATTCTTCTCGATGCATTTAATGGGAGCACATTTAGTTTGAGAGACATTCCAAAGTATCAATGCGCATTGCAATATAGATCTTTCCTTTTCCATTGGTTCAACAATTTACGTGGACTGTAGAAAGCCTCGCAATATAGATCTTTCCTTTTCCATTGGTTCAACAATTTACGTGGACTGTAGAAAGCCTCACTAGATCATGGACAAGTGTATTCAACTGATCCAAATTTATACCCCATAAAATATCTATCTCCGTAATGCTTTGCCGTAGCTACAAACGCAAGGAAACCAAAGAATATGAAGCAGGCTACCAACATATAAGAATTGAATACGTACTTGGGAATGCTGTGCACCAACTCCGGCAGCAGCACCATTTGGTCCTCTAAAGACTATAGGTACAGATATCTGACCAGCAGACATATAGTTTGATTTTGCAGCAGAATTAATAATGTGGTCAATTGCCTGCAACAAAATCAAATTGAGTCCAGATACCAAAGCAACAAGTGGTGTGAGGTCACCCTAGAAGGAAGAGAGACACTAGTATAAACCACAAAGCATACATATATCAGGTTTGAATTAATCATGCAATTTAAGCGATTATACCTCATTAACATATTCAAACAAAAAAGGGGCCTCAATGAACCCAATAACCAAGCTGTCACACAAACTTTGAATTCACGCACTCCTGATAACTGAAGCACAGCTTCTTCAAAACAAATAATGAAGTACAAACACTTCCGCTTCAATCGCTATTACATAATTCCTTGAAATATGAATATTTAATCAACTTTTTTTCTTTCTTTCTTTTTTCCCTGTTGTAATTTGGTCCTCATTTATTTGCATTACATGGTTGAAACACTGGAGATGCAATGGCTTTTCAGAAGCAAGCAACGCCATACAAAAAAACTGTTGGCCAATCTTATAGTTGGTGAATTCTTGCAACTGATCTTTCAAATAAATTCTGTGAGGGTTGCCAACAGCATCATGCACCCGATAGAAAAAAACTAAAGGCAGCATATCACAATTCCTATTAAGTTTATCTGTTTGTAACATATCCAATTCAACCATCACATCCTAGTGCTAAAGAACATACACACTAACCAATTGAAAGATTCCAAACCTGAAATTCAAAGAAGAAATTCAGTTTCCACAGGACCACATCCTATTTATATACCAAATAGGACATTTTATATCCAGCCGACCTCAGTGCATTGCACAGAAGGGCAACAAATACCTATACTGTTGACATGGTTGACAGAGATTTGTTTGTCTATTAATTACATACTAGAGGCATTCTCGTATTTGTTGTGGAAATGATATTAATAAATGGGAAGGTACAACAACTGATTGCCAGAACCGTAAAGCTATTTCTCCGAGCTCTCTGCACCTCTCTTTTCTTTCCTTCTCCTATTTTAACCCAAACTTAATAGTATACAACTCAACAGCGGTAATTTACAATGTCTATAGTGATGAGTCTAATGATATGTACCATAACACACGCATTGGCACAAGACCAAACTTTTTACTTCAATTCACAATCTGCATACAGTATAGCTTAAAACATTCATATGCATTTATTTAAATGGAGGGGAAACAAAGAGAGAAACTATGACCTGCATGGAGAAGTTAAATGTCATAAATTCTACAACAGGCTTCAGACCGTAGTAAGCAGCACCAACTCCAATCCCAGTAAAGCCAGCCTTCAAAATTTGAACAATAGCTCAAACATCATAATTTTACACAGCAAAGACAAGTATTTCAGCATTGTTCGGAAAACTTGAAAATGCAAATAGTTCAATTTAAAAGACAAAGAAACCAACTCTTCCGATATAAGGACTCACCTCTGTAATAGGAGTATCACGAACCCTCTCAGGACCATACTTATCCAAAAGCCCTTTGGAAATCTACAACCATTTTGAAATTGGAAGAATAACTTTTAGAGGAAGAAATGTGTAGTGCAAAGCATAACTTAAAAAGGCCACGATTCGTTTCAAGTCTAGCAAAGCATTACTAACCTTGTAAGCACCCTGATATTCGCCAACCTGCATATGGAAAAAACAAAAAGTCAAGCATGATTAAACCCCCATATGACCAAACAAACCACAAAACATGAAAACATGCCTTGAATCAAAGCTTCTACAAACCTCTTCGCCCATCAAAAACACTTTGGGATCTGCAGACATTTCTTCATCAAGAGCAGAATTCAAAGCATCTCGCACTGTCATCTGCAGGCAACAATCAGTTGCATCATCATTAGACCTACTAAGTAGAGAAAGGTCGTAATGTGCATGCTAATTCCAGCTCATTACAAAACACATCTTCACTATTAACATCCTCCAGTGGTGGTTGTGGGGGGGGGGGGGGGGGGAGAGAGAGAGAGAGAGAGAGTGGGGCCTCGATGAACGCAGATATTCCTATCGAAAATTATTACTCCCTCTGTTCCAAAAAGATTGTCCACGAAGCAGAACAAGAACTCAAAAGATCCAACTTTTTTGTCACAAAGGAAAAGAACCGCTAATAACTAGTTATTTGCGGAAAGAGAAATGAATATCTTTCGACAAAAGTGCATTCTTTTCAACACTTGGAGATGCTTTTACGGTAGTATTTTAATATCTCTGTGAAAAGATTGTCCACTATGCAAAAGTTAATTGTATCAAAAGTGTATATGTTAGCAACATTGCTTCCACGGTGTAAATGTTGTTTCTTCTATCTTTCTCAAAAAAATTCCAAGGGGAAATACTTATATCAATTCCATCTTGAGAGATGCATATCCAAGTGAATTGCCAAATTTAGCTATACTTAAACTTTATAAGTATGACAGCCAATTTAGCCATTTGAGAAGGAAAATTAGAACTTCATGCTAAAACATAGTTATCTTTTGATTATTGATTATTCAGATGCACCAACTACACTAGTTAGGGAATCACATTGATAGCTTCGACTTGTGTCCTAGCTCGTCTAAAGCATATCGATGGATAAATCCTAAAAACCATACTACCCCCACGTGAAATTTAATCACTAAACTACATATATCAAACATAAATAACTCTTCACCACATAAAACACGAATTAGTTCCGGGTCAAACAACTACGAAGCGTATCGAGATGTGATTATGTATAGTCACCTCTTTTGCTCCAGAAGAGTAACTCCTGGAGGCGCAAAGTAGGGCTTGAACCTGCATCCCCGAGAATAACAGTTTTTGAAGTTAACCGATTGATTGAATAATAAAAAAAATTAGAAAATTTAAAAAGATAATGAATTGAGGAGATAGGAGTTTAAGATTATACCGAAGCATTAATGCCTTGGTGAGCAATCCTTTGCCTTACGATTCCCAACATCTTCTCTGATTCTCAGCTTAATTAAAAGTACCTAAAACAAGGAAATAGCTTTTCAGTCAATGAAAGCGATAATTTCTACTAGATCAAAGACATTCGTTCAAATAAAAGTCTTCACCGAAAAGCTGAAAATGGGCACATATATATGTATAGAGAGGGAGTTGAAGAGTAGAAACCTAGAGGCTAGAGAGAGGTTGGTGAGGAGCGATGACGAGAAAAGATCTGGAGAGGGAGGGAACTCAAGGGAAGGTCAGAGAAAGAAAGAGAGAGAGAGAGAGTTGGCTTTGGCGTGGTTTGGTAGAGGTGTGCAAATCTATCGAGCTTTGACAAGTGAAACGACGGCTCAAATATGGTGAGTCAGAGGCGATTTATTATCAAAAAAAAAAAAAGTCAGAGGCGATTTTCTGTGCCGAAAACCGGCTGAAAATTTTCGGTACAGAGGAAGGGATTTTCGAGACAGAAGAGATCAGACCCCTGTGAATTTTGGCTAAAATTCTACCGTGAAGAGAAAAATACTTGGATCAAGATTGTACGGTTGACTCTGAATCGTTCATCTTGAAAATCAATGGTTATCTATTACTGGTAAAAGCCTTTTATTAACAGTAAGAGATTGAAAACAAATCTAGACCGTTAAAAATATTATCTGACAATTGCGATCACTTGAACCGCGTCTCTGTAGTCCAGTTTTGGACCGTAGACAAACTTGATTCAATTACTTCAACCAACATGCAGCGTTAAATCGTTAATTTTGACCCAAATTCATGAATTCCTTCTTGGGTTTTTGGAATCAATTACTGTTTTTTAAGTTATAATGATAATGATACACTATACATTATGAATCTCTTTATTAAAATTCATAAATAGTATGCATAATACATTTTACATAATTACTTTACATGTGAAAATACAATCAAGATAATTATAAAAATTGTATCACATTGCTCACTTAAGTCACCCAAGATAATTTATACGGTTCATAAAAAATTAATTAATTTGTCTCTCTTGGACAATTTTTCATGTATTGTAGTAACATTTTTGGTCATGCAAATTTGGTTAATAAGTATAATTTTAAGGTTACTCCACCTATTATCAATTGATTTTAAGTAAGAACCCTCCAAGAAAATCTAACATGGAGGTTGCACTTTTCGAATCATTTTTACGAATAGATTATAGTAGTAAAATATTACATAGTGGGTGGCCAAAAACCAACAATTAAAAAATACAAAATATATAAAAATGCAAAAGAGGGTCCTAACGACTCCTTCAATAAGGGGTCCGATCTCCTCTGTCCCAAAAAACCGAAGGGCTTTTTTGCCGTTGTATTGTGATTTTCTTTATGTGTCAAATTTAATAACCGAAAAATACCTCTACACAGAGGCACATGAGTTATTGGCACAGAAAATCCTGCCTCATTCGTTAAATGGTTTCAAAAGTCAAACATACGACCTTAGTAAAGTAATGATATACCATAAAGTACATCGGCCACATAATACCCACATTAGTGACAACTCACACCAGTCACACCACCACACTATATAAATCATTTATGCCACTCCAAAATAAGTAATGTCATGCCAAATTTACCACCATATCCCACTGATATCACTAACGCCACCTGCAAAATTTCAAATGTCACAGTAAAATTTGTAAACACCATACAAATTTTTTAGTAACTTCACCGTAAAAGAGCTGTTTTATGTTTTTTTTTTTTTGATAAGTACTTTATGTTAGTCTTGTTTTATTCATTTGATAAATGGTTCCCAATTTTGATTTTCGCTGTCTTATTTATTCGCCAATCATAATTAAGACTTGCTTTAAGCATCATCATAGTTAGCAAATAGCAAGTGCCCTAAAATATTACTTCCAAGGTATGTACAATATGATAATCAGAGAGTTTAAATATTTAGTGGGTGCTTAAAGTAGGAATTTTTTAACGATTGAGTGATCAAAAGAGAGTTTGTTTTGGTTGAAAATATACAGTAAGAGTCATTTTTATATTATATCTAAACAAAAAAGAGAGTATTTGTTTTCATCTTCATTTGCAGACTCCAAATAAAAAAAGATTTAATATACTATATATTGGTAGTTGTATTTGGGCTCAAATAGCATTAATGAAGTGGGTCTAGTAAGATTAGAAATACTCAAAGTATAATCACAGATGACTATGACAAGTGAGAAGACAACGATTCTAAACACTTATAAATGAGATTGACTTTTATAGACGATGAAATGATTTTGATTGGCAAGGTGATTCATATCAACGATGGTAAAAATTTCATGATACAATATACCGGTCTAAGATATTTTCAGCAATATTAAAAATAGTCAAAGGTGATGTTAGAAAGTTTATTTTCTTATTTTTATATCTTATTTGGAATATTGCAACCAATAAAAGATGAGCATACGATTTCAACGCCTTCAATAATTAGTTTTGTGAATTATAGTCAATATTCGAAAGTATATTTTTCATTATTATTCGTCTGCACTATAAAATTATTACTATTGATTAATACCGATACAACTGGTCAAGGACGCAAAGCAATTCCTAGCCAAAGAATGTTAAGAATACTCAGAAAAAAATGAGAGGGCCGGTAAGGGTATGCATTCTGTTTATTGGTTTAAAATTCAAAATTTGAATCTTGAGCTTTAATGTGATTAGTTAATAAAATTACACAAGTTTAATTATTAGATCTATGACGTATTATCATTTTCCGGTGCTAAGGGCGGTGTTCGAAAGTGTACTATATCTTCGTATTAATATAACTGGATTGATCTTGTTCGTAAAGAAAAACAGACAAATTGGTGCCCAATAGAATAGACCCGTGATGACCCGTTTTGCCACAGATAATTTGGTTTCGGCCCAATAGAATGCTCGACTAGCACAACTTGAGTGAGTATTGGGCCGTAGCCCAATGGTGCGTTTAGCCCATTTCTTCATCTTCTTCATTGTCGTCTTGGTCGAATTTTTTCTAGGGTTTATTTTTGTTTGTTTGTAGAATTCGAAGTTCAAGAGCGAACACCAGTAGAGAGAATTCTTCACTTGCTTGCTTCAATGGATCCTTCTGCTTTAAATTCTGCCGAACTGGAGCACTTCATCACTGTACGTTTCAGACTTCCGTTATATTTCTGTATCTATATGTGTGTATATCACTTTATGCACTGGCTTCAGTATCATCAGCTCACAAGGATGTAGCTACGATCCATTATTTTTTAGGCATTTTATTCCTGTTTGCAATAAAATTTGGAGGTGATGTTGGTTATTCGGTGCTCTTTTTCGGAGTCCAAGTTTTGGCCATTAATTGTATGAATAATGGATGAGAAAGGGATTTCTTGCATAAAACTGAGTTTTTCTAAGATTTTTTTTTTATAGGAATTTGAGGTGAAATTATGTTCTTAGCCAGCCTTGTATGGAGTTGTGAAAAGGAAGTTGAAGTGAAAGGCAAGTGGATTGATAGCCCAATGGTAGTAACCATGTACTTCCACGTTGACTGGGTTTGAGCTTCACAAATTACAACAAACACTTCTGACTTTCGCCGAACTAAAAAGAGAGTTGAAGTCAAACGAATTTTGTTTTGTTAATTGTTTTGGCAACATTAGGGCTTTGTTTTTGATAGATGTGAATTCCAATCGGGGTGATTTCACGTGTGTTGAACGGTAATAGTGGAGGTTTAGCTATGGGTGGCTTGTGAAACTAGAGTGGAAGTTGACTTAGAGGTAGAAGAGACATTTTGTTGGGACCCTTGTATTAGATAAAGAAATCCATATGAAAGCTTCAAAAAGTTTGAGCTTTTGTCATTGACCCCTTTGTTGATATTTACATCTGTGCAAATGGAGATAGATTATTGATTTGTTGAGAGATGTATCAAGGGAAAGGAAAATGATGGGAAATTAAGAATGAACTTGCTACGTTTTTCACTTCATTCATCTTTTCCTTTCCCTCCATTAATCTCTCCAAAAATACTTTATCCAAATACAGGCTAAAGGAAAATGCCAAAAAGAATATAGTGGTATTTGCATAGAAAAAGGCAAGGGATCTCTTTTATGTATCGTTTCATGCAATCGAACCACATAATTGCAACTGAAAGGCTGGTGAAGGTTTACCGGAACTGAATATCATGTGTTGCAATGGCTCCATTTTTCCTCAGCTGAGGAACTGAGACTTATTTATGTCTACTGCTTTGGGCTAGTTTTCCTGAATTATTTGCTTTTACTAACCTGAAAGCGCATTCTGTTCTGATCCTTACTCTTCTGTTGTACCCCACAAGATGTTAGGCCTGCTTTCTCCTATGCCCTTCGAAATCCTCAAATTGTCTTAAAGCATCTGAGACATTGGTACTTTTGGACTGTGGAAAGCCAAATCCGATTGTAGAGTTTTGGAACTATGGCCAAGTGGCATAATCCTATTCATTGCAAGGAGATTATGAGATGGATACAAGATTTTTTTATGCTTTTTCGTACACTATGATTGGACAGAACCAATAAATAAATGACAGTTTGTTGGAGATAAAATGTGGAGACAGATGAGTTCCAAAAGGTAGGAATTTTTTTTTTCCTGTTGGTTTAGATGTCTAGAGCCTAGTGTTGGACAATATTTGAGGGTGTAAGTTATTTATTAAAGCCAACTTGTTTCGATGATGATTATCAGGGCCTGATTGAATGTGCTGGGACAGAGATACAAGACTTGATGCTTTGATGTAATAGTGGAAGTGTCCTTGAGAGTAGAATGTGGCTCATGTGTAGTTGATCCAGAGGTGGAATACCGTAGATTGAGTAGGTAGTTTTTAATGGGGGTACTTACAGTAGGACTCGCAGGGGGATTCTCGAAGCTGTCTTATATTCAACTGGTAATCTATATATGATGGGTTGAAAAGTGCATTCCTGATGAATTGAATCTTTTGGGTTGATCAGTACGACATGCAGTTAGTGTTAGAAAACTTGTGTTACTCAGAACCATGAGAATTATCAGTTACCCACCTGCCTTAAGTTTCTAGCCTGACTCGCAAAAAAATAGTCATCAACTGTGGACAATTCAAATCTTGTTGGAACTTATATAGAGTTTGTTTATTTTTCTATGTTCAGCTTTCTGGGAACCTAACCGTTTCTCACCATTATGGGGTTACAATTTCTGAATCTATGCATGCAGCAAGAAAAGCAAAAGGCCATGGTTAACGAAATGGTGGCAAAGCTTACAAGTGTATGCTGGGACAAATGCATTACTAGTACTCCTGGAAGCAAGTTCAGCTCTGGTGAATCTTCTTGCCTTTCCAACTGTGCTCAGCGCTCTCTTGATCTGAGTATGATTATCATGAAACGCCTTCAGTCGATGAATTCCATGCCCTGAATACCATGAACATGGGCTGGTTGTCTTCGTTGTCCCATTTTATTACTTGTAGTCTTCTGTTACTCCATTTCACCTGTTACTTTTCAATGGAATTGTTATCCTTTTTGTTACATAATGTAAACTTTTGCTTTTAGTCATACAATTTCTAGTACTCCTATTGCAAGGCAAAGAGCATCATGTTGGTTTGACATCTATTCAAACTGTGGTGTGTCTTGAAGGCAAAAGACCCACACCTCCATAGCTGGTGGTTAGACAACAAAGGTATAGTTAGTAACTTAGTAGGCAGTGAGAAGGTTTTCATGTTGATCTCTATGTTTAAGATTGTTAGGCATCATCAGAATTTCAGCTTTGTTCGGAAACTGATGTTTGGAACAATATTTTGGTATTTTTCTGTGTTTGGGAGAGATGGGTTTGTTCAATATTTTTTTGTACGATATCTCTTTCACCTGATCACCATTTTATGCTACCTTTTCCATATTGCAGATGGGTTTGTTCAAATTAGGTTTGAGGTTTGGGTTTGTTCATGTGCTTTTCTCTTTCTAGGGTTGCACATACACTCTCTCACACACAGGAGAGAGAGAGAGAGAGAGAGAGAGAGAGAGAGAGAGAGAGAGAGAGAGAGCTCTTGGTGGGATGAAAAGTGAGTGGTGTGTGTGCGCGCGCAAGTAAAGATGAGATGGGTTCTGTTAATTTGGCTTACAGAGGTGAACAGAGGGTAGGTTTTTATATGTTCAAATTAAAAACTCTGGTTGGATTTGCGTCATGTCTGTTTTGTATGCCCTTTGTTACCAATCAAATGTTACATCTAGTTGGAACATTACACGAGATTAACGAATTTGGATTGACTTTTTTCTTACACAATTGCGACTAGACATGGCCCGAAGATATAGAAATTGAAAACTCGTGTAATCCGAAGTTGACGATGTCAACCTTTCTAGTAATTGTTCGTATCCGGTTGACTTGAAATGTACACAACTAACCTGAAGTGGACTCGAGCCTATGGACCGTAGGTTTTCTGTTGGAAAGTATGAGATCAATTAAAATCTTCTTCCAAGTATGATTATCCATCCAAACACTGTACAAAAAGGCACAAAAGATGCCATTTCATATGATTCCCTTCCACTGAAAAGGTTAATCTTACTCTTGAACATAGTTCCAAAGCTCTAGGACTTCCTTTGGAATCGGCTTCCACGCCAATGTTTCACGGCATCTAAAGATAATTTTCGGATTTGGTAGGCATGCAGAGAGTAGACCTTAAGTTGTCAGATAAAGTAGATATCAGGCCTAAAATGCAAGGGGATAAAGGTTTTATTCTATCTTGCCCTGGAAACTAGCAAATCGAAAATCTATAAATTAAACTTCAGAACTC
>BPLS01000563.1:189363-203815 GCA_019656275.1 Rhododendron kiyosumense
TCATTGTAATCTGATGGTTGAGAGAGAGAGAGAGAGAGAGAGAGAGAGAGAGAGAGAGACGAAATTATATGCACAACAATTGCAACAGAGGAGGAGTGAAACAGAAGGTTAAGGGCCAAAGCCAACAAAATCTAAGGCTTACAATTCATCACCTTACATACCAAACAAAATAACCCCAGTAACAAGGTTTTATCAAAAACTACTTCAGAAAACATCAGTAGAACATGGCATAGCTAATACAAAACAGCTGTTTATCTAATGCTTTGGTTTTTTGACCAAAACGAGCCCACCATCATCGCATACTTTAGAGGGGATGTACATATTTTATCACACTTCCACACATCAGCAATTCAAAAATACCTACTGTAGAAATGCATGCAGAAATCGACGATTGAGGTGGGTAATCCCCAGAATCTAAAAGGAAAGGCCGAAGAGAGGAACCTGTCATCCTCCAAAAACAGCTGCAGATTCTTGGTCTTCATCAGGAACCCGATTGCGCACTCATCAAATTCCACAAGGAATCCCAATTTGATCAGTTCAGCCAGTTGGTCAATCGAATCTTCCTTCTCCCACAGCAATCCCCCGGCTATTGCTTCAGAAAAATATGTAGCATATTCAATGTTACTTCTATGTCCACCTGACCTGTTCAAATTCTTCACAAATAACCTTTTACTATCCTTTTCCCAACGGATCATCGGTTTTGCTTCTGCTTTCAAGTTTTCTCCAGAAGAGAGAGTTAAACTGTAGCCAATCATAATTGGCTCTGGTGTCTCAAGCACAGTTAGATTAATGAGGCATCTGACAGCTTCATGCCTATTCTCTGCTTCCATTCGGAGAGTTGGACCAGCTAGAAACCCGAGAATAAGCCTAATCAGTCCCTTCCCAATCAAATTGTCCCTAGGACTTCCTTGATTTAGCCCACCACCATCCATTACAGATGTTTCTTCTTTGCTCACGCATTCAGAAATATTTCGGATGCCAATTTTGCTGTAAACCTCAAGAAGCTTGAACCGAGGGAGGGATGGAGTGCTCGCCTGAGGAAACCAGACAAATATTGGCCACTGTTCGAAAAGATCCTTCAGCTGAAGGTCATCAGCAATGAAAACATCTTGCCTTCTACACAACAAAATTTTACCTGAAGCAGAATATACAGGCAGTTTCAATAAATTATCAACAAGAGTCTTCTCTGTCCTCGAACTCCAGTTATCTGTTACAAATTTCCAAAAGGCATGACAAGTCACAGGCGAAAGTGGCTTCCCAGAACACTCCCATTGCTTCCAAAGCAAACAATAGTCATCAAGTGAAGGATGGGCTTTAACTCCCAAAACATTTGAGAAAAACTTGAGTAAATTTTTCTCATAGTGTTTCTCCAACACCTTCAACTGCATACCAAAGAGATTATCCTCATCTGAGAGTACACATTCTCCCGGTTTTACCCACACTCCATCATCACTCCCATTTGGAATCCAAATCATTCTTGTATCTCCGCTGTTAGGCACCCAGTTGAAGTTCATCAAGTAACTAGAGGTTCGAACGATAGTAGTGAACTTGAAATGAAATTTTATGTGATCAGCAAGCAGGTGACATCCATTTCTAGCTTCAACAGTGACGCCTATTGAACTGAGCTCTTTAGCATAGGATGTAATTTTGGAGCCATAGAATTCTTCATCAATGAATGGTCCATCATCCGGCTGTAAGAATGAACCACAATCAGAATCGAACAGCATGCACTTCTCAGGAGTCCTATAGCCAGAGTGGGTTTTCAACCATCCATTACCAATTTTCTCCAAAAATGAATCAGGCAAAGTCTCATGCTTCTGTTGTTGAAAGTTGCGGACACATTCTAGTAAAGAATACACATTTGCAGGAGTAATTCTACTAGGATCAAGGGGTAAAGAAAGGCCAGCGGCCACAAACCTGAAACCATCCTTCAAAGCAACAACCACTCCTATACTCTTCAGCTCCTCTATAAATTCACGGATGCCCTTGCCATAGTAATTGTCAGTATCATCAATAAAGGGAAGCAAAGAGATACCAGAGAGAGATTCCCAATCAGGGCCAAACAGAATGCAATCCTTTGGAGATCTGCAATCACCTAGGCGAGTTCGTACCCATTTAACCTCACAGATACATCTCTTCAGCTCTTCAGGGAACTCAAAAGTCGTACCCTGTAGCTTTCTGTAACATGCCAGGAATGATAGAACATTGTCTTTACTAATGGAAGGTAGTGCCGATTGCTGCCTGAATACGCAAGCAAATGCTATGGTTGCCTCCTCAAAATCCGCTACGACCCCCAATTGCTTCAACCCATTCTTGTACAAGACGATGCTGTTCCCATAGAAGTTTTCGTCAATAGATGGGAAGCAATTGAAAACATGAAGAAGGCAACCCCATGCAGGATTCAACAGATATGACCCAACTGGATACGTGTAACCCATGTTTGTCTTCAAAAATTTGTTGTTTCTAAACGCTTGAACAAACTTGTCAGATGATTTCAGAAGCTGTAAACATTGCAGTACAAAAAGTCCAGATTCAGCAGTTTGAGCATTGATGTGAGCTGGAGATTTTAGATGATCAGACACAACCTGGTAATTTTGACCGAAGCTAATTACAACACCCAGCAGCTGGAGTTCAGTTTTGAAATCAATGATTTCCTCACCGTAGTAGTCTTGATCAATAAATGGGATGTCGCTGATCTGTGATGCAACTCTCCATTCATCATCATACAAAACAGATCCAACAGGGGACCTGTAGCCAAGTGAAGTTTTCAACCATTTCCCTAATCTGATACTATGGATAAACTCTTCAGCAGAAAGAAATTTATCCTTCAAAAACTTAATAAACTTCAGTATCGAAATCACATTCCCTCTCGTCAGAGTAGAGGAAGCCATCAGAGACATGAGATGCTTCCCAACAAATTGACAAGCCTCTCCATATTCAAACATCACTCCTATTGCTCGCAACTCATCTTTGTATCCATCTATTTCATCCCCATAAAAACTCCGATCAATTATTGGGATATCAACAAGCGCACATTCGTTTTGCAGAAGTTGGCCCCACGATGAGGATGGTAGGAATGACTGAGATGGAGGCCTATAGCCAGGACTGTTGCTCAGGGAAATCTTCATCCAGCTTCCGTCCTTAATGCATGACAAGAAATTTCTGGGCAGTTTGACGCCCTTTTGTTTCCTGTTACGAATCCAATCCAAAAGCAAGAACGTGTTTTGCTTGGTAAGCGGGGAACACAATGTAGGAATAGCAACATCTGGAGGAGATAAATCAGGGACGTCAGAGGCTCCAAGATTACTTTTAAGGAAAGAAATAAGCTGCTTCTCAGGAGTACATACACCAGCAAATGTGCCCGAGTGCAAATAGTCTTCTCCTAGCTCAACAAAACCTTGGTATCTCCAAGGATTTGAACCAAGCAGACTGAACCATTTGCTTCCATTAGCAGGAACAAGAACCCCTTTACCTTGTGCTGTCACCCGCCCATAGTTGTCCACTAGTGGCATACTACGACATAAATGATTAACCTCCATCCAAGACAAATGGTTCTTTGTAAGTGAGTGATATAAGAAGTGAACATAAGTAATAACAAGCTTCCGATCAATAAATAGTGATTTAGCAAGTAAAGCTGTATATTGGTAGACATTAACAGCATCAACCTTCAGCTCTTTTGAGAGCCATTCCAATAGTGTCTGCCTCTTCGAACATCGATGGATGGCTTCTTGTGTGGATTTAGGTAAGAAAAGCCGGCCAATTCTAAATTCCTGGTTCCAATCAATCAGCCATGATATCTGATGAGGTTCACGGGATAGAAGAACTGCTGTCACAATCTGCTGGGAGACATTATTTACAGTGTAAAAAGACACATCCCCATTGAGATTCACATACTTCAGAAGTGGTATGTTTCTGATGTTAGTTCTCTGAAAATTAGAACTCCATTTCTCAGCTAGAAACAACAGAATATCCAAATACACCTCCTCTGACACTCCCAATACGAGATTAGTTAACCGGAGGCAGTTTGCATACCATTCGTCCTCTACAAGTTTCAATCCCAAGAAATTCAATATGTGGTCATAGTCCTTTCTATCGAATGAAGAACTAAGCACATACCGCCCATTGGAAGAAACATTGTGCAAGCTCAGCCCTTCCTCCTTCCTCGCCTTATCTAATATGCTCCAAAAAGCAGGCATTAGCCTCCATACTTCACCGGGTTTACGAAAAAGCTTATGGTCCGTGTATGACTCACAAGGTATTATAGTTTCATCCAACAATTTTGCTTTGATTTTTTCCCGAACAACATTCAACTGGGGATAAGGAGAGCTGTTGATAGGTAAGAACTCAAACATACGAGGTAGGCTAGATACTGGAGCATCTTCTACTGATTTCACCAGCGAAATTAATGCAGAGATAAAAGCAGAGGGCACGTTGTCAAGAATCCCTTGGTTCCATTTGTTATCCAAGAGGATGGTTTCCCTTGACGACGCTAGAAGAAAATCTGCCTGAATTATAAAGGGAAAATTTGTAACCATCTCTGTAGGGAGGAATGCGTAGATTCCAGGAGTTTGCATGCCTCTGTTGAGGCGCTGCCCATTTGGAAAAGCCAAAGTGATCGCCAACTCTTCCACATCCATTCTTCTTTCCACTTTACTTTCCTGCTTAACAGGAAACCTCTGCCTCCACATATGGTAGCTGCATTCTTTTTCCAAGTTGTCACCTTTTTCATTGGCAGAGAGATGGAGCAGAAAGGACTCAGCATCGATGTTCTTCCTTGTAGCAAAATTAGTCTCGCTTGAAATTGATATTGCAGTCACAGAATTAAGCTTAGAATCCTTGTTATCTTCCTTGATTGAAAGCCTCTTTATCTTCGAAAGAAATAAAAGTAGTTCAGGATGAACACTGGAGAGTTGCTGTTTCACGGGTATAACCTTGTCGGGCTTCAGAGGCAACACAATTATTGTGGTGGGAAGAGAAGTACCAGAACCATATACATGCTTTATGTTGGAAAGAGTCGGGTCTTGATCATCAACCCATTCAGGGACAATGTAACCAACTTTGCACTGTGGGCAAGGTTCTTCATTAAATCTTATTTGATAGCCATTACTAAATACGTAAGGCTGAGATGTGATGAGAAACACACTCTTGAATCCAATACCTGAAATTACAGAGAAAAACTGAAATCCTCCACAAGTAGTCAGGCAATGGAACTCAAATCTGGTCCTTATGAACTCATTGAGTAAAGTAATATAACATTCACATTTGACATGAAAAAGGTCTACAAGTCAAAAGAAAAGGGGAGGTAGGTATCAAACTTACTTTTAACATGTTCAGTCACAATGAAGAAAAAGTAAGAAAGAAATAACTGATTAATAAGAACGCAAATACTCATATTCATCCTTTAGTCCTCATTTATTCCACACTGGAGACTACTTGAAAAAAAAGGGGCTCTGTATCCTGAATTAAATTGAGAACTCACCAGGTTCGGATTGGAGAAGCATTCTATTCGGAAAAGGCAGTGAAAGTAAGCAAAGATAAGTTTTGGGAGGACTGATATTATTTCGTCCGATTGGTTGTGCGATGAAACAGAAAGAAAACAGAGAAGGAACATAACTTACATGACTAGATTTTAAGGAAGAATCGAAGGAGGCTTAGAAAAGGAGGAAAGAAAAATTAAAAAGAAAGTGAGAAGAGCTTTCTTCTTTGCATACCCAATGGAGGAAAAATGTGTAGGAAAGATCTCTAACTCTAGCATATCTCAAACTTTTCAAACTTTTTAACAAACACAACTCCAAAGTTTTCATACTCTTTCACAAGCACAACTCAGACAAGCATGAACAATTTACGAATGCATAACACATTTCTCATTACCCTTAGTTCAAGAATCAATTTACGAATGCATAACACATTTCTCATTACCCTTAGTTCAAGAATCAGTGATCCAGATGAACAATTTATGAAGACACACATATATGTCGGGTCCGTACGCTTAGCAGTAGACCTCCCAAGAATGTGCGATGTTAAGAGTGTCCCGGAGCACCGGTTGGCCGTGCATGTGGAGCACTGACTAATAATTAGACCCAAAGTAGCCACCCAATACTTCTTTATTCCAGCATATGTAATGAAGGGTGTTTAGCTGATGCATACTATGATCGAACAGTTGGCGGACGAAAAAACGTTTGCACCAGTTCCATTGCAGATTGAAGACCATAGAAGGATGATGAATTAAGAGTCGAACTAATCATTTTAAACTGAAAACAAGTTTGATAAAAGACATTGATCATGAAGATATTACCGTCGGAAAATTTGTTGCTGTCATATTTGGGGAACGGTAGCCGTTGGCAAACGTTTCACAACAACATGTTTTTATCTTTCTCGGGCTTACAATAGTGGTCTTTAAGCCTTGTTCCGCTAATTTTTTTAGGCTTATTAGGCGTTTTGTCTTTATTAAAAAATATACTTATTAGTTTCACGCCAAAATTTTGTAGTAGATTATTGATTCGTCTTGACGGCAAGAAATCGAAAAATCCAATTTTTTTTTTCCTTTTATCCAAACATTTTTAGAAATAGCCAAGATAAAAATATAATACCTGTTCCGGATATTTTTAGTATCTTAAACTCATATTTTAATTGAATTATGTGTTTAACTGATATTTTAATTGAATTATGTGTTTATGAGATTAACTCATATTGGGTGGATATTTAACTAAATGCTATTAGTCAGTTGCATAAGTGGAGGGGTGTTGTGGTTGCACTTGATAATCTCGCTAGAGGAGATATTTTGCAAATATCTCTCCTCACTCATTTCCCTGATGTTTTCGGAGAGAGAGAGAAGAGAAAGAAGAAGAGGAAGAGGAGAAAGAAAATAGGTGCAGAGCTGGCTTCTTCATGAATTTATTCGAGGTACCTAGAGAGCTTATAAATTCTTGTAATAATTAATGGATTTTTATGTGTGTGTGTGTATTGTATCGTGTTAAATTTTCAGAATATTCTAAGAAGTGCGAAAAAAGATAAAAATTATAAACCTAGCTATGGTCAAGTTCCTATTTTTGAGTAGACAACTTGCTGATTTGCGGTTTTCATCACTCTTTTTATAGTTAAACAATCCTATTGATTATGGGTCCTTATGGGTATTAAATATATTGATAAGTTGGTGATGTTTTGGCTTTGGAATTACCGAAAAGTATTAAGTATTCGATTGTTAATGAATTTTCGAACACAGACTGTTCTACTCGAAATTGTGTTTCGCTGCACAGATTTTCTGAGTTTGGGGGTGAATTTGACTAGGTTCCCTTACTTTGTATAATTTGAGAAAAATCAGGGATAAACTTTGATATGTGATAATGGTGTGTACCAAATTTGGGATTTATTAGATGCATATTCTAAGTTTGGTGGATTTTACAAGTTTTTTTATGGTTGTTTGGACAAATAAGCCACTTGGTTTTTGCAAGAAAAATCAAGTTTTTTGTCCTTATTCAAATTTTTTTTGCATTTGTTAGTTTGTCGTTAATTTTTGGGGGATTATTACATTGTCATGATGAGAGAAACCTAAAAAAAAAATAAAAAATGACCGATATCATTTTTTTTTAATAAAGACGAAAAATTGGCTTATTGGCGTCTTTATTAAAAAAAAAAATGATTTCAGGGACCCTAGATGTGTGCCAAAGGATTTATTGGGAACCTAGTGGAGTGATTGTGTTTGAACTTCAAGTATGTTTTGGCACACATCTAGGTTTGAGATGGACATATTTGTATCGGGGCGGTTCCGGAAACCCTTAAAAAAGCCCCCCCAAGTTCCCGATCGAATTTCGATGATCTGAGCTGCTCAATGTAATTAAAACGTGATTTTAAAGGTGTCCGCGGGAAATCAGCAAAAAATATGACCAGGAAGGGTTTCATCCAAACAGTTTTTTATTGAACTTTATTAAACGGTTAAATAAAAAACTGCTCAAATCAAGCCCTTTCCGGTTAGTTTTTTGGCTAGTTTCTCGTGGACACCCTTAAAATCACGTTCTGAACACATTAAGCGGCTCGGACTAATCGAGAATTATGAGATTAAGATTTGGAGGGTTTTTTCAAAAGGTTTTCTTAAGGGTTCTTTGAACTGCCCCGTATTTGTATTCATTAAACATTGTTAAACCTATTGTTGGTGTTATAGATTATTATCAGGAGTTGGTTTTAACGTTTAAGCTTTCATTAAACTGATATAGTTAGCTTGTGGCTAGGTAGCAAGCCGGTCAATTGGGGGATGCCGAAACCGTAAGTTTAGCGTATCTTGGTCGATACAAAGGTGAGTGTGTTTGATATGGTTCTTCTCAATATAATATATTGCTGTGATAGTGAGTGTATATCTTGTTAATTGTAATTAGCTTTCGATAAGGTTATCTTTGATGAGATATTGCTTTAGTGGTGAGTGTATATCATACTAATTGATAATTTAGCTGTTGATATGCATGCATGATGATACGTATGCTTGGAGATTGTATATCATGTTAACCGAAGTTTAGTTATTAATATGCATGTTGTTGTATGTTGATTAACTTGATTGTACCCGTGAAAGGATTGTGAAGTGAGTCACACCAAGTCATGGCGCCATACTGTCTAATTAATAGTGAATGGAAGCTTGGGGTGCGGGACACAATATCTTGGGTAAATGGGATGTGGCAGACGTGCCGCTGCATATGATGTGATTATATTTATGTTGTTGTGCATTGAATATTATTACTTTGTTGGGTGGATAGGTTAGTTATAACTATTGTATACATTCGAGTATTTCAGTCATGTTGATGATGTGTATTAGTGTTGATATGCTTTCGATATTGTGGTATTATATTGAGCATTTTTATATCTCATACACTCTGGCTTTCCTTTTTGGTCTGTCAGGTAGCAAGTTGCTTAGAGTGGGTCCACTATCGGTCATCGTGTTGAGGAGTGTTTGGGCTAGCGTTGAATGATATGGATGAGTGAGTTGGTTGTAGGTAGTGAACTAAGAAGTTGATTTATATAAGTTAAAAATAAGTCGTTTGTGGATGTGTTGAAGTATAGAATTTTTAAAGAACTGTAATACAGATGTGGTTGCTTAGTTGTAGTCGAGGTTGTAGTTGGTTGGTCAATATGTTGACTCATTTTTATGTTAAGGTGATAAGTCTTTCACTGGGTGTTTAGTTTTGGCAGGTTGTAAGGTGTAGTTTGATATTCTGTGTGGAATGCCACGTGGTCCAACCGACTTGGGCCCATTTTGAGTGCCGTTTGCAGGGCAGAGCATGACAAAAAAAGCTTCAAAAGACTACTTTTTAGACTTTTTGGTTTTATCTTGGGAAATTTCTACAAATATTTAGTTATGGGTGGCTTATTGTAAATGTGCTTTAGAACTCATCTTTTAATTAATATTTTCAAATATGTACGTACCATGCATTTACTAATACATAATTTCAAGTGGAGTAAAGTTAATAAAAACTTACGGTCCCTTTGGATGGTAAGAAATAGTGTGATAAAAAAAAGGAATTATTTCTCACAAAATCTCATAAAAAATGGTGAGAAAGGAGAGAAGTTAATCAAAACATTTCATTTTTGTACTTTTCTCTCCATTTTTTACCAAAATAGTCAATACAAATGAGTGATTTGGCTAAAAACCAAAATATTTTCTTTTCTTTTCTCTTGAAATCACTCCATCCAAAGGGGCTCAGAAGTTAGTTTAAAAGATATACCTTTCTCGCCAATATAACCACTTTTACGGTTGCCTTTCTTGGTGGAGCGCCCAACACTGCAAATGGACTCTATGTTCTTCGCAGAAAACCCCTTCTCGTTGTTGAATAGCAGCAACGTCGCCGAAGCTCCGGTGGCCGTTATGTCCCGCGACGTTATCACAAACTCCAGTGATGGTTTTACTCCTTCCAGGTACTCATTGTCCTCTGCATTCTGTCACAAAAATAGAAACAGGCACATTACATACCTGTACATAAATTATTGCGAAAAGTTTGTCAAAGTCCTACGATACGCGATACAATCTTACAATTCGATACGATTAGAGATAAAATCAATAGGTGTCTTTAAACGCATTATCGTATAGTTCGGTTCTCTAATTAATGTATCCTACGTCTAAGTAAATATTCTTGCATGGTACATAACGGGTGAAGCGATCCTTGGTCGAAGATGTTACATAGGTGAAGTATATGTTATGAAAAAAGAAGAAAAAGACGATATATGATACATATCTCATTGATGACGAGTTTATTCAACCAATGAATGCCCACTACACTATTATTGTAGATATAAAATATGCATGTGTGTATTACTTGGATGAGCTCCATGAGAAAATGGACATCTTTGGTATAGAGTTCAGCAGAGAGGTAGTTGACGGCATGATGCAAGTCTTCGTTCTTCGGGTCCGGTTCTTCTCCGATCTTGAACTTCTTCTTCCTGATCTCTTCTATGTGCTCTCTCGGCGTTGCCATTTTCACTCAAAACAATTAACAGATCACTCAAATGGAGAGAGAGAGAGAGAGAGAGAGAGAGAGAATAAATAAATGATCAATGGAATGAGGTGTTTATATATGGAGGAGGGAATTGAGGTTGGTAGGGGAAGTAAAGAGACAGTAGAATGAGAAGAGACATAAGAAGGCAGATGAAGGGGCAAAGACAACAGCTGCTAGCTTCGAATGTGTTTGATGAATTCGTCGGTTCATTTGGGAATCTCCACTGATGTTTCGTTTGATTTTCCCACGTTTACGAGAGGTTTTGCTCTCACTGTTTACGAAGCGAAATAGCAGCACACATTTTGGTTTGAACATTCATTCCGCAGACTAATCCGAACCTATTCGTTAATCGAGTTTTATTGTGCCATCCCTTGTTGTTCTACAATATTACTCTCTCAACTAGGCCCATGTGCGCGTAACCTGACTCGGACACCTGAGTTATCAAAAAATTTGACTCACGCTTATGGGCGTGTTACAAGTCGTGTCGTACTATGGCTAAGGTTACCGACCAAGGCTTGTACATACGGTGTACTGTGTACAATGCCGTGTGGCGCAAACTACAAGTCTCAAACATACGATCCGATCCATTGATAAATTTTAAAATATTTTTTCAAGTGGCTCTGTAAAAAAATCAGCTCAATTGAATATGTGTAAATTATACTTGATCCAATTTCTTTGTTTTTATTAAGGTACACAATGTTTGCGCGTGGCCATGATGTCTAAGTTTGCAGCCAAAATAACAAAGTTCACAACCAAAGTGTACAAGTTAATTTCCGGCCATGTTGTGAAAGTTTGCCACCATGTATTCAAAGTTTGCGGCCACGGGGTTGTTTTTTCTTTATTTGAGATTACGCGGAACCGTGAATAAGAGCCTTGAATAAATTTTCTCTCATCTTTTGATATGATTTCGGAATACGTATATTTTAAAAGATAATAACAAGAGTGCTACACTGATCAATCGAAACCATTTCAACTGGCCTGTTTCGAAATTATATCAAACGATGTGAGATCAACTTGGTTTTTTGGAATGACTTCCATTATGATCAATACACGTGAAACAAGACGATATATACTCTCATCCTATAGATACCAACCCAACTAGTGAAGCCAACAAATTAAACGAGCTTAGCCTGATCGGAACAGTAATAGTATTAATAATGACCTAAAGATGTGTCCGTGCCAAAAGGCACGAGCAATTACTAGTATACAAGTTGTGACATCCGTACACATGCGAAACAAAACGGAAACGAGTAGTAAATAAAGTGAAGCTTTTACTACATTTAATTGAAGGACAATATCGTATATGTTACGCATCGGTGTCAACTAAACTTGATTAGAGGCATCCATGCCAATTTCTTCATCACTACTGGTTTTTCCGTGCTTGTTTAGATCATCAGTTCCTTGTTTATCATCACCAAAATCAGGCACCGAATGCACCCGATCGACACTTTCGATGATTTCTAGTTTCACAGTTGATGGCAGTTTTTGCTGCTCCTCTGGAACTCTGTTGCAGTTCTTGTAGATGACATAAAGAACCATTTGAAGTAACCCAAAGACAAAACCTAGAACATTTGGTACCTGTAAATTTAGAGGGGGGAAAAAATTGAATTAGGGGGAATGACATATAATTATTAGTGTAAGAATCTTTTTATACGTAGGTTAACCTTGTGTTTAATTGGGTGTTTAAAGAAAGTATCTTTTTTACGACGGTTATTTTAAAATTGTTTTACCTTTTCGATTCATCTTGACTTGAGAAACTAAAAATGTAAACAAAACATGAAAGATGTTTGAATTTTTCTACTAAATCACCCCAAAAAAATAGGAGAAGTAAAAACTGATGATAATTTGTGTGGTTATTCCTTCGTAGAATGGGTGAGTACTAACCGTGACATACAAGTCCTTCAGCAATAAACCGTAGAAGAACCATGTAATTGCGTTTATTGTGAGAAAAAATGACAACGTAAATGGCATGAACTCCACGCTTTTGGTGCGTACGACTTGTCTCTGCATCATAACATAGCATATTGTAATCACAAAATCAAACATAGCCTTAAATAATGCAACAAAAAAAAACACTAATACTTTGGCTTTTCATCAAGTGTCCCAAACTGCACGACATGAACAAAGTATGATATACAAGTTACGACTCTGTGATGATTCCTAATGCGACGTAAAATAGGACCCATCATGGTCAAATTTCCAAAATCCCAGCTGCTTATATCTTCATGAGCAACTCTTCCACATAATTAAAAACCAGATTGATCAGACATGGGTTGAAGCTTGATCGAATCATATCTATCTTATAAAGAGCAATGAGCAGTTAGACCTAATACTTCATGCTCACTCCTGAGACAAATAGGATAATTATCTTTTCCCGATCAACCTAATTTTTTGACATAGATGACCCAAACATCGAAACTTGCAAAAATGAACGGTTTGGATTGTGAAATAAAACCCTAATAGATTCTGTTTTACTTCACATGCATGACATCTCATGAGAGTATATTGATTCAATACACTACGCCACAATGGTCACCCCTAGTCAAAGTTGCATTCTACAAACACATTTCCGAACACACCTATCCGATGTATGAGAGACCATATGCATTGAACGCTTCTGAATGCAGTTGTGTCTAGAGTTATGTTCCTAGTAATAGTATTGCGGAAAAAAAATGAATAGACTTACAATAATGATCAAAGGTGCAGCAAATACACTAGCAGAAACCGCAAGGCAAATCCACCCGAGTATTTGGAGTCGAAAGGTTCCTTTTGCTAGGAAGTGGGAGAAAAGAACCACCACAGAAAATACCCCAAAGTTGAACAGAAGCAAGAAGCTCACGGTCAACATCTGCAAAATTTATGAAAATAATGAAAACAATTTTTTTTTTTTTGAATTCTCGAAATCTATCTGAGCTTGAATACGAGTTTAATATAAAAACGATATGGGTGTTTAACTTTCAAAAATAATTCCTCAAAAGTGTCATGCAAAACCGTAATTCTGAAAAACAATAGCTAAATAAGAAGTTTTGACAATACCCTCGCTTTCTTTGGTGCGTAAGCAATGTATAGAGCGATATAGATAGTCTCTGCAACACAACCGATAGCGTTGATGCTAATGAGAAGATAAGCATTGGGCTTAAGAGAGGCATAGTATATCCATAGCATAGAACTAAAGAGTGCAACCAAATAAGGGAACGACTGGAACCCTTCGGTTGATTTTCGCTTGATAATCCGGTAGAATGTCGGCCTGCATGCGAAATTCAGGAAAATTTTCAAACTTAGTTAGTACTCTTCCTTTCATTGAATCTTAACATAAAGTAACAAGTAACAAACCATAATTAAAAAGATTAGGAGTAATTGACTAAGAGAAAACTTACGCTGGAGCAAGGTAGACCATGAAGGAGACAATATTGCCTGCATGCAACATTTTAAAAATGGAAAGATTTAGTTCTCTATTTAATTAATTATCAGGGGGAAAATTGTAGATGGCAAGTGAAGGAAGGTTACTACTAATAGCATGTAAACAAACTAGAAATAGTTCTAAATACAAAAGTACCCATGAAAATCATCCAACTTTTAAATTAAAGGAAGAATTTAAAATTCCATTTTCGTAAAACAAACTTTATTCTTTTGCACTTGTTTGTACCTACCTATAATGCCAAATATGAAAACCCATGAATCCTGAATATCGAAAATGGCCATCTCTCTCTCGCTCTCTCTCTCTCTCTCTCAAGCAATGTCACACAATTCAGTGGCAGAGTATGGCAATCTATATATAGACGGAGACCAGAGGGATAGTTGTATAACCATGCAACCAGATGCTGACAGATCAGCACCCACTAGGTATTGAAACTGCCACATAGACGTATACCAAATTAACCAACAGGTGTCCCTTTTTTTTTCTTTTTCTTGGAGGTGTCCAACTTATAAACAATAGCCTGACAAAGTAGTCTCTGCAATCAAGTTTGAGTGACTTG
>BPLS01000563.1:218815-276216 GCA_019656275.1 Rhododendron kiyosumense
AACATCTTAGGAAAAAACAAACTCCTAAATGGCTAAATTGATCTCAATCCAAGACCACTTAGGCCAAACTCCAAGAGTTGATCATGACTAGCATTACTCATGAGTGGGCTTAATTAACTAAGCATTTTGTTATGTACTATGTTTTGCACTATAATCTCTTCACTAAATAAATTGTTAAAGTCGCCAATAATGAGATATTTTCTTCGAATCAGATTATACTTACTTTTATCACCAAATTACATAAATTCTTGCTTTTCTTTCTCCTTTTGCTACTTTAATACTTCAAATGGTTTCTAGCGCTTAAGTTAGTAAATTTGATTGGATCGGAACCCAAGTGCTTAATTTTTTATTTTTACTTTATGTCAATTTCTAGCAGTTAATTTAGCATTTTGTATGTACTTCGTTTTACATTAGATATGAAGTACATAGTATAAACCCGAGACACTAACTAAATCAATTGTAAGAGTCTACGAGATAATCAAGCTCAACAACTCAACCAATACAAAAAATAAGTCTATTATAGGATAGAAACAAAGAAAGAAAAGAAAAAGCTCTCTAAGGGAGAAACACCCACACGCAGGTGGGAAAACTCGAACTCTTGACCTTCTAATGAGATGCAAGAATTCTGATCAACTAAATTAGCCCTTCTTGGTTTAGTGCTTAATGCTTATGCAAGCACAATTCCGCAAACCTTTTTTTTTATTGGCAAACTTACATTTTATTAAGAAAATTTGTCAAATGTTACAACAATTTAGGGAGCAAAGAAAATCCAACCAAGGTTAACACTTGAAGGCAAACGCCCTAAACACTTTCCAAATACCTAAGGACCTCATAAACAATTCCGCAAACTTATTAGAAGTTTAGGGTTGATGGTTGGCTGTATGATCTATGGTTGGCGGAGGTGGGCGGCAGGGAGGATGATCTTCAATAGATTAGGGTTTGTTTTGGGTTTCTTGGACTAGGCCTAGCCCACTTTGGTGGGTTATACGTTTCTTTTTTGTGCTTAATTGTAATATTTGGATTTTTAGGTCATCTGATGTTTTGGACTTTATTTGTATTATCTGGACTTTTAAGCCATCAGGTGTAATGGGCTTTGCCCCTTGTGGATGTAATTTTGAATCTTTGGTTGGAATTCCCTTTTCCCCTTCCCTAAATAAAATGTTCCTTTCGCCGCCAAAAAAAAAAGGAAATGTTTAATTAAACTTACTAGAAGTATGGAAGAAATAATTAATTAAGCATTTTGTATGGATGTTTGGCACACTAATCTCTTCACTAAATAAATTGTTAAGACCACTATTGATAAGATTTTTTTCCTTTGTTGACGAATCGAATTATACTTTATGACCAAATCACATTAATTCTTGTTTTACTTTCTCCTTTGGCTACTTTAAGGGCTCAAACGATTTCCAGCGGTTAATTTATGAGCAGATTGGTACATTTATGTGATTTATATATAGCGGCTTTTAACGATCGTTGGTGTGGTGGGCTAAGCTGTGTTTGGGTTTGATTGGATCGGTACCCCAGTGCTTAGTGCATATGAAAACCACTATTCCACAAACCTTTTTTTTTTCTAACCAAAAAGAATTTATTAATATGCATGCCTTGCATGTCTTTTCATAATTTTGTGCAGAAAATCTTCTTTGTGAAGCATCTGTAAACAAATGTTTACGGAGCTCAATCTCAGCCGTCCAAAAGTGTTTTAGACGGTCCGGATTTCAAAAAGACTATTCGCGCGAATAGTTTAACTATTCATGAGAATAGTTTTTTTAAAATCCGGACCATTGATTACCTAAACGGACGGCTGAGATTGCACAGCTCTATAAATAGACTATTTACAGCTGCTCCAGAAATAAGTTTATCTCAATTTTGTGATGGGTTGTATTATATATAGTAGTAACGGGAACCAAATTATCCAATCCCAACAGCAACCTAATTCTGTGATGGGTTGTATTATATATAGTATAGTAACGGGAACCAAATTCTCCAGTCCCAACAGCAACCTAATTCTGTGATGGGTTGTATATATGATGATGAGATGCATGGCTTGTCCTTCAATAATTACGTTGATATTTTTCTCTTATACAAGTCGATCAAGTATGATTTTGAATAAATCAGATTTCTTCGACTGATTGAGGAATTCAAAAGAATCAAAACTAATTGCTAACGAAACACAGGCAGTACGGGCTATTCGTTGGCATTGCATGTTGATATCGTCATGTCGTGCCATTTTGGGTTAACAGATCGATACGAAAAATTAAAAGTTTAACCTGTATTCATTCCATTTTAGGTTCGTGTTTATGTTGAGAAGTGATCGACCTAAACCTTCTAATTTCATGTTAGGTCCGTGTTGAGAATTCTCGCCCCTAGTGCTTGTCATGCTATCTAGAGCAATTTACGACTCTCCCGTTGGCTAGCTAATCAGATGAGCTAAGTGTTAATAAAATTGTAGAAACCAAATGAGCTAAAAATATCTTCACCCTCTCTCACACATGCCATCAAGTGGATTATAATGATCAAAAGCTTCCTAGAGGGGACTCTACATAATCCCACCCCAATGTTCAAGAGCCGAAATGTGGATAGTGCTGTGCACCCCCCGCACAGCACGGTGTTGTGCAGCATTCAAGCCGTCCGTTCAGCAATTCAATGCTTCAAATCTCATCTCTACTGTGTAGCATCGGAGCCGTTCATTCCTTGAGGGGAATCCAACCAAGTTTGGATAACACCTGAAGACAAACACCCTAAACACTTCCTAAACACCTAAGGGCCTCAGAAAAAATTCCGCAAACTGAATAGAAGTTTAGGGCTGGTGGTTGGCTGTCTGATCTATGGTTGGCGGTGGTGGGCGGCAGGGAGGACGATCTTCAATAGATTACGGTCTGTTTTGGGTTTCTTGAGCTCGGTCTAGCCCACTTTGGTGGGTTATATGTTTCTTTTTTGTGTGCTTAATTGTAATATTTGGACTTTTAGGCCATCTGGTGTTTTCGACTTTATTTGTATTATCTAGACTTTTAGGCCATCAGGTGTAATTGGCTTTGTCGCTTATGGATGTAATTTCCAATCTTTGGTTGAAATTCCTTTTTCCCCATTCCCTTAATAAAATGTTACTTTCGCCGATACATTAAAAAAAAACCTTAATAGAAATTTGGAAGAAATAATTTTAAAAAATGAACTAGCTGTACCCGGAGGAGTGTTTAGCATTACTCTGATTGAGTGGGCTTATAACTAATTAAGCTTTTTGTACGGATGTTTTACATGCACACTAATCACATCACTAATTAAATAAATTGTTAAGGTCGCCATTGATAAGATTGTTTTTTCTTTGTTGACGAATCCATTTACCCTTTATGACCAAATCACATAAATTCTTGTTTTTCTCTCTCCTTTGGCTACTTCAAGGGCTCAATTGATTTCTAGCGATTAATTATTATTTATGGGGAGATCGATCGATACATTCCTGTGATATTGCGGATTTTCTCAAATTGAGAACGATCGTTAGTGTGGTAGGTTAAGCTGTGTTTGGGTTTGATTGGGTCGATCGGAACCCTAGTGCTTGGTGCATGGGAAACCACAATTCAACATAAGTTTGATCAAGTATGATTTTGGAAAATCAAATCTTCGATCTGCTGATTGAGGAATCCAAAAGAATCAAAACTAATAGCTAACGAATTCAACAAGTACGGGTTATTGGTTGGCATAGTTGATATTTATCATCAAGTCGTGTCATTTTGGGTTAACGGGTCGACACACAAAATTAAAAGTTTAACCCGTATTTTTATCCCATTTAAAATTCATGATAGCTGGTCGTATTATATTCGTGTTCGTGTCGAAAAGTGATCGACTTAAACTATTTAATACTCCCTCCGTCCCAAATTGATTGTCCCGTCCGCAAAACGGAGTATTAAAAATAATGCAATTTTTTCAAGAAAAAATTCAAACTTTTTTCACAAATTAAAAATTCTCATTGATATCTAGTAAGTTGTTGAAAAACTTTTGATTTTTTCTTGCAAAAATTGTATTATTTTTAACACTCCGTTTTGCGGACCGGACAATCAATTTGGGACGGAGGGAGTATTATGTTAAGTTTGTGTCGTGTTAATAGGTCGTGTCGATAATTCTCACACTTAGTGTTTATCATGCTATCGAGAGCAATTTAGGACTCGATCTCCTCTTGGCTTGCTAATCAGATGAGCTGAGTGTTAATAAAAGTCGAAACCCCAAGTCACTCCTCTTGTAGTTCGTCTATACCCAATTAGCTAAAAAATCATCACCCTCTCTCACACATGCCGTCAAGTGGATTATAATGATCAAAGGATTCCTAGTGCGGACTCTACATAATCCCACCCCAATGTTCAAGAGCCGAAATGCGGATAGTGTTGTGCGGTGCACAGTATGGTGCTATTCAGCAATCAAGCCGTCAGTTCGGTAATTCAACGATCCAAATCTAGCTCATCTTTGTCATGTAGAATCGGAGCCGTTCATTGCTTAGATGAAATTGGAACCATAGGATTGCCGAATGGACAACTCAGATGTCGCGCAGCACGGTTCCATGCAGCAGGTGCACAGCACCATTCCCCAGTTTGTGGAGATTCTTCGAAATGTCTCGTAAACCAAGATGTAGGTTTATTAAAAAGAGAGAACTGCAGTATACGCATTTTGAGGCCCATTGATTCGCACACTACAAATTGTGGGGACATTGTTCACTTTTCATTATAAGAAATATAGTCCCTCATAGAGGCTGCAAACAAATCAATCTGTGCATGAATGGCCTAGAAATTTGGCTCAACTCGATTCGTTACGAAACGAAAAAAGACCGAAAATCATTCTATGTAGTCAGACCTTAAAAGGTACTATCTTCGTCCCAATTTATTTGTCTCAGTTTTATTTTAACCGGATAAAAAAATTAGTTATATATTTAAATTGGTAATGAATTTTATATCCAATATAGATCTTGTTTGATAGATCTCTATTTGTTCTATAATACAATATTTTCAAATCACTTAAAATATTATAAATTACAATATATAATTAATTAAAAAATGGCACAAATTTTTAAAAGTGACAATTAAATTCGGACGGGAGACTACTTGAGGAACCTAGGATTGCCGAAGTTGATTGATTTGATTTTGATATTCTCTTCAAGTACCAAGTTGATTCAAAAAAATGGGTTGGGCGCAGCTGCATTGGAAGCCCAACCTTCCATTCAGCCTCTTTTCTTAGTAAATTTTTTTTTATTAATTTCTAAAAAGGAGCAAAGATTAAAAAGAACAAGGGTAGACAAAATTTATCCGAGACCAAAAAGACTCTAGAAAGAAGCCAACAAAAGAAAAGAACCAACCCCGACACACCTATACCTGAAAGGAAAATGCCTCGAACACTCCAACACCCTGCAGAAAGGAAATAAAAAAAAAAAAGAACACCTCCACTAACAAACAGGCAAAATAACCCCTGAAAAAACAATCTAAACTAGCCCTCACAAGAGAAACTGGAAACAAACACAAGTAGCTAGCAGACAAAAACAACCTCAAAACACCCGCACTAAGCCACCAAGCCACCAAGAGAATGACCTTCCATACAGCTTTAGTGCAAATAATGTCTTGGGATATGACACAAGCTTCCACATAGCTTGAGTACTATGACACAACCTTCCACATAGCTTGAGTACTTGTTACTCGATTGCTGATAACCAAAAAAAACAAATCATATAAATGGATCACCATGAATGGCTCCGGCGGCTGAGTTTCGGGTCCTTTACTCATATAATTCTTTAAAATGTTCTGCATCCGTGCTCTCAATTCTCTTTCTTGTGAATTTTAGTAGTTCGAATGTGTTTAAAAAATGTTTCACGCTCCCGCCAATGCTTGTGCACACGAATTATGTGATTTATGATTCGTCTCACTTATTATTATAACCCGTTGAGCTTGATTAATGAGTAGACTGATATCAAGTATGGGGGTGCAAAGTCCTAAGTCGTTGTCCAACTCATTATTGGCGAATATCTTGACCTGATTTATTGTAACTAAAATACCTATTTTTTGATTTAAATGTGATATTTTGTAAGAAAATGACTTGTCTCATAAAGTAAAAAATAAATACTTAAAAAATAAATACCTTAGCGTAATACTGTTGGCTCACCGAACCCTTTCCTTTCATTAAGGTAACTCTGTCGTTATTCGCTCGTGAATATGACTTTCGGGTTGAACTACATAAGTTATTTCTATTTTCTCTGCCATGATTTTGTTTTTCTGGTCTCCATTTCGTACTTCACTAGGGGTGTAAAGGAGCGGAGTTTAAATAGCATTATAGTGTTTCGAGCTTGGCTCGTTGAGCTTGAGTGGCTCGAGCTTTGACTTGCTTGTAAACAAGCTAAGCTCGGTTGATTTACTAAACAAGCTTCCATAAATAAGTCAAGCCTATTAAAACGAGTCAAACTTTTTCAAACCGAGCTAAACATTAGAGTATTGAGCTTGGATTGTTTACTTCACGAGCCTAAAATTCAAGTTTGAGCTCGACCCGATTACTAAACTAGTCAAGCCGAGCCACGAATAGCTTGATTTATTTGCAGTGCTATGTACGTTAGTGAAAATTAACTGGCTATTTTGATATTGGATGGATAAAAAAGAAGTATTGGGGCACTTTTTCTCCCCGATAAAATGAAGGACCCCTGCGCAATAATTCATCCGATGTCGGTAAGAGAGAGAAATTCATTGATGACGGAAATAATACAACCTACCGCGTGCAAGTAATACAACTGAAAAGGATAAAGTGCACACAAAAAGACAAATAAACAACCAAATCTAAAGACAAAGTGAACACAGAAAGACAAATAAACAACCAAATCAAATAAAGGATACATCCGGCGATAAATTGGTCCGACAATCAGATGTCAGATGACTGCATGCAGCATGTCGATGAGCAGCTGTCACGGTAATCCCATGATCAGCGAGGGTTCGTTATGGCGTGACTCGATTGGCTGGTGAATTACTGAGTAGGAGCAAAACCTAGAGCCACGCTGAGGAATCCAACCCATCCCAAAACAGAAACTGTGAGTTGTAAGCCTTAATAATCCCAATTGGACAGGTGGGGGACACATCATAAAGGGGCCAGGTGGAGCCCACGGGGGGCCTGGGCTTGAAGTCCACAATGGAATTAAATTCATCTGGTGAAGCCTTCTCATTGCTTGCTACAAAACCAACCCAAATTGGCAAATTTTGGCATTGGCAATAGAAAAAAGGCATTTCCAGGGACCATTTGTGATATTCATAGAAAATGTGAAAAAGGGCTCTTCGAAACAACTGTAACCCAAATAACAAAAAGGGTCTTTTAAATTTGGCATCCACTGTTACATTGATTTTTAAATTTGGCTTCATTTGTAGGAAACTACCATGGGCAGTTTACCCTCTCTATATAAATGGGACTAGCTAGGACTCTTTGGCAATGTGCTTGAGTGAAAGGAAATTAGCAGTTCTTCTTTGAGAGCATCACTGTGAAATAGTATTGTGTTGTTGAATTTGAGAGAGAGAGAGATGGGTGGTTTCTCTTCCCACAATTTGGCTTTTGCATTTGGCCTTCTAGGTATATTAATTGTCACATTTTCTTCTACTTTTATGGTTTTCTTCTTAGTTTTAGAGCCTCATATGATGGCGTGGATTTCTCACTAGATAAAGGAATGTGATTTAAGCGTCCGACATGACAACTATTACTGGAAAGAGGCCACACACGATCATCATAGTTCTTATTGAGCTACAAAATATAAGTTATTAAATTCAGCATATGCTTGTTAAGTTCATCACTGGCCTATATTTTGGATACTCTATAGTCTTTAGTCTCTGAGTACGTACCAATACAGCATGCTGACAAAGGTGCATGTAACTTTACCAACAAGAGTAGCAATTACGAGTGGATGAAGCCGACCTGAGTAACTCTCGCTGTTAGGGATTGTGCACCCTCATTAATTGGTCTATAACTCTAAGTACATGCACATGTGAGGTGCTTCGAGACTACTAATTACTTTCTTATCTAGCGGGTATGAAATGTCAGTAAAAAAAAAAAGATGAGGATAACTAGTATATCAGTCATAATTTTCACAACATTAACTATTTAAGTAGCCTAAGCGACACGTTTTATTTATCTTAGTCTCCTCTAATATCATGCACACTTATCTAACATTTTGCTGTTTTTCCCCGTCTATTGTAGGAAACGTTATCTCATTCTTCGTGTTTCTTTCACCGCTGTAAGTGTTTTTTCTCTCCCGTTCATTATCCTTAAATTTCTCCCCGAAATTCTTGTTATAACCATTGGGTTAATTTGATGAAGTAACACTCTTTTTCAAACCTTCAAACTGATCAGGCCAACCTTCTACAAAATATACCAGAAGAAATCAACTGAAGGGTTCCAATCAGTTCCCTACGTTGTTGCCTTGTTCAGTGCCATGTTGTTGATGTACTATGCATTTCTCAAGGACAACGATGGCATTCTCATCATCACTATCAACTCATTTGGTTGCTTGGTCGAGACGATTTACATCGTCGTTTACCTCTTCTATGCACCCAAGGAGACTAAGGTATTACAACCGAAAAACCTCTTTTGTTACCACGTTTGTACAAAAATACCCGAAACAGACCTCCAGGAAAGAGGAAATAGGAAATCCTCCACCTCCAGGAAACCCAATCAATGGTCCAAAACTCTTTCCTCTTCTGTGGAAGAGTTCCTGTAAATTTGGACTGTTATTGAGTTTCTTGGACGGTTTCCTGGACTGTGTGTCCTGGTCCGTGTCATTTGTGTATCCGAAAACAATATGCAGAAGTACTATGTTCTCTTTTCCTATTGCAATAGACTACTACTAATTAGTTTGGCCTAAACATTTCAGGTCTACACAATCAAACTACTTTCGCTGATGATTGTTGGTTTCAGCCTGATCGTTATCCTAACTCAATTTCTTGCAAAAGGCCCAACTTGCCTCCAGATTGTTGGTTGGATTTGCCTGCTGTTTTCTGTGAGCGTATTTGTCGCACCTCTCTGCATAGTGGTAAATATGCTGCCTTTGAATTTTTGTGCGAGATGAATCGATATCATGCTCATTTGTGCAACATTCTGAGTAGTTTTCTGCACACACACACAAAAAAAACTTTATGGGTACGTATTATTTTCTCGTGTAATTATTCACGATTTTGCTTCTTTATTTTCCAGAAACAAGTGATACGAACCCAAAGCGTAGAGTACATGCCCTTTTCGCTATCCCTTTCCCTCACTCTGAACGCGGTCATGTGGTTCTTCTACGGCCTTCTAATCAAAGACTTCAACGTTGCTGTAAGTACCATAAAACAACATGCAGTACCCCTAAACTACTCTGCTTATAAGTTTTTTCATTTTTCATTAATCAATATCCTCTCATTACACTCGTGAATCACAGATTCCGAATGTGCTTGGCTTCATCTTCGGGATAATTCAGATGGTGCTTTACGGGATTTACAAGAGAAAAGGCACGAAGAAATTGGTAGTCGAGGGGCAAAAGATCATGGCCGCAATTGATGCTCATCAAATGCTGGAGAAGAAAGTGATTCCGGACCAAGTGATCATCGATGTCGCGAAGCTGAGCGAGATGGTGGCCGTTATTCCAGAGACTGTTCCAGTACTGGTGCCTTGTGCTGCCAATGAACTGGACGTTCATATTGCTGCAGATCGAGCTTGTGTTGGCTAAGGCAAATTAATCGATGGGGAATCTATTATAAGCTGCCTAAGGCAAATTAATGGGGAATTTATTATATGGGTACTTAAGGGTTAATCTGTCCTGTACTTTTAGCATCCATGGTAATAATTGCCAAGGGTTAAGCAGTACTACATTGAATTAAGTGTTGTTTCTTAGTTTTTGTTGTTTTGGAGGTGAAAATTAAGCATCTCTCTCTCTCTCTCTCTCTCTCTAATGTTTGACTAGTTTCCTTCCACCATATCCCCTCTTATTATATTCTCATACTCTTCAATTTTTTTTTACCGCAAACAAATGGGGCCGCAAGGGCGGCGGAAGAAGTAGTTGTTCGAGCTTAAGTTTATTGTACTTTTTCTATATATGCACCCTTTCTTTTAAAAAAAAAACGTGCAACCAGTTTTAATTATCTTATGCCTTGTTTGAATCACGATTTGGAAATTTTTTTCCAACTCAAAAAACACTTATTATTCCTGCTTTCAATCATTACTCTCCACTAATTATTCTTATCTCCAATCATTATTATTATTTTTCTCTCTTCACTCATTACTCCTATTTCTAATTATTACTATCATAAAAAAAATTTCAAACACAGTAATACTCCTAATAATATGACGCCTTAAAAACATACTCTCTCCATCCCGATTTGTTTGTCCAATCTCGGGTTTTCAACTTATTAAAGAAACCAAATTTGATCCATTGATTTTAAAATTGAACAGTCAATTTGGGATATATGTAAGTCAAAAATGGGAGAAACAAATCGGGACGGAGGGAGTAGTAAGAAAATATTACTCCTCACTTGTGAAGCTGAACAGGGTACGCAATCAATTGGACAGCCTCGCATTCGCTAGAAATAACAGTAGTATCAGAATGACTCGATCGGCTGAGCATTCCTTCCACCGAAGCAGGAGAATTAACGGATATCTTACTAATATAACTTGACTTTTTATTTATTTATTTTATTTATTAATTTGAACATGTTTAACGTTTCTGGAGCTTCACTCCATCTAGGACGTCTTAATCTCAAACTATTTTGCTACTTGTATATTTTTGTTAATAAATACAGGGCAGTTGACTTCTTGTATAGTACTCCGTAATAAAGTGGGTAAAAGTACTAGGTATTGCACGCCCCACATGTTGTGGAAGTACCATTCTTGTAAACATTCCTATATCCGAGAAAATTTTCAATGCGGAGCGGGTATCACGTGATGTTCGCTCGATGCATCCAGACCGTCTATTTCAGTTTTGGACGGCTCGGATTTGAAGAGAGAGTATGGCGGTGAGAGGACAGAGAATGTTTCAATTTGACGTCCAATACATTTTTGGATATTTGAATGTGCCCGCTCGAACACCACTTCAGCTGGATGACGTGGTACCCACCCGGTGGAGAAAAATTTCTCCTTATATCCAGACTAAAGCAGTATAATTTCCTCAAGGCAATGTGGCCAACTTTCCTTAAATTATAAAACTGCTTGCATTGATTGAAAATGAAAGCTTGCCAGTACTTGATACCATGCCAAATTTGGAGAGGCCCCTGATCTAACAACTACGAGGATAAGATTTAGATGTTTAAAATTAAAATTGGGATATTTGTTGATTTTTAATTAAGTAGCTAAGTGAGGCATTTTTTTTAACGGCAAAAGAAATTTATTAAATCTTTGAAAACAGATTACAAAGATTTTAAAATTAAGACCCTGAGAATGAGGCATCAAACCGGAGCAAGAGCATAACTAACTTCGACAATCATATGCCGCCAGAGCCCGAAGGGAGATAAAAATAATTCAAGATTGGCTTCCAAAACCCAAAAAGAAAACACCACACCCAAAACCCAACAAAGCAAACAATGCCCAAAGAGCACTTAAAGATCAAACATCGTGTTGGGAATCTTGAGAAGCGTGACTCTTTGTCCTTTTTTCATCTTCAGCTTCCATAATCATAATTCTACAAGTAACTTCCTCCTCAATCACTCATATAATGAAGGCCCATGATTTTGCCTATTGACCAAGCCTAAGCCTCATTTAGGTAAATCCTATTGGTGTCTTCAGAAGAAATTAGTAAAGTAGTAGTTGCAACAGCGGATCTAAACAACACACAATTTTACTTCTTTTTTCCACCTTTCTTCTTGGACTTGGAATGCCTAAAATTTGTTGAATTGACTTTTGCTTCCATTTTTTTCCTCATAATCCTTGACCTTTTTCGCTGGATTGAGATCAAGGTCAACAATCAACTGGATACTCTCAACTTCCTCATTATTTAAAAACCCAACTTCAGAAAGATTCCAAAAGCCATCCTCAAACTCCGCTGCTTCTGTAATTGAACTATGAACTACTGTGTCATCTTTTAAGTTTTGAGGCATTTTTTTTTTTTAGAATTACTAAATCCCATAAGGGATCCCTTACGGTCTTACCGTGCGGGACTCCCTTTCCCTTGCCAATTTCAACGATCCGAGCTGTTCAAAGTGATCAGAACGTGATTTTAAGGGTACCCACGAGAAATCAGCAAAAAAAATGACCGAAAAGGGCTTGATCCGAACAGTTTTTTATTGAACGGTTCAGTAAAAAACTGCTTGGATCAAGCCCTTCCCGACCATTTTTTTTTCCAGATTTCTCACAAGTACCCTTAAAATCACGTTATGCACATTTTGAGTAGCTCATATCATCAAAATTTGCTCAAAAAAAGGGAGTCCCGCACGGTAGCACCATGCGGGATCCCTCATTGGATCAACGGTGTATATATAAACACACACAACAGCTAAGAGAAAATAGAGCAGAGATGACAAAAGGGGTTTTCAGATGTGAGAAGGTGGTGGTGGAGAGGCTGAGAGTTGGTGGTTTACTCTGGCGTTCAAGACTAAGAGGTCGAGAAGCAGGGGAGATGACAAAATGGGGTGGCTTAGTCTATGGTTTTATCTTGTGCGGTGGACACGATTACACTTTCTAATTTACACATTTGTCAAACAACAATCAAATTGATAAATTATGGGAAATGATTTTCACACCCCCTTTTTATTCATTGGCATTCCCTTTTTTTTATTTACTCACTTAAAAGTACGAAATTGTCCTTCATATGGAAAAAGTGATTCGAGAGGTAAGCGTAGTTTAGTAATTTAAATGTCTCTCCAAACTCTGTTCAAATTTTGTACAAATTAAGTTTTTGTCCCTTGTAAAGTAGGGTATTGACCCATGAATTAAAATTAGATGGATAGAATATTGTTTGTTCCATAATCAAGCAACAATGTGGCAGTGGGTTCGGTTGGGCGTCTCTTCACGCCTGACATAATGATGCATGATGCATTTAGGCTCCTTATGATTCAATGATTTCTTTGTAATTAACGAGGATTGTCGTGTTACACTTTTCCCCGTTTGGTTGCTATCGCGGGCTTTATGCAACTGATCGAAAGAAATAGATATTTCAGAGTTAATTTCAGATGAGTTGGTTATATCCTCAATAATATGAGTGTGTCAGATACTTATGAAAACCGAATTAAATTGACATACTCAAGAAAAGATATCCAATCGATTTCAAACTTTAGTCCTTTGGCCTAGATTATAGAAAATTGGCTGGTTTTTCTCTCTTTAAAATTTTTGTTAGTTATGGGTGAAAATTCTTCTTGTTTTCGATTTGTTTGCATGAAAAGAGCTAATGGCCAACAAAAAAATCACTAAAGACAAAAGCAAGTTAAAACAGATAGATTTTTTGGGCTTATGTTTGCCTTTTCTAAAAACCAAAATTCGGTTCAAATTAGTTAATTTTTCTGATGTCTCTCATCAAGACAAATTAAAAAACTCAAATGTTTTCATAAAATAGTTCACTAACAATAAAAGTAAGCCAAAAAAAAGAAGCTAAAATTGTTGAGTTTTTTATGCCTGATGCTGTTTAATTTGATCTTTGCTGACTCTCCATGGGACTACGTAAAAATATGTGTGTTCTCTTTGCATTCTTTTCCGCATGCATTGTCCTTTACACTTTGCGTGTTAAATTTTTTTTTTTTTTGGTCACAAAATAAATATCTAACCTACTCCTATGGGAATGGATACCGCTATGCTGCATACGGGTGGGGCAAGTCCAATGGACATCAACCACCACCCCAAACTCTCATGCTCCTAGTAAGAATCGAACCCTCGCCTTCCATGTGGAAGAGGTGAGGAAGTGTCGTTGGGCCGGCTACAAGCCCATTGGCTAGTTATTTCAGCAGATTTCTCAAAAACAGAGTCCAAACTTATATAGTACACTTAATTGATACTCTTAGCTCACTTGGCATCACTCATCGCCTTTTCCAATGGAGGCCGGCGTTTGTGTCACATGAGAGGTGGTTGGGGTTCAGCGTTATAGACACCTGTGAACTAATTTGCTAACTCGATCCCGTAATCCCCGCTGATGGATACCGTTTGGAAAAAAAAAAAAAAAAAACCTGAAAGGATGTCGGGTGGCCAATCCAAAACTTGGATGACCCACAAGTTACGGATTGGAGAGTCAAAAGAGACAAGAGAAGTAAAGCAATATATCATTATTGATTGTAGTGAAGCCAACCCATTTGCTCCACTTTTCTCTTCTCAATTGAGCAATTTTAGGGTACAAGCACTTCATTTATTCAAGTGGATACGTCCATTTTTGCCTCAAGGGGGAAGATCCCTGTAGGCCAAATACCAAACCAAACAAACTTTTGGCTCTGCCAAAAATCCAAAATGGTTTAAGTTGAAAAGATTGAGATTCCTTGTGTAGTGTTGAATGACTGGAAAGTGAGTACTGAGGATCTCAACTTTTCTAGTGCTGATAGCCTAATAGGCTTGTTGACAACATCCAATGATGAATATTCCTCTGAATTATTCAGAATAATTGGAAAGCTTGTGTAGCTTTCAAGATTACAAATGGGGAGTTAAAAAAGTAATATGCATGTATGTTTTGAGGAGATGGTATTTCATCATCCTTTGAAACAAGGGATGTATCCAGCTTTGCTAGAGGTACATACATTGGGTACATATGCGCTTTAGACCCATCTCGAGTCCCAAAAAATTGATCCGAGCAGCTCATTTTGTTCAAAATGGGTTATTTAGGGCCCTTGCGAGTAATAAACTCTATCCGAAATCGGTAAAGGCGTATACGAAACATCCAACTTTTCTTCATAAACTAGGCCTGGATTAAGCAAAGTTAGATGTTTTGTAAACATTTTTACTGATATTTGATTGATTTGTTTTTTACAAGAACCCTAAATAAATTATTTTGAATAAAATGAGCGGCTCAGATCATTTTTAAGAACTCGATGTGGGTTTAAAACACATAGGTACGCGATGCATGTACCTATATGTAAGTACTCATAGACTTTTCGAGATGTATCTAAGCAAAGTCAGCATCCAGGATCTTTATTCGGCAGAGTTGAACTGATTGAATTAAGCTAAATTTTATCAACACAAACAAACTGTCATTTTTATATGTTCTTTCCTTTTGTGGATGATACAATTTATATAGTGACTTTTTGTTTTTTTCTTTTAGAAACTAGAATTGTTATGTTTAACGAAAAAATTCAACACGAAACACACCTTCATTTTTATGTATTCTTTCCTTTTGTGTATAATACAACTCGATGTAGTTTTTTGTCCTTTTCTTTTTAGTAACTAGGAAATGGTTGCGTTTAATGAAAAAGTTGAGAGAAATTTTCGAAAAACAGGGATAAAATTATTTGAGTCACTAACAATAGAAGTAAGCGAAAAAAGAAGCTAAAATTGTTGGGTTGGTTATGCCTGATGCGGTTTAATTTGATCTTTGCTGACTATCCAAGGGACTACATTAAAATATCTCCGTGTCTTTTCTCTTTGCATTCTTTTCTGCACGCATTGTCCTTTACACTTTGCGTGTTAAATTTTTTTTTTTGGTCACTCGATAGATATCTAACCTACTCCTACGAGAATGGGTATCGCTATGCGGCATACGAGTGGAGCAAGCCCAATGGACATCAACCACCACCCCAAACTCTCGTGCTCCTGATAAGAATCGAACCCTCATCTTCTATGTGAAAGAGGTGAGAAAGTGTCGTTAGGCCGGCTACAAGCCCGTTGGCTAGTTATTTCAAAATTTTATCAACACAACCACACTGTCATTTTTATATGTTCTTTCCCTTTGTGGATGATACAATTTATATAGTGACTTCTTGTTTTTTTTCTTTTAGAAACTAGAATTGTTATGTTTAACGAAAAAATTCAACACAAAACACACCCTTCGTTTTTATGTATTCTTTCCTTTTGTGTATAATACAACTTGATGTGGTTTTTTGTCCCTTTTTTTTTAGTAACTAGGAAAGGGTTGCGTTTTTTGTTTTTTTTTGCAATCGATAATGGTATTATTAATTACTACATAACAGAAACATCAAAGGAAGCTTCCCTTTGAACCCAGCTCAGAAAATCCCGTTGCCAAGTTAAAGGGGCCTCTAAAGATGGGGCATGTTTGGCTAAAGCATTAGCCACTCTATTACCATCTCGCGGAATAAAATGAGAAGAACAAGACTGAAAGCGACTAAAAAAAAATAAAGTGTCCCTAACTACAACCTCCAGACATGCTTTAATCTGGCACTTTCCTTGCAGCATATTAATCACCGCTTGCGCACCCTCTACAATATAAGATCCCCCAGACAAACATATCGACCAATCCAAAGCGATGCGAAATCTCTCAACTTCCACTACCTCTGCAGATAATCTATCTGGAATAGGAACAGCTGTAGCGCCCAAAAGCCTCCCTTCATGATCCGGACAACCACGCCCACTCCCCCTTTCCGTTTAATGAAAAAGTTGAGAGAAATTTTCGAAGAACAAGGATAAAATTATTTGAGTCGCTAGCCAAATAACTTTACTATTTACAATTCTAGAGTCCAATTTCCTGGTGTATCTTCTTTGTTATGAATCTATTAAAGCCAAAAGGTCCTTTAGTGAGGAGAAACGTGGATGCGACAAGTGGCACGAATTGAGCAGTTGACAAAATTAACTTTTATTTTTTTTAATTTTTTTTTGCAAAATATTTAACCAAAACAATCGGATAGGAAAGTTTTTGGTTGACCTTTCCTTAAATTGTGGGATAATGGTTTTCTAACTCAATAGTACCTTATATGGCTATTTCACCACAAATATGGTATTCTTTTCCTTCCTTGATCTTACTCCATTTGATGTTTTAAAGTTTCAAATTTTAGAGGTCAAATGAAGGTTACAAAGGAAGCTTAAAACGTTTGAAACAAAGGATAAAATGGAAACCTATACTACAAGATATCTCCTTTACGTTTCACAAGTAATGTTCTTTACAAAAACCTGCTAAGTTAGAGAATCTATTTGGTAAAAAAGAAGATAAACCATCAAATAGTACCCAAATCATATATACCTGGAAGCTAACCAAAAAAAAGACCAAAAAGAACAGACCCCATCTCTAGCATTCTTGTGTGCCCAGAGTTCAAAATATGGTAGAACACCAACTGTGATCCCAACAAGAGCCAGTGGTAACAAATTTATTGAACATTAGATAACACAATCAACAATTTAACATGGTACAATGTTGAGTTACATTTCTCTCAATCAAAGAAAACATTCGAAAACTCGCGCCAATCAACTACAAAAAGTGGACTTTGAGAGAGTAGCCACAAAAAAATTGGCATCATGGGGAGACCATTGCTTTAAAGTTGCCGGAAAACCTTCTCGGCTGCTTCTATTGTCCGTTGGATATCCTCTGGGGTATGCGCTAAGCTAGTGAAACCAGCCTCAAACTGTGAAGGCGCAAAGTAAACCCCTTCCTCAAGCATCCCCCGGTAAAACTTGGCGAATTTTGCAGTGTCACTCTTCTTTGCATCCGCGAATTCATAAACAGGTCCCTCGGTGAAGAAAAACCCGAACATCCCGCCGACACACCCGCCACAAATCGCGTGCCCGGCCTTCTTTCCAGCATCAACGATGCCCACAACAAGCTCGCTTGTGATTTTGGTTAAGTACTCGTAGCGCCCTGGCTCTTTCAATCGTTTTAGAGTGTGGATTCCAGCGGTCATAGCCAATGGGTTTCCACTGAGGGTCCCGGCTTGGTACATTGGACCTGCCGGAGCCACCATCTCCATAATCTCTCTCCTCCCTCCATAGGCACCCACTGGAAGGCCGCCACCGATGATCTTACCGAGTGTTGTTAAGTCAGGCGTTATACCAAAATACTCCTGGGCCCCACCGTAAGACAAGCGGAAACCAGTCATAACCTCGTCGAACACCAAAAGAGCATCATTTTGTTTAGTGACTTCGCGGAGGTCCGAAAGGAAACCAGGTTTGGGAGCAATGAAGCCTGAGTTCCCAACCACGGGTTCGAGTATAACTGCGGCGATCTCTCCTTTGTTCGACTCGAAGAGGTTTTTGACGGTGGAGATGTCGTTAAAGGGGGATGTTAGGGTTTCATACGTGGCTCCTTTGGGCACGCCGGGGGAATCAGGGAGCCCTAGGGTGGCGACACCACTTCCCGCCTTGACAAGAAAGGGGTCTGCATGGCCGTGGTAGCAACCCTCAAACTTGATGATCTTTTCCCGCCCGGTGAAGGCGCGGGCCAAGCGGATGACGCCCATGCATGCTTCTGTGCCCGAGTTGACCATACGGACCATTTCTATACTTGGAACAGCTGAAATAACCATTTCTGCAAGAACATTTTCCAAAAGACAAGGAGCACCAAAGCTTGTTCCCTTCTTCATTGTTTCAGCTAAGGCTGCAAGTACCTGCAGAGTAATATAGAGAGCAAGAAGACGATGATTTTTGCATAATCACCAAGGAACTAAATTCCGGTTTGTTTCCGGCGAAGTGGCTGATACTTCCATTGACCTATTAGAAGTGTTCAACAATGACAATTTTGTACATTCTACATTCTTTTGACATTTTCACTATGTAACGGATACATTTTCGCAGTGTTCCAAAATGTTTCTGAAATACTCCTATTTCCTTTTCTAGCTAACCAGAACAATATGCCGACACAAAATTTTGATCAATTGTCATCATCTGTCGAAACTTTTAACACTATTCCACCAAATTGAGTAGCTAGGGAAAAGTTCACAGTTAGATCCTACAATTCCATTTCCCTTTGTCTTCGTTAATCTTTAGTAACAAAGGGCAGCCAACTTTGGCACCCCTTTTCCTGATGAGAGGACTTAATATAAACTGATGGAAATCGTCCCCCAATATGAAATCATATTTTTAAAGGAGTATGATAAACATTTCACAAGTTAACAACCTTAGCTACCAGTTATGCTCATTATCAAAGGATGAGTCTAAATTCTCATCTAAGAAAGCACCAAGTTCTGACGAGGAAATGCTAGAAACTGTTACAACTTACAAGTCATTGGAACCAAAAAGTATAGCACAAAAAGAAGCAACCCAAAATCGGTGAGTCTGATATTTTCAGTGTCCAGTATCCAGATAACCTCTAGACGGAAGTTTTTCTTATGCAAATTTTGGCTATTAAGGATAGGAGAAGGAATGGAACCTCATCATCAGCGTGACCAATTATAGCTGGTCCCCATGAACCAACGTAATCAATGTACTCATTGCCATCTATATCCCACATGTGAGAGCCCTTGACAGAATCCATTACAATTGGCTGTCCACCGACTGATTTGAAAGCACGTACAGGAGAATTTACACCACCAGGCATTAACTCCTGTCAACAGTAGGAAAACTAGTTGAGAAGAAATTTGAAGTAAGTACCGTCGACCAACCTCAAAAAGACTAGGGTTCAGTATAGTAAGCATAAGTAATAGTAGAAAGTTGAATCCAGGTATAATTCTAGGGACAAACTAAACTTGTTACAATCAGTATGAAGTTCCATGAACCCATCAGAAATGAAGAGATGCAGGTGTATAACGACGTAATTGAGATCCATACTTCCATCTAGCAAATGAATGTTCTCAAAACTAAAATTCAGTCCACTGCAACTTCAAACAAGTGCATGTTAGGCCAACCTATGTCCCTTCAACCAGCACAAAATCCTTGTTGTCATCAAATTGGACTAGGAAAGTCTTTTACTCTTCTAACATGATAGGAGTACTTAATGAGAAACTCCTTTCAAACTAAGGATGAGGTTGAGTTGAATTCCAACACAAATCCACAAACAAACAAAAAGTAGAAGGCTATGTTACAGTCAATGACTCAGTATGAACCTGAAGGGGTGTGGCCACAAAATGACTTCAAACTAGCTCCATCTCATGAACAGCAAGTTCTCAAATGTGATACTTCAATCCATTTCTAACATTAACAATGTTCCTTTCAGGTCGTTTTAGTACCCCTGCCACCAGGGGCGATGCCCAGAAATGCATCAAGTGGGTTCAAAAATTTCCTTAAGAGTGTAGCAATAAGGTGCATCGAAGACCAAAATTCAGCCCAATTGGCACATTAATCTAGATGACCAGTGTTTTGATACTCCCTCCGTCCCAAAAAGGATGACAATTTTTGAAACTCGTGTCATTTTCTATCGCTTATATCTTTCAATCTATAATGTTTTTCATGAGTTTAAAAACTTTGTATAATAAAACTAATCGAGAACTATCAAACAAGATCCATATTGCATATTTTTTGAGATTCATATTCAAAGATGTAAGGAATTGAAATTGGCACGGATATCAAAAATTGACATCTAATTTGGGACGGAGGGAGTACAATCTACTCTCCAGATAAAGGAGACCACTTTCTTACGCTCAAGCCACTCAACACCCAAGACGAGTAGTGACAATAATGACAATGGTGGGGCCACAGCCTTTTGAAGAGCCATATATTTGACTGTGTTAATCCTATATTCTAATGGTATGGCTACTATGGTACAGTACAATAAATGACTTGTCATCCATCTAGAAACTCCAGAATTTCAGACTTCTCCCATTAAGCTACGTCAACGTGTCATTCATATAGAAAACCCAATTCTTCTAACTTTGCAAAGAAAACACCACTGGATAATATAATCTTCAGAACTCTACCTTAGGTTACTCTCCTAAGTTCCAAGTGGCGCATGAACCACTCTTCATCTCTTCCGACCCTAAAGAAGTTCGTGACATGGATCAGGAAATGAGGTTCATACGAAAAGATTCAGTAGATTCATTTAACCCATCACATACTTGAGCAGCAAAAATATCATATGCAGAGTAGAAGTTTTCAAAGTTGAGTGGGTTCACATGAACCCATTGGGTACATAACATCGCCCCTGCCTGCCTCTGAAATCAATATAGCTCCTAAGCATGGTTCATGGAGCTCCTAAAGTCTGAAAACCAAGTTACGGTTCAAACACCCACTCTTTGATCCTAAGAATCTGACTAGCAGAATTTCTCAGGATATGAATTCCCAAGAGTCAAGACCAGCACAACGACTCCAAGCAAGCTAACAGGGGTTCATACAACAGTTGACAAAACTAAATGAAAATATGTGCCAAGATGATATGTTTTTGTCATCTTCTCTTTCTTACATGCACTACTATTGCAGCACATATTACAAAGTTATTACATCCTTCACTGTTTGACACTTTATGGCATGTCCTTATCTACCAAGTAACGACAAGCACGGTTATATGGAACTCAGAAATGTGTAGCCCTGTCCCTCAAATCACATACTATCTTTTTATTCAAAAGGAGTAGTTTTCTCTTGCAAACCAAAATATGTCAAACTATTCACTTCCATGCCCAAAGAACTGATACATTTGGTCAAGTTTCTCAATCATTCTAAACTTTCCAGACTAAAACACTGCTGTCTTCACTCAGTGCACACAGTATTCACCTGCATATGCTTACCTTCTATTAATGGTGGACTGATTATGTAATGAACTAATTCTAGCTGGTTATATTCTAACAACAAAACACAGATTACCTTTCTTATCCAAGACATACCACCATTAGAAGAATTAAAACAGGACCAAAAGTGATATACTTCTACAGGTGACTAGTGCTCTGTGGAAAAGCATAATTACTTCCTACGTTAGGCAAAATTCAAAGCGTTTGTGCTCTATGCAACTTTTGCGCTACAGTACTAAGAAGCAAACTGTTTAATGTTTATGAATCAAAGTGGTGTTGTCATGACTTGAAGTGATACTGAGGCCAGCATAATGTCTAATCAAAACAGGTTATGAACTGAAGTGGTATTTGCGACTTGGTGACCCTCCAACGTCCTCTTTGATTGACCAAACTACTAGTCACGAGATTTTAATCTCCTAGGACGAGTAATCACACCAGACCAATCAGGTACTCTCACCAGACTAGACACCTGTTTCGTGGGTTTAGTTATCGATGGATATGTAATCCAGCCCAAAAATGCGCCCCTCACTGATTCGTAATCTAGGCTCCGTTTGTTTGGACGTAAAATATTTTCCGGTAAAATGTTTTACCTATTTTCCGGTGTTTGGTTGTGTAAAGAATGAGGAAAACATTTTACATGTAAAACATTTTCCATCAATTGGATGAAAATAACTTACCATTAAATCTTCCGTAAGTTATTTTCCGAAATGAACCCGCTGCCTTTTACTGCAATTCTCATTGCTTAGTTTCCTCGATCGTCAGTCCTGACCTACGTTCAATTCTAATAATCTCATATTTCTCTACCGTTTAAGCTCCCCATCTCTCTTTGTACACTATTTTGTCGATTTCTGAAAATATTTTCAAGTGTCAACCAAACACCGGAAAATAAAAGTTTGAAATTTGTTTTCTGAAAAAACATTTTACATGAAAAATATTTTACATTGTAAAACATTTTACGTCGAAACAAACGGAGCCCTAATCTCATGTCTAGTCCAGCCAATCAATTAGGCCCAACGGGTTGAATAACCAATGTAGCTGCTTATGACCCAATTTTGTCTTAGTGACGGGACCTTACCATACAAACCGTCTAGGGGCCCAACTAATACCAATTTCAAGCCAACCCATGTTTCAGTTCATGGCAATTCAAAAGAACAACACAACAAGAACTATCTTTACCAATTTCCAAGCAGCATATCTCCAGTGCTATCAATTACACCAAGCATCGAAATAAAAGCAAAATGGAATTCCACAAACCACAGTATTATACCAACCATGTAATCATTGTTGAGCAGAAATCTCAGAAATTAATCAACTGAACTAGATATTCAAACGAATTAACCAAAACCCACATCAATTTTGAAGGCATCACAGCCAGAGCAATTACCTTGGCGACGTTGAAAGCTTCTTCAGACTTCTTGAGAGAGAAAGTCTTCTGTTTCTCGTCGAGAGAGACCGCCATTCTGACTACACGGCGGGCAGGGGATCGAGAAGGTGATGAGGGAGGGATGGAACTGGGTAATCGAGCGATTTTCGAAGGCCATGATAGCCCTACCCCTGCTGCCATTGTTGCTTTTCTCTCTCTCTCTCTAAAACCCCTTGGCAGAGTTGAAGATAAGAAGAGAAGCAACGGTACCGTTGATGGTTTGGAATGTCAAAAACCGTGAGCCACAACGAAGGGTTTAGATTTGTTGATCGACTGCTGCAATAAAGTTTAAAATTACCAGTACTCTGGCCCACATAGAGACGTTGTTGAGTTGTAACATACTGTACTATTATGTGGATTCCACTTAAATACGTATATGGTCCTTAAGAGTGTTCAGGTGACAATGTATAAATTTCATAATTTGCTTGCGGGTGCTGGTGCGAGCACGTGATAACGTTTTTAAATCACATCCTAAATTATTAAATTCGGCGAGAGCGAGGATAGAGAGTGCAAGGGCAGTGCAAGGCTTGACTTGGCTCCGCTCGTTTAGTAATCGAGACAATTTTGAACTTGAGTTTTAGACTCGTGTAGTAAACGAGCAGTGCTCAATACTCTAAAACTTAGCTTCGCTCATTTGTTCAAACTCGGCTCATTTTTAAGGACTCGTTAAGTAAATTTATTGGGCCCGTTAAGAGTACGAATTTTTGACTTATTTAGTAAACGAGCCAATCTCAAAACCACAAAACTCAGCTAAGCTAAGCTTCTTTACACCTTAACAGGTTCAATATCTAATTGAAAAATTTTTTTTAAAAAAACACAGATTCTACTTCAACAATAACAAGCTGCCAAGTAGACTGATAAAGGGACCAGATTATTAGCCATAGCTAGCAAGATAATGTCCCCTGTCAAAAGTTGTCTGGTTGTCAATTGTCATTGTCACTAAGCAATAGCCTCGGATGCAATTGGCAGTAGCAGGAAAGACTATTCTGAACACAAACACAATGAAGCTACCAATAACAAGAGAACCTGAGTGGTCAACAGACAGGTAAACAAAAACAGTCCAAAATGAGAAATTGAAGGCAACAGAGCTTCCACATGCAATCCCGTGTGCTTTTTTTAACTCAAAAATAATAATTCAAGCGAGAAGACCTTGCCATAAATAAAGAGTAAAAACAGCATTCACAGCATCATCAACATGATTAAAAAGAACTACCAAAAATAAGATTTCCACTTTCAGAAATTCAATCCCACATCCATTCACAAAAAAGCAAGTAGATATATATCACCAAAAATATAAGAGATGGAAGCTGATAAACACCCATCCCACCAAAACCCCTCAAATCCATGAACCTTGGACCCAAATGGAAACTCTATACCTTCCTCAATCTTTCCGAAAAGTTATTCAATGATCCGGAACCAATGATTTCAGAGTCTTTACGCTTCATACAAATACGTACGAAGAAACCACAAATTTGTATAATCGTAAGGACTCTAGTACCGTTAGTCCCGGATCACAGAATAATTTCTCGTCTATCTATTAAGCTAATTTCCAACTAATTATAGACCCCCCCAAAACTCAACATACTCTTGTCTCTCTGTCATTTACATGAGCATGACATCTCCAACAAAAAAACAAAAATCCTCAGAGGACCAAACATATAAAGCAATAAAGCAAGATGACAAAAATCTAAGAGGGATAGATATATATAGTTCTGCTTTAAAGCTTCATATGTATGATCCCGTGTCTCTTTTTTGGTCTCCAGTGTGATCAGTACGTCATCGGCAGACGACAGAGGAGACGGAGAGCGGGTAGTGGAAGGTGTTGGCGTACTGGAACGAGATGGCGTTGCCGTTAACGAGAGGCTTGCCATCGTTGACGAGGCAGTCGTTGTAGCGCAGGCGTTTGAAGATGCGGGGGTTGATGAGGCGGGCGGAGCTAAACCAGCCGCAGCTGAGGTGGATGCCGGCGATGTCGCAGCCGGAGATGCAAACGTTCATGATCTCGACCGTGTAGGTGGGGATGCCGCTGGGGAGGGGCGGGGTGGGGCCCTGGTTAATCACTATGTCTGATTTCGAACACTTGTCTCCCCAGATTCGGTTTGGTTCCACTTCTGCTGCTGCATAAAGGAGATGCATACAAAATGAGTGAGCCAATGGGGGGAAGGGGAAATTAGTCGAGACAGAAGGATTGGCAGTGGGGACGCACCCCAGCGAAAGACAAGTAAAGCGTCAAGAAAAGCTACCAATAGGACAGATTGAACTTTGCAAGAGGTATGATTAAATAGAAGGGGAAAAGGGGAAGGAAGTAATCTATTGAAAAAAGGCTAATGTAGGGCATAATGCATTTTGTTCACATTGATTTTAACCTACGTTAATATCGTGAAATTGCGCTTGGAGCGAATATAATAATGGCCTTGAGGTTTATTAGAGTACCAAAAAATAGTAGAAGTGCACTTGACAGACAAAAAATCTAAGAAGTATCCATAAAAGACGTGCGACATTGCAATCCGACCAATTAAGGACGAGTTTTCACAATACAATGTCTAAATCAAGCAATATAGAAAAATAGAGATAGAGAAATTTGCTAATGGGAAAAACGGTAGAGGGAAATGGTTGGGGGCAAACACCACTAAAAGCGAAGTGGTAAAAGAAAAAGGCACCAAAAGGACAAATTAAACTTTGCAAGAGGTATGAGAAAGCAAAAAGAAAAGGAACAAATCCATCAAAAAAGAATAATAAAACCGTGGGGCATGATGCATTTCGTTCGTATTGATGTCCAACAATGGTAATCAATGATGATCAAAAAAAGAAACAATGGTAATCAACGTCAAGTTGCACTAGTGGTACAACTTTTCGGCCAACAAATAACTTGGTAACAAGTATCAAAATGTAAAGCTCAGTTAGAAAATCAAATCAGTGTTGCGAACTTTTGGACGCTAACAGGCAATGATTCAAAGAGCTATGCGCTATAGAGAAGTAATCAGCTGGATCAATCTGAGATAAAATTGAATCTAGAGTTACAACCATGCAATTTAAAATTGAGATTTGTGGAGAAGTGCAGGGACTGTGACTGAAATTTACCCAAGTTTTTAAGAGGTAAATCAAAGAAAAATGCTAATGAAAAAAAAGAGGCTTTTCGTTCAATTTCTTTTTCAGCATCGGTAATTAAATTAACAAAAAGGTTTGCATGCACATGTGGAACAACTGGTACAACTCTTCAGCCAACCATGCACTTCCATATCAATGCATTGCCATAAAAAAAAAAAATTGCCAGCTTAGGAAACAGAGGATTATTGCTGCTGACTTGTGCATGGCGCAGAATAAGCACTTAAATGCAAGGCTCAAAGCCACCAAACGGACAAATTAAGCTTTGCAAGAGGTAATAATAATGATAAAGCAAAAAAGGAATGGAACAAATCCATCCAAAAAGGCTAAAAGCGTGGGGCATGATGCGTTTCGTTCACATTGATTTCCAACAATGGTAATCGATGTCGAAATGCTAACATGCGCTAGTGGTAAAACTTTTCAGCCATCAAATATTTTGGCAACAAGTATCAAAAGTAAAGCTTATATTTACAATATACTATAAAATAAGTATTGCTAACTTATGCACGTGAACAGATAATAAAATACCAAACAATGCAATAAAGGGATCGTACATAATCAGTTGGACAACTTGGACCAATCAGAGACAAACTTCAATTAAAAGTTACATCCAAACAAATTTAGAGTGTTTTCTACTAAATAAAATAAGTACTCACTTTATTGTGAGAAAATTACATGTCTCAAATAAAAAAAAAAGACATATCTCGTAAAGAGAAAAATAAGTACTTAAAAAAATAAGAACAATGGAACGGAGCCTTACGGTACAGGGATGAAATTGACAGAGGAGAAGGGCAGAGACAGAAATTTGCCCAATTTTTAGCAGGTATAAATAAAAGAACAATTCTAATTGTGGGGCATGATGCTCAACATATATGCCCCTGTGGTACAAAACTTTTCAGCCAACCACGGATTTCCACATTCAAAGACTGCCATACAAAATTGCCAGCTTAAGAAACAAAAGAATTAATGCTAACTTATGCTTGGCGCGCAATAGGCTCTAATAATAACAGTAACAGGCCAAAGAATTGAAGACACTCAATAATTCCATACAAATATATCCCCCTGGGGGAGGCAAGCTTAGCCAAAGGCGCACGTTAACATAAAAGCAAGACTCAAATGCTAAAGGATAACGCCCACATCCCTCCAACGCAACAGAACCGTACGCGTCGTCTGAGCAATGTTGCTCAGTGTCGGATCGCTGAACGTGCATCGTTTGCACGTAATTGGATACGAAAAAAGTGAAGAGGTGAGGGAACGAAACAGTATCACAAAACAGAAATAAGAAAACCCAGAGCATCAGAGATTCATTTGGTCCCAAAAATTAGTAGGGTGCAAACGAACCAAGTTGTTCACGAGTAGTTTGATGCTCGGCCGTTTGTGGCTCGATTCAATTTGTTAGAAAACAAGTCAAACTTGAGTTTTAAGTTCGATTGGCAAATCGAGCCGACATATCTACGAAAATTCAACTCGTTAACAAAGGCTCCTTTAGTTAGCGAACGGAGCTTGAACACCTCGATACTAAACAGCTCGAGCTCAATTATATGGCTCGACTCACGCCTAAACTAGTTTTGATCAAGCCGAGATCAAACACTTCAATAGTTGGCTTGGCGTGGCGGGGGTCATTTGCGGCCATATTCAAAACGAGCCTAAACATCATGAAAGAGACAGAAAACAGAAGTTGAACCGTTGGAAGATGAATAGAGACGATCTATGTTTAAATTTCTTTTGTGAGCTTACCACGTTGGAGGAGCTTGCGATGTGGAAGAGAGAGAGTGGCGTTGGTTCCCACCGACGACGCCACAGGATTCAAAATCTGTACAGAACGTTGACCAGGACGAGGACCTGAAAACGGAAAATAATGATCGAATAAATGAATCTCGACAGTGGTAGTTAGTAGTTACTAATTTACTCTATTACTCATCAATAACGACAAGAACAAGGCGAAAAATAGTTAGATTAAGAAATCAAAAAAGGAGACCCAATTGTGGCGTGGAGAGAGGCCTCATAAACAAATAAGCCCTAAAATATACCAAATTCTAGATTATACTGTATTTATACGCACAAGGCCTAAAATACAGTAGCAAAATATAAACTATATTTGTATTTTATATATCAATAACGACAAGAACAAGGTGAAAAGTAGTTAGATAAAGAAAATAAATGGAGCAGACCCAACTGTCGCGTGAAGAGAGGCCTCATAAACAAATAAGGCCTGAAATATAGAACGATGAAAAAATTATTTAACAAGGCCTAAAATATAGGAAAAATCTAGAGTATACTATATGTATATGTTGCGTATAATAATGAAGAATGATAAGAAGAGAATCTTCGGTAAACACACCTGTATGGGACGCAATCATGAGGAGGAGGATTCCAAGCGCGATCGTCGCCGCGACCAAAGCGATTCTCCGCCGCCTAAATGATGATGATGACGGAGTAGAAGTCCTCATAATCGATGATTACAAACGCCAAAAGGTAAACAGAAACGGATACGAGCCAATCGACCAGCTGAAACAGTGATTTCTCGCAGCCGCTTCGAGAAAGAGCAACCGAGTTAATCCGCGAGTCAGCGAGTTTGGCTCGGAAGCGGAGGTTGCCGAACTGTACACCGCCTTATCTTCGAGCTAGAGAGAGAGAGAGGACCGAACCGTCGGAGTTAAAGAGAGGAATCAAATCGTAGCCAAATCAATCAAACATGAATCATGAATCTGTGCACATTTAGGGATGATTCTGAACGCATTTATATTTTGAAAACGTATCAAAATCAATCAAACATAAACACCGCCAAAGTCACCATGGGGATGAACAACTGAGTTAGGCAAGATCCTTTGATAGACTCATGACTCACGAGTTTTATTTCTTTTCTTTTTTCCTAAAAGCGTGACTCACGAGTTGACTCCTCACTCATGATTCTCATGGATTTTGAGACAGAGAGAGAAGTATATTCATAAAACTATATCAAATCAGTAAAGTACAGCCGAAACAGCTATGGCGATGAACGATTACCGGTCAGGCAAAATCCATGCGACTCGAGACTAGCTAAGTTTGACTTACCTCAAAATAACCGCGTCGACGGTCATGTGCATCGCCTTCGAATCATCTCTCTCATATTGTAAGAGTGGAAACAAGGCTCTGAGTACACTTTCTCGAAATCGTGGAGAAGGAGTTAATACTTTGTATGGAAACGGAAAAGACAGACAAAAGAACAACGCACAGCAATATTCAAGGAAGCATTGAAATAGCAGAATTCAACGCAATTTGCTCTGAGAGAGAGAGAGAGAGAGAGGAGTCGACAATGTACAGAGAGATGAAAGAGGAGGTTGTGGACAAGAATGGCAGGGAACGTGGTTTGCTAGAAATGATAAAGCAGAAGAGCTACAGAGGAAAAAGCTGATTTGAAGCGATGCATGTTAGATAAGAGGAGACTCACCTTTGCCTGCCGCCTTATGATCACACAATCGAGGTTTAGAGAGAGAGAAATCAGCTCCGAGACGCGTGCGTGCTCACTGCTGCCTGTGTGTAGAGAGAGAGAGAGCTAGAGAGAGAGAGAGAGAGAGAGAGAGAGGGAGAGAGAGAATTAGGGTTTTTTTGAAACGAATGTTTGTCTCATTCTCTGCGAGGGGTTTTAATTGGGTGGTTCGATCGCTCTGTCCTATGGAGGGAAAAGTGTGTACTGTTTAGTTTTTTGAGGGAGGGTTCGGTGGTGTTCCGGTTTCTAAAAAAAGAATTTTTTGGAAAAGGAAGGTAATTTCAAGCTCAAAAATCATGTATTTACACAAATAATTTTTCTACCAATATGGATCTTGTTTGATAGATTTCATTGAGATCTTTTATACGGTGCAAAAAAAATCAAAAAATTATTTTTCATTTTTATTATATTTGAATTTAAAAATTGAAGAAAAAGAACTTTTTTAAAAGGAAGGCTTAGTGGAACAGCCTCTTATATTATTTACTTTTTGTGTGTTTTTTCCAAACCCTTTAATGTTCGAAATCGTTAATTTTGTAGTAAGAAAGTTTTTAGAGATCATGAAACTATCTAAAACTCATGTTCATCGGCTACAAATATAATTAAGATTTTCGGAAGAATTTTACGTTCCGAAAACAAATATTAAGACCTCGAAAGTCTCGTATATTAAATCCTTAAATTTCTCTTAGAGAGCGCCCCATATAAGTTAATGTTGGGATTAATCTCTCAGAGATCTACTCGATATGCATGTAATTTATTCCAAAATTTTGAGTTAATTACCAATAACTTGAATATTCGAAGCAATCAATTACTTGAACTTAATTATTTTCTTCATGCAATTTTTTAAAGTGTGCGAAGTAGTAAAAATGGACCAACACATCCAGACGAAGGGAGTAGTAATCATTAGCTCATGAATATAATTTTCAATGTAACTAACAATCGTTATTATTTTTCATTTTAAATTGTAGTTGACCAAAAAATAGCTCACAAATCATAAGGTCAAATCTTATGTATCTTGAATTTTCGACAGTTTGATGTCTTATTCTTTTTGCTTTTCAAAAGATATTTTTTTAAAAAATTTCCTTAAATTTTTTGTACTTCTAACATTTTTCTCTATCTCTCTACTTATTATTTCTATTATTTTTTAAAAAAAATTTCAAATCTAAATCCAAACACAGTATAAACAAGCAAAAATTCTTCTGTATCTTTGTTTGTTTTGGATTTCCAGCCACAAAATTGAACAATAATATCTCATCCGAAAAGAATCTTTTATGTACAATTTTGCGATTTGACAACACTGAGGAGTAGACAGGTAATCCGAGCACAGATCATGGAGCAAATCTTTCTTCGATTTTGCTAACATCTGCTCACTAAACGAAAGATAATATATACATATTTTCAAACAAATTCGAATATTAATATATTTCATCGATATTAATATATTTTCACAAATATAAATACACCTTTTTTAAATATCAATTCACATTTTTACCTATTATCCTATCCATTTGGGCGAATTTTAAAATAATCCATCTTTCTTTTACTAATATTAAAAAAAAAAACTCGGGCTAAAATGCACGTGGCGTGTTAATTGACTCAAATTCGGAGTAATAATTAGGGACGGGGTGAAAACATTCTGTCTTGTAAGTGGGCCCACCGTTACCACGTGAGGTGCACGTGTCAAGCGTTATTGCACGAAACAAGGATTCAATGATTCTTTTCTTTTTTTACCCTCTTTTCGTACTGTTTGTTTCCAGGGTTATCACTATTCTGCACCAGGTTTATTAAATTTGAAATTAAGGTCTGGAGACAAGACAGACATCCAAGACACGTTACTGGATTCTCCTAGTTATTACTTGGAGTACCTCCCATTAAAAATACCACCATAATAAATTCATAATGTCCTCCTACAAGATTCTCATAGGATAGGAGTAATTGATTTGCTTTGAAATACACTATCACAAATCTTGTGTTTTATCTTTTTTCCAACGGAAAATCTTGTATTTTTCACATTTTTCTCCTTCCCTAAGTTTACATTCAGTTGTACGGAAATGATGGAAAATGACGAAAAAATCAATTGTTTTTGTAATTTTCTGCGTGTTAAGTTATTAGAAAAGTTGTAAGATCTATAGTTTTAATTTTTCTCATTAGGAAACACTTTTCTGCAAAATAAGTCTTGCCAAAAGAAAGAAATTCTTATTTTTCTGCAAAGATTTCTTGTCATCACAAAACACGCACAGGAAATTGAATTTCATTTTCCTTTACTTGATTTCCCACAAAACATTCACCGACAACTAAACAGAGCCTAAAGTGATCTAGGAAAACAAATACTCCACCTAGAGATAGCTGAAAAAGTCAAAAATACAGAAACGATGAAGTTATAAATATAGAATTTTCTTAAGAAAATGAAAACACTAACCAATTTCGGTCTTCATCAACGTGAGAGAGGTTGGAGGCGCAAACACCGGAAAATAAAAAACAAGTGAAAATGAGCACAAAACCATGTTATGTCTTAGAACTACAGAAACAATAGCTTAAAAACCCATACATGACTTGAGGGATGCATATACCTGTGGATGGAGCCGTTCATGAAAAATACTAAACTTTCCGATACCAAACAAATTATATATAGGTATATCATTCCTTATAAAATCCTTAAATCGTGGGATTTTAATTGCCCCAGTAATGGATATTTATTTAATGGGCTAAAGAATACTACTGTACTACCTTTTTTAGATGTTTTATTTAGGAATGATGAATCAGGCGTTAGGTTCCTTGCAAACAAAATTACGGAAGGTTAATTGTAATTGGGGATAGTGCTATGTAGTGGTGTGCGTAACACCGTGTTGCGCACTTTCGAACCGTCGGATTGTGCATCCGACCGCTTGGATCTCATCTCGGCAATGAACGACTCTCGATTGTTAGTTGTCGAGATGAGATCTGAGCCGTTGGATGCACGATCCGACAGTTCGGAGGTGCACAACACCAACTTGAAGTCCGGTTAATTGTTGTAACACGTACAACTCATAGTTATTTATTTTGATTTCTTTGTTATGGACATGAGCACCCATTAATCATGGGAGATATCCACATAAATTTCCATTTAAGTTAAAGATTTTGATTTTCGCATTCCTCTTTTTAAAATGGAATGTATCAGTAAAAAATGGAACGTAAAAATCAATTTCCCTTAAACTATTATTGGCCATTGATTCCATTAAATTCTTTTTATGGAGGAGGAAAACATTTAAAAGGAATTGTTATGTTTCGCCACTTGTCGCATCAATGCTCTTCCTCACGAAACGTCCTTCTGCTATACTATATGGTATATAGATAACCCGAATCTTCTTATCTCCAAAGTCTAATTACCCAATTATTGTTCTCGAGTGCACCTTCTTAACAATAAAGCTATGAGGACGTATTGGAATGTGTATAACATGTACATATAGATTTTTTTGGGGCCCATTTCGGATTTCACAAAGATGATTTAAACTGCTCGTTATTTTTTTAATTTTTTTATAAAGCCTTGTAAAAATCAACTTAACCCAATATCGGTAATGATTTTTTCTAAATTTGTGGGAGCAAAACTACTAAACTGCTCAATTTCGCCCCTAAAAATTTAGAAAAAAATCTTACCGATATCGGGTTGAGCTGATTTTTTATAGGACTCCATATAAAAATGTTTTAAAAATAACAAGCGATTCGAATCATTTTTGTGGGCCCCACAGAACCCATATGTACACATAGCATTAGCACTACTGTCGTATTAAATCCTCCTGGGCATGGAAAAGCCTCATGTACGGCAGAGAGCTTATTGCAGGGCACACATCACCTGGGCCACTGGCAATGGGGAATCTATCAATGTTTTCCATGACAAATGGCAGCCAGGGGCGGGTTGTGACGTCTGGGCCGTTGATTCGGCAATCGACGGTCGGGTTATTGCACAGTGTTGTGCGTAATCTCTACCATTCCGCTAATTACCGAGATCAACGGTTTAGATGGGCACAGCACGGTGCCGCACAACACCTCCCCAGGTTCAGTAAATGGATGCCTTCGTGCATTAAACCCCTCAGCCACTGGCCCGGATAACACCAAAGTTTCGAGCCTCTTAAATGCTCAAATGGTTCATTACATCATAATTACATTGTTGCATATATTTTTACTGACTTAAATGCTGTAATGCAAATAGGAGAGCGGTATGAGTGCCACCATACTGGCAATTTTTTTTTCCCGCAAAATTGGTCAAGCAATTTCAAGACTATCTTTTCGCAGGATCACCAAAATACTAGAGCGCAAGGACATCCGCCAGGCCCAACGTCTTGCTAGACAGGCTACTTTTGTCCAACCAACAGATACAAGAGTCCATCCTTTTTGTAATACAGCTAGTAGTGATCCAATTTTTACATCTTTGTAGCTGTAATTATCGAACTCTCTTGTAATCTCTTTTTTAATATCTACAAAATTTCTTGCACTTCCACCCAAAAAAAATAATCCTGGATAAAAAAAAATGTCTATAATCAAAATGTTGTGTTACTTTTCCATTTAAATCTTTGAAACAATTATCCAAGACTATGTGCGGCATTATTTCCATCGATGAATAATACGATGATCATACTCACAAAATACTGTGTCTAATTGTTCCATATTAAAAGTTTCTGGTTTTTATGAGAAGAAAAAATGTCTACTTGGAGAAACTTTTTAGTATACTGAGAATACCGAGGGTGTTGGAGAAAAAATGTCTACTTAAAGGAGATACCAAGGGTGTTGGTATACCCGGTATACTAAAAAATTTCTCGTCTAGAGAAATTGTTGCAAGTGACTCTTCAACTCATCACGTGTCATTAAGGTGAATTTATGTAGAATTTTTCTACTCCCTTGAAGACAACATCTCAAGTCTCAACCTTAGCCTCTCACAGCTTCTTTACATAGAGTATTAATTTTTCCACTTAGTTGTAACGTAACCGGGAGAGTGAAATAGCTAAGGTAACTTTAATGGAATACCATCAAGTTGGTTTTAATTGTTTGTTGGTGTTGCTACGAATACTTATACGCAGGTATGTTGAGAAGGCGCCCGAGATGTGGGGAAGCTGATGAATGTATTGAGCATTCTATATTTGATTGCTCGTTTTCGAGCATATTTGGAGAGCCTCAATTCAAATCTGGGCTTTAACTTTGATCTGGGTAATTCAGTGGGTGTGAAGGATTGGTTGATTGATTGGGTGAAGAAAGCTCCATCCGTGGAGCTTATTCTGGAATCTGTGTTGCTTGGGCCTTATGGATACATAGAAACAGGCTCCCCTTTGGCAATCATTTTGCTAATCCAGACACTACACAGGCAACAGAAATCGGCTTTACATGCTAAATAAACTTGAGTATTAGCAACAGTGCTTCATTTCATTACAACAAACTCGGCATCGATGCCATTCTCATCGGCCTTTCCCTGGACTATCACTCTCTCTACACACACAAGCTACAAACACAAGGTTAGGGTAATGACAAAAAAGAGGTCAGCGATCCTTTTCCTAGGTTAAATAATCATCAACCTTACTGGGAGGGATGTTCTTCGTCTTCTCCAACCGCCTCACCTTGTCAATCAACTCTTTGATGGTATTTGATGCCTCCTACAAAGACCAAAAAAACAGAAGAGAAAAGAAACACTTTTCAGGCACCGTCCATTTTTAAGAAAATGGTAATTACCGAGAGATGAAGCGCATTAGCAAGAAATAAGCAGGGAAAAAAACCTTCAACTTGGTTCTCAGATTTTCCTCCTCAATGTCACGTCGCTCCCTCTCCTCTGAGAAAATATCTATTAAATTCTCCTGTTCCTTGTTCATTTCCTCAATCTTTCGTGATGCCTCCTCAAGCTGATGAAACCACAAACAACAATTTTGAATAGAGATGAGAATGAATAGGTACCATGACTCGTTACCAAACCAATTTAATTCTATTGGGTAGACAACGAAACACCAATTCACACCATTAACAATCAATACAACAGGGAATTGATGACAGCCCTGTGTGTGTGCGCGTGCACTGTGTGAGAGCCCCTCTCTGGATGGAGATGCAGATGGACATAACTGATTTCAATTTCCTTTTTCTGGCAGGTCTCAACTATGTGTACCACGTGTGCAAGCGGATCTAAGCCTCAGACCTCTAAAACCCAAATCATGGGAGATAGGAACATGGATCCTCCAAAATGGGTATGTATAAATGACAGACATCATAATATTCGACTGTGCTGCACAATTTACGATAACTGACTTTAAACACTGAAATCTAATCAGTAATATACTTAAACTTCAGAAATCTACTTTTCAAGAGGAGTTTAGGGGACAAAAGGAAACTCCTATACAGAAATTTATCTTCACCATCGAAATGTAAGTTCCTTATCTTCTTGTTATTCTCTGGCACAAGGGGTTGGACAGACCATATATCTAATGCCATCACCCGTTGTCTGAACACCCAAATCCCCATTTTGGAACAAAAGAAAAGCAAAGCAAAGGAAAACAAAGTTCAGATAAAGGCAAAATATAAATACCGGTACAAAATAGTAAAGCATGTAATTGTAATCGGCCCAATGTTTCAATCCCATCATCTTGTTTTGCAACAACTCCACCTAATCATCTCCCAAATATAGCCACGCATTGCCAACATAACAACGGAATACATAACAACAAATTTAAGAACAATAACAAAAATGAAGAAAAGGAAGACAGAAAACAGCATAGGGTTTTGGAACCGAGAGAACAGCATAGTAGTGTAACTAAACACAAGCGGACAATATCCATTTAAGTACAGCACATACCTTGGTTTCAAGTGACTTACACCTGTCTCTTTCAGTCCGTATATCACGCTGCAAATCACCTAAAATCACTTCTTCCTTCTGTTTCAACCTATGGGAAGACAAACCAACTATAAGAATGGGAAAAAAGGGTGACGTACAGCATTCACATATCAAAAGCAATAAACTCGCCTTTCTGTCAACCGGCGGTTCTCTTCCTTCAACCGCTCTAAAGCATGTAAAGTGGAGCCATGGACATCATCTTCCTGCAGTGGAATAACATTATCAGGCAAAGCAATTTACCAATTGCATCAAATGCCTCCATTCTAGCCACCCTTCTGGAAAAAAAAAAGAGAAATTCTACCAACGTTAGGCTTGTCCTCAACATTTCCCTTCCCAAACACCCATTAGTGGACACCAACTGGGCAATGTGCGCCTAGGCACTAGGCAGTGGTCCGCTGCCTCGACTAAAAATCACGCAATTCATCCGAAGGACTACCCAATCGTTGTCATCTGGGTTCTTCTTTCATAATTATATGCCGAAGATCCCCATGCAAACTTGTGATTTCGGACTTGGTCTTATGTTAGATAGACTCTTCAAAATGGGTGTAGTACTTTTGTCACTCAATACTTTGTAAGGGTATCGAATATTGATGCAAATCCGATAAATCATACCTAGCAAATTGATGAACCATACTATGTATAGAACTTCTACATAATGCCGCATAGGCTCTGTCAAATTGTAAATACCATCTCACTTGAGAAATTATCAGAAGAATACCGCAAAATACAAATAATTTGCCTTATTCATGTATCCTTAAACATCAGAGTTAGATCAGTTGATGAGATGTTATCTTTCAAAAAAAGGATGAAAGAATGAATTTATTTATTTATGTGATACGTCCCAGTAACGGGGTTAATTTTCTGATGTTGTTTTCTAAGGTCATGAGATAACATAAATGGAACTCAAGTAACTTAGAGGGAGGCAAAGAGGATGTAAAAACCCTAAGTTAATCAGAGGCTACAACCATGTATCCCTTCCCCCTATTCTCTCGCTCTTCATCTCCTTGTGGTTTCAAGAGTTTCACTGTTTTCTCCCCTTTCTTCTTTTTTCTATATAATCCCTGTGGTTTCAAAGACCCTAGCGAACTAGGTTTCTCCCCTTCCTTCTTATCCTCTCTATCCTTCATTCTCTAGGTACTTTGAGTGAATTTTGATGTAATATAAAACTGCAGTTTGCTAGTAGGGTTAGATTTCCAGGTTGCATCAACAATCTCCCACGTAGACACAAATCGGTATGCTTCACACGAATCAGGATATGCCATGACTGCGCGGTAATGTTACAACATGTTCCCTCCATAAAGAGTCCATCCCTCACCACCATCAAATGATTGGTGATATACCTTATAGAAAGCTTCAGCCAATGACATCTCATGGCAAATCCATTCAATGGGCATAACATCCAGCACAAAGTTCATATTATCAAGCATCTATGATAGTATTAAAAGAGACACTGCAGGGTTCAATAAGGCTTGTTAGGAGCCAATACCTTTCGAGAACCACCGTTTGCTCGTCTCTTGGGTAAGGCATGCATCTCATTGTCACTAACGTCCTCTTCAGAAGGTGATGATGGTTCTAAATAGCTTGATCCTTTCCGAAGTCTAGCACGGGTCTCAGTTCCATTTCCCCCATTGGTGTAAGCATGTCCATTCGCGTGACTCTTGTCAGCTGTTTTGAGATATCTTTGGGATACTCCTTGCTTTTGATTCGTAGGAGAGCGCAATTTTTCAGAAACAGAGACAGGTACCTTGCTGCTTGAGCCGGCATTATTCTTAAAAGATCGAGATGGCTTTCCAGGAAGAAAATCAGGACAAGTCTCTACAAGATTTAGTCATATTAATGAGAAAGGGTATATTGGTATATCACTGAATAGATTAAGATGATTTTGGCTATAACCAGTCATGTAAATGTACACCACACAAATTACAGAATGTAAGGTTGGCCAACTTGGCTTAGATTAGATACCTCTTTCCTTCATACTACAGCGTGCGGCATAGCCGATAGTATGAGCGTTCGCCCTCCTGGATGAAGCAGCAAATAGCAAATTATCAAATGATTCAACAAACACTGGGAAGCCAAAGCAAAAGTTTGAAGGTGAACAAACCAGTAATTCTTTTGCATCTGCAGTAATCTTGTCTCAAGTCTTGAAAGAACTGTTGTACGCTCAAATCCTTGCTTATCGTGAGCTGGTTCAACAAAATCTGCTTCCAATACACCTGCAGTAGAATTGATGCTCTCGTGAAATTTTAAGCTGGTTATAGAAAGAGATTCAGAACTTCCAGGCCAGAAACAGTAGTTACTAGTTACCTATAACTCCACGACCATCACTTCCAGCAGCATTCCAGATCCTCCAAAATGGCTGACAAAATAAGAAAAAAATCATGTGAATAAGTTTCTAAGCTTACAACACATCCACCACACGTAGGCATCACTCATTTTAAAGTGACGTCACCGCTAGATACACCTGGATTCCAGACCACAATATAAATATCTAGCTAAGGCTATCCTCTTTGTATTTGTAGCATGGCTAAAAAGAGAATAGTTGAAATAGATAGTTGGGCCAAATGTCAGTCAAACAAGAAAGCAGCATGGCTAAAAAGAAAAGAGAATGTCAACTTGAACTCGAAACAAACCTTAATGAGTCGATTCTTGTGATAAACATTGAATCCTTGAACATCAATATGATATTTAGCATCTTTCACAAACCCAATGGTTACAACAGCAAGAATCTGATAAACAAAGTGGCAGACAATCAACAACAATTGTGGAACTTACTATTCACAGAAATCAAACAATACCAAGCATTACCTGAGAATCGTTTGGGACCCCATCAGTAACATGCTGGGGGCGATAAGTCATCTCCTTTATCTGCATCATATCATTCACAATGTTGTGGTGCACAACATCTTTTCCACGAAGAATAATACGGAAGCGTGGAGGAATTCTGAGATAGAGAATTGATGCATAACTCTGAACATTTAAACAATAAGAAGGAGAATTAAAACAACTAAGAAAAACGAGTATCAGCTCAGAACAAGAAAATTTACTGCAACAACTCATACACCCATTTCAGAAGGGCAGGCGCAACAATAAGGTTGCCCAAATGTGACTTGTTGGTCACAGGAGCCTCATACATCCAACCATCTCAAACCCTACAGTAGCAGGAGCCTCATGCACTGGGTACTCTTTTTTTCTAATTCATATGCAGGTTTTAAAATTTAATATATTGCCTAATTTCATTTCTAGAATTTAGCATGCTACAAGTATCCAAAGGGTCCAGAAATTTTCAAGAACTTCTTACTCTACTTCCCTAAGGTTAACGGGAAGAGACCAAATAAGCTCAAACTTGGAAAACAAGTTGCACATGAAGCGAGTTCAATCCAGCTTCAAATTCATCCCAATAGGGTATCTTTCCACCTTTATACATTTGATGTAGGAGATCCTAGACCTATAGTAAGTTCTAGGCCTTCAGCTCAAGGACAAATGATGAGTTTAATGAATAACAACAGCGGAGGACTATTAAGAAACTGAAATTCAATCCTGGCGCTTAACATTTGGTCAAGGAAACAGGCCATAGTAACGTTATAGAAGAAATACTAGAAGAGAGATGTGAAAGAAGAGCTCGTGGCTATGTTTTATATGCACATCCAAACCAATAAAGAACCCATGTAAGCATTGACATACCTCTAAATCTCTTTACATGTCCCATACTCCAAATAGGAACATCAAATAATCATATCACAATGAAGTATGACATTACCAAGGGCCATCAACAACAACAAAAGAGATTAAGAGGATGAATAATTGAATATCATGAATTAGGAATACTATTGAGCTAACAGGGGAACCATTAAGTAAATGCGAGAAGCAAATGTAAAGTTCTAATGAAATTCTCACACTTCAAAAACAACCAAACATCCATTCAGGAAGGAGAAACTAACAATTGATGATCAACGTGACACAAAACGATAGAATTACCCTTAATGAATGTCGATACGTCAAGAAGTGCTTGGAGTTGGGATATCGTTTTGCCATCAGTATGTTCTTCTCATCTCGGTTGACCCCTCTAATTTGGATGTCCTGCAAAGCAATGTCTCGTATGAGGTTAAGCCACGGACGCGGGAAAAAAAGAAAAGAAAAAGAGATTAATCAATCAGATAATTGTCTTAAATGAAACAAAATGGTCCACACTAAAATATAATGGCACCCAAGGCATACATATGGATCAGCATCAAAATCAAGTTCCAACTGTCCTTGGTCATCCTCCCAAAGGTTGTAAATGATTATGCGCGTACCATGATCGTTCATCCGATTGAACTGTTGAGGAATTTGAGGAAACTGAATTACAACAGGCTCAGAATTAAATAACCATACATGAGACATAGAGTTCATAAAGCGTATAAGCCATGTCTAAAAGTGAGAAACACAATATACAACCACTGGTAAGCATTCAACTTGGTCAGAGATTTAAGGTTACCAACATAATGCACAATGCACACCATCCAATATCTATGCAAGGAAGAAGAAAGAGAAGCGTAGACAGTAAAGGAAGTTAATCTCTCACAAGCTAACTATAGGCACTTGTCAACACAAAAGAAACTGAACTCCTTACATGACTTCTCAGAAACATAATTTCAGTTTGCCGAATGCAGAATACAAAATGGATACCATACCAGCCTTATTAACTTTCATTTGCGACAATCTTATATAATTGTGATTCATACATTCTCTTTTCTTTATTTTCCTTTTTTTTGTGTGTGTGTGGTGGGGGGGGGGGGCTACAAAATATACACAAGCAAAGTAGAAGACAATATGTTTCATCAGTGGGATAAAATTTATGACTTCACAACCAAAAAGACAAAGCAGATTAAAAAACTATGCTCATCAACCATAATAAGCAAATAATCTGAAAGTAGCATATAATTAGGAAATACCTAATCTAGAAATAGCACTCAGTAGATAATCAAGGTGTCAATAACAAAGTGCAAGGTCTTCCTTGCATTGAATTACGAATACCATCATTAATCCAACTTCTGTACATGATATGATAATACCTGTTGTAAGAGTTCTGCTTCGCTTGAAAAAGGAGACCATTGCAAAATTGTCTCTACATTTGTGTTCCAATCACTGGCAGAGGATCTTCTCATTCTGTTCCACTCTTGTCCCCCACCCTCGTAGTCAAGCTTTTCATGTCATTAAAAGAACCCTCGTTGTCAAAAGGCCATATATAACAACATAAACAAAAAGTTACTAACTAATGGACATGAGCAAACCTGCAGTTGCTCAACACTGCTCTTAACTCACTGTGTGACTAATTGTCAAAACAGTAAAATCAAACCATAATGGTTGACAAACCAAATGTCCCTAGATTGCTACAAACTATAATGAATCCAGAGAGAGAGAGACAGATAGACAGACAGTAGGTTAACCACAAAGCTCATCTATATTACCCAACACCAATTATGGTAAGGGAAATTACCAAAGCAAATCATCATATGATCTGTTAGGAAGACTTTGAATCTACGTTTTCACATTCACATGCAACGAAAAATTAAAAGAGTTCATCAGCAAATCTTTTTTGTTCAACCATGTGCCAGAGGCCCAGAAGTAGAAAGGGACCACATACGACAAATGATGACAGACATCAGTTGAGAATAGCTTTTGTTGCTTGGATAAAACAAGCTTCAGGCGAAGTCGCTAGTTCAAGCAGTCAAGGTCCAAACAATAATTTTATCTATGGAAGTTATAGGACATGAAAACCCAAGAAAAATATCTAAACGTATATACATATATGTTTTTACACACACACATATCATTCCTTGAAACCTAAATCTACTAGAAAGGGTTCGCATTATTATATAAATCTCACCAAAAGCTACATCTTCTAGACAAGATAAACAGTATTTTATACATCCACGGTGAGACTAATATCATACCTTGACTACTGAATGTGCTAGTCAGGAAACACATAGGTGTTGTTTGCAATACCTAAGGGAACAAATTTTAAATTATAGCTGTAGATTCTGCTTCAAATTATAGATTATACTTGTAGAAACATATGAACTTGTTTACTATGGCTGTGAAATTATGACTAAGTTGCAAAAAAAGCTGGTAGTCAGAAATCAGCTTCCAAAAACTTAAATGTAATAAAATTTGCCCCAAAAAGCAACCCAAATCCAACCTCTCTAGAATGGGATTTCAGACCATTTTTCAGCTTCTAGGAATCACTAGAAACCCAAAATCAGTTTATAACAGCCTTTTTAAAGCTCCACAATCTACTCCTAGATTTTTTGGGAAACATGCACATAATCCCATACATTCAAGACCACACCAACTTCACCAATCTCAGCCGCTTAAGCCACAAAATCAAGATATTTGCCTCTAAACAATTGCACTGTACTTTTTTAGGGGTATAAAATTTGACTAGAGTCGAATGTCATATCTACAAATCTCTTCTTGAGGCCATCCATTCTTAAAATGGAGAGATCTGTGACGTCTGTCAAACACTTGGTCAGAGAATTGCAACCACAATAAAAATAAAAAAAAAGCACAATATCAACCAAGCATCCTAAAAACACCATTTGAGAACATCAAGTGTCCTAGAAAATTGAATTTAGTTTATTTTTCTAGCCTAAAGATGATGAATAAACGTTAGCACTTGAAATGACAAGGCAAATTAAGGTAGAATAGGTATAACAGTTTTCTTTGTAAAGGTAGCACGCTTATGTATTAGGCTGTTCGTTCTTGTCTAAAATCATGTCATTGCAATATGGTATCTTAGTGCACCAAAAGATTCGTAATGGATTTATAGAAGCACACTACCCCCGCCTAATTTTGATATAACAAACTTGTGGTACATACAAGGATACTAGTCACAAATAACATTGTTACCATGGGAACTGCAATATCTTACACATAAAAGGATACTAGTCACAAATCATATAGTTATAATGGGAACTGTAATATCTTACCATGGGAACAACAATGTCTTCCTTCCCTGTGCTCCTCAAAAAAGTGTATGACAACAACCCAATGCTCTGTGTTGGCCTAAAACAAGATCCCAATCACTCAATAAACAACCAATATAAACAAGTAAATTACAAAACAAGCATAAATACCAATAGGAAGCCCAAGACACAGGAAAACTCAGAAGTGGAACGAGTAACTCCCCTAACATCTTGCAAGACTCTCATAAAAGCTGATGTCAACAAAAAGCACTTCCAAAATATTGCACAAGTGCTCAAACACCACAAACTACGTCGTCACGACATTCAAGAACACGATTATCAGGTTTCGGTCGAATCAGAAGTGTGACAAGGGTTTTTCTAACCAAAGCATTTCCCTGTGTTCTCTCTGTACCTTTGATAGCCTCACCTATGCAGCTATAGCAACCAAATTGTGGATGTCTCAAGCTGCGGCTCATTTCCACATAATTGAAAAGAAATGGTGCCACCTTCCCAACTGGAATGTCTATCTCCTTATACAGACAATTGCATTTGGGTCATATCCCGGTCTGGGTTCTAATCAGATCAATTATTTCGGCATGAATCCACTTCAGATAACCAGTTAGCCAAACAAATGGAAAACACAAAAAGAACTCTTCTACCAATTCAGTGTAGTGTTCCTTTGATAAGGATTTGCCCAAGTTATGTTTTAAACAAGGCAATCGAAACTACGGAAAAACTTTGCCAACACAAGATCACTAAGTTGCTTCAAACTACATTTTAAACTCGCAACTGGCAAGCAACCAGCAAATATTAAACAAGCAGAGAAAGTAACATTATACGGTCAAACAACAAAAGCAAAACAAACAGAAAAGCAAAACTGGATAATGATCAAACTAGCCGACCTCTTTCCATCTTGTCCAACACAGCGGGAGAACACAATTACGTCAGCTCCAAGCCTCATGGTACTAGTCTTAAAACCATTTCCATCTGTTCCGAAAAGAATGGAATATGGTATTCAAATGAAGGGAGATAAGGAATTAACCGATTGATCAAATAAGTGCTTTCAGAAAGATTGGTGGCATACATTGTCCGATAGTATCTGCTATTTTGCTCTTCAAAGAATACCCAAGGGACATGCAATGCCGCAACTTATCTGGATTCATGCCACCGCCATTATCTGCAAAAGATATTAAACACACCTTCTATGAGCCAAAGGCCAGTTAAGATAACATCCAAATTCCAAAGTAACTTTGCAGTACCCAAAATGCATATTTTATCACCATATCACTATCTAAAAAAAAGTAAGAAACCATGTCTCACACAGCGCAAGACTTCAACAAAAGTGAGGCATGATGGGAATGGAACTAAGATTGATAAGTAGACCTTTAAATCCAAGTTGAGCTCTGCTATATCTTATTAGACTCACAACACAAGCCCAGTTCACTTGGGTTTCAATCCACAAATTACTGCACACAAAAGATCAAATTCAACGGGTGATCTTCTTCGTGATCTATGCACTATAAAGCTAGAGCAGCCTGTTTAGTCCCAGAAATATTCTCACATTGCTGCAGAATCATTGCACTTCAGTTTTGAACCCTCTATGAAACCTAACAGCGGACACAGAACGAACTCAGTCACTTCTCAGAAACCGTTCTACCATGTCGTCTAAGGGAAGTTTGGGCTCACCATCACCACTTGTAGACTGCACTCATCCTACACCAATTTATTCACCATCATACATGGGATTGCATGCCACACTCGTCCTACATCAACATGACTACTACCGTAAAAGAAACTAACAAAGACGAGAGAAAAACCACATAAAACTAAGCACCTTCATTCAATAAATAAAACTAAATACCTTCAATCAACAACATTCTGCTTCCATCTTTCTTATTTTCCAGCATATCTAAGTTCACAAATGTAGCTCCATTGCAAACCTGGTATCAAGAAGAAAGTCTAGTATATATTTCTTAAAAAGAGTGGTGCCTGAGTAAAAAATTATAGCTTAGAGAATACCTCATCCAAAGAGTTATCCAAAAGCTCCGCAAAAGCTGCAAGAATATACACATGCACATAGCAAGCAGATCAGAGCATTAGACTCCAATAAAACCAAGATTAAGGCAATGCCTCCAATCAAGCATATACGGTTGCATGTATAAACACAAGGTTTTGTAGCTCGGGACAGCAAGATTACCACCAAGAACCCACTTATGACTTGTTGCATTTGAATGTAGAAACTTTGGATGAACCCTTACATGATCCATACCACCTAGAAAGAAAGAGAATGCAGAAATTCAGCTCACACATTAACAACTAATGCAAAACTACATTGTTGTATCCAAACGGTTAACTGTGATTAATGGTATTGACCAAAGAGGCAAATTGACAACGGTAGCTAGACAGAGTCAGCTACCGCAATGTGGCACAACTACGTGGTCACTTGGTAGAGCTTTACCTAACGGGCTCCGCCCTGTGGCATGACCACGTGCCTGAATCACAGCCAATCAGAGAGGCCCATGTGCCAGCCTTGTGAGGTGGCATGCACCCGATATGATCATACATCCCCCTAGCAAGTTGTCTTTGGGACTTCACCAGCATGGCGAGGCTCCCAACTCCTTGGGCCAACACACCAAGTCATTAACCAATAACCAACAACACAAAGCAAACACACAAGGCCCTTTTACTTCGGTCTCTATACAAAAAGGCCCTCAGTCACCTTGGCGTTACTCTCCCCGACCCATCCCCAAATGACCTCAGCAACCCCCCAGGCCAACAGTCACCCATAACTACATCCATTCCAAATTACTTAGGGTCCCTTTGCCTAAACTTTTTGCTGTCTTTTGGTTTCCGTCTTTTGGTTGTTTTCTCTTAATTTTTCCAAGATTTAGGTCAAATTTTTTGAATTACTAGTTCGTATCAATGAGTGGAATAAAGGAACTATTAAAATATAGCCCAAAGTTGAAAAAAGCCTATATAAGACGACGCTAAAGACGTGAAACTGTCTCTCATACTTTCTCTTCATCTTCATTGAACTTTTTGCAGCTTATTGTCATAATTTTATAAGTTCCAGATTCCTCTCATTGATACGAACAATAAATCCAAAAAAATTAGCTCGAATCTAGTAACAATTAAAAGAAAACCAAAAAGACAGCAAAAAGTTAAGCCAAAGGATTACCCACCTTCCCAAATGACAAATAATCCACTAAAATATAAAAACTAAGGATCACCCACATTCCCTATGCAATTCTTATAAGAGCCATCTTACACTGTTTCTATGAGTCAAATCCTCACAACAATATAACTTAAGATAAAACATAAAACATAAAAAAGTTCAATCCCATAAATACTTATATTTTTATTTTTATTTTTATTTTTTGACCAAAGAGTCACTCTTTGTTTCTAAGCATCTCTTGTCTCTCTATGCCATTAGTCCTACTTTTGATCTTTCTACATTCATACTCCATCTATTGTAAGTTAGCCTAAACAATCCAAAACCAAATAATAACAAAAGAATAAGGTCCCCCTATAACTTAAGATTCAAATTTACCTATCTCCTTTGCCAATTAAAACTAAAATTTCAACAGCTCGATCAGATTTTACCGTGAAACAATGCAGCCCCACTAGAATCAAACTTGCAAACAATAACCACCATTTATTTACCTACCCTGAAAGGTGGTAGAGAGCGCAAAAAGAAAAGCTAAACCATGTATGGTCATTGATCTGATGACTCCAACAACAGAAGTCCTGTAGTCTAGTTCTTCTAACTTTAATACCTGGCCTCGGCAATTTATACCTTCCTTCTATCACCAAAACCTTAAAACTCATGTATAACCTATTGATCTTCATGATTCCCACAAAAGTCTCATGGTTGGCTCTTCTAACTTATATTGCTGACCTTGCCAATTTAAACACAGTAATAAGAACAAATGGAAGGTCATCAACAAAGCCAAATAGAGGTGTGCTTCATCAAAAATGCCTCAATCATGCAACATATCAGTTATCACAAGAATGGGATGCCTAAAAAGAAAAGAGGAAAAACCTTCTATGATGACGTCAGAATAAACAATCTGAAGAACAATCCTCACCAAAGAACTCATTCCCCCAAACCTAGCCCTTCAAAATTCCTTTAATTACATTCCCTACATAGACTTTGATATGAAATAACCCACCAAAATGCAATCCCTTATTTCTTAATAACTTGGTGATACCAAAATAGGAAAATAAAAAACATGGTTTGACTATCATTCATTGTTTTGATCATCCAGATCAGGCAATGCCAGTCTATCTTAGATATAAATCATATGATGTTAAACTTTCCTAGATAATCAATCTAACTGTCTTCAGAACAGTATTAATTACAGAGTATCCTCTTAATAAACCCATGGAATCTAAATCCCACAACATAATCAACACGGAATCTTCAGAGTTCCATGTCTTTAAAAAGGTGAGAGAAGCCCCAGCCAGGTCCGAATAAAACAATAACACCTCAATGCCTACAATAATACCAGAACTTACATGCATACCTGAAAATGTATCACCGTCTTACAATTTAAAGTACATTATTATTTACAGAGTATCCTCCAAAAATCGAAAACCCGTGAAATTTAAACGCCACGAATAATCAGCGCACAATCTCCATTTGAAAGGTAGTGAATGACAACATTCAAGTAGTTTCTGCTAAATGGTATTTTAGTTGTGAATGACCATTTAGTCCATTCTATTTTGTTTTGCGAAACGAACACAAGAACATTACTCCAAACTTACATGCATACCTGAAGAACTATCCCAATCGCCGCCGTTCCCGTCCTCGAAATCACCCGCCTTCCAGAACTGTTTGCTACTGCCATCAACCATCTCCCCACCCTTCCCATTCCCGTTCGCAAGCGGCGCAGCCCGATCCTTCTCCGCCGCCAACTGCCGCGACGGGGGCGGAGCCAGCAACGGCGCAGTCTTGGGGGGCAGGGGCTCGAGAAACCCTAACGGCAGGGCAACACCGAGCTTCTCCTGTTTCTTACTCTTCTTGCTGAGCGAATCCTCCCCGGACGAAACCCTGGGCCTCTTCCCGTTCGTTCCGGAGGAGGAGGATGAGGAAGAGGAGTCGTCGGAATCGGAGTCGCTGCTGCTGAGATCAATGAAAGCGGCAGGGTTCGAAGGTTGGGGTTTCGGATTTAGATTAGGGGGGTTTAAGTTGTCGGCTACTTCTCGCTTAACTCGAACTTGAACGGCGTCCATGTCCATGGCGGTTGGGATGAGGAAGGAGCTTCGCCGGCGGGAGAGAGAGAGAGAGAGGGATATTCAAGAGAGGTCCGATTGCCCGGAGGAGGACAACTTTTGTGACAGTAAATAGTGCACCCGTGGATTTAACCTCGATCTAGTAAAATCGATATTTTTTATACCTTTTTTTTTTTTTAAATAATATTTTTTATACCTATTACCACACGCAAACGCTGCACGTTGCGACTGATGGATGGTGGGGCCCCTCACACACGACACACTTGCAACACATTTTTCTAGTACTATATTTTTCTTTTTCATTTTTTTTCGCTTTGTTTTTTTTTAACTTCATTAGTACAAAAATATCTAATGTTGATCTTGTTTTTTAAATTATTGAAATATTATGTGATTGGTATTAATTTATTTTGAAAATAAGTGTATCATAACTAATTTGATAAATGAAATGTGATTGGGTAGTAAAAACGAAGGAGAACCTCTATTTTTTCTTAATTTTTTGAAATTGGAGTATCTAACTTGACCTTCTCAAACATAAGATGAAATTGAGAATAGGTTGAAGAAAATTGATTTTGACAATTTAATTTTAACCACTGACACTCTACTTTGTATCTTAATTATGTGAGACTATAAAACAAAAAAAATGTGAGTGTCATTAATTAAAAATGAAGTATCAAGATCACATCTCTGGTTGAATTGCATTTCCTCTTAAAATCATGCTCTTAAATAGAGAGTGGATTGAAGAAGGACAAAAAATGTCAACACTACAAAAAACAAAAACAAAAAGGGTACAGACGCTATCACACTCACATGCACCATAGTGATTTAATGCATTACCCTCTAAAGGTTAATTAACCATGAAAAAGTAAAATCATAAGGATGACTTTTCAAACATTTGATCATAGTACAATTTTTGAGGTTAATCGGCATGTAAGAAAGCAATTTTTTATGAATCTCCTTAGGCAAATTATTTTAGCACATTATTTTTTTATAATGGCACTCTAAAATATATCTTTTAGGCCCCGTTTGATAACAAGGATAGATGAATGGGATTCGTAAGGAGATGGGATTAGAATTGGGATTCGTAAGGAGATGAGATTAGTAATGAGGAGGGATTGATAATGAGTATGTTTGTTTGGGAAGATTAGATGATGAGATTATTAATATCATGTTTGTTTGAGATGGGATTAGATGATGGGATTGGATTGATAGAAGAAATTGGTAATGAGAAGGGATTGGTAATGAGGAGGGGTTGGATTCGGACTATGAATACCAAATCCCTCGGGGTATTGCTAATACCCCCTAATTCCCGGCTTCCTAGTCCTACGGACTACTAATCCCAACTCGGTTTTGGTTACCAAACATATTATTAGTAGTCCCATGGATTGGTAATCCAATCCTAAAGGCTAATACGGTTATCAAATGGGGCCTTAGTGTAAATAAAAATTATACTCCCTCTGTCTCAATTTACTTGTCCCAGTTCTATTCTAACTGGATAAAAAAACTAGTTATATTTTTAAATTGGTAATGAATTTTATATCCAATATGAATCTTATTTGATAGATCTCGATTTGTTCTATAATACAATATTTTCAAAATCACTTAAAACATTATAAATTACACGATATAATCAATTAAAAAGTGGCACGAACTCCCAAAAGTGACAATTAAATTGGGACGGAAGAAGTACATAACAACACATAATAAAAGACAAATTTTAGAGTGTCATCATAAAAAGTGGATTTCCAAAATCATTTTCTATCGCCTAATTTCAGTGTTAATGATACGTCTTTGATCAAATTGGAAATGAAAATAATCGAGATGTGCGTAAACTTGTTCGTGGCATGATCGGGTTGAGTGGCGATACAGAGAGAGAAGAAGGAATCAAAGACAATCTTCCTGTTATGTCGACCCCTGCTATTCGCAAAGAATATTTGCAGGAAACTATGAAAGGAAAAATGTATTTGGGCTCATTTCGGATCCCATAAAAATCTAGAAAAATATTCATAAATTTTTGAATATTATTTTATGGGACCTAGTAAAAGAATCCGCTCCAATAGATATTCGTAAGTATTACTTTTGGATTCATATGAACGAATTGAACAGTTTTGCTCTAACGAATCCAAAAATAATATTTACTGATTTTCGTTTGAGCTAATTTTTTTCAAGGTCCCATAAAATAATATTTCAAAATTTATAAATATTTTTTAATTTTTTGTAAAATCCAAAATAGACCTAAACATATTTTTTCTTACGTGGTTCTTTGTAAATATTACATGCGATTAGTATTTCCGCTGTCGGAAAAGGGAGGAGAGACAGGCCAAAATGTTTGAAAACAATCTTTTAAAATGTGTTGAACTTTTTGTCCACTTTTCCTTTAACTTCGCATGCAGAGGCCCACAGTTTCATGGCTGCCTCGCTAGTAGCCCTCTCCCCCGGTATTTAAGGGTTGGGGCTAAAAATTATAATAGTCCGACTACCCGCTCTGTTTTACCGCTCGTTTAATTTCAACGTTCTTTTTAGTAATGAATGGTTAATATAAGTTTTTAGGCTTTGACCGGTATTAAATAATTTGGACTATTAATAGTTTGCTTTTAATTTGGACTTTTCAAGACACTTTTTCATGGTGTAATTAAAAGCCGTGAGTGAGAACGATAGGAGTAGATTTTTGGAAAATATAATGGACATATAGGTAGATATATTCACATAGGTTCCGCATAAATATAAATGGTTTGGTGTGTGTGAATTTTACATCTACCTGGGGAATTTACGTCATCGAAGAGTCCAAACATATTCTATGAAAATATATCAAATTTCTATATTATTATTTGGAAAATGATTTTGCCACTTTTTTTAAAGTTAACTTCACTCCCTTGCAGGGGAGTGGTGTTAACAAAAAATGAAGTGACAAATCCAGCAACCTATTATTTTTAGAATAGTTGATTACTACCTTAAAAAAATTGTACTCCATAAAACTTTTGATCACCTTTGTCATACCTAAGGGCCTGCTTGGATGATGTCAAAAGAGGAGTGAAAATAAAGGAGGGGTAAAAGGGGTGGACCCCAAGGTTTGTCGCCGCTTGGATTCTCCATTTGCTCCCCTCATTTCTTTTCCTCCATCCTTCGTTTTCACTTGTACCAGGGTTTTACCCTTGAAACTTTGGGGCTCCTATGGGGCTACCCAAATTTTATCCGGCTTAGAGGAGTGAAATTTGGACGAAATCACCCATGTTTATCCCCTTTCTCCACCTCAAAACCTCCTTATTTAGTTTCAGGACTCTTTTAGGATGCTCATTGAATGGCCTTAGAACTAAAAATTCATTATGACCATTTAAGATAAAATGATCAGAAAAATAAAATTTTCGCACCGGTTCAAATGGATTGAAAATCGGAACACTTAATTTTTTAACTATATTTTTTAATATATAAATGGTGTAAAAAAATAAGTGATCCAATTTTCAATCTGTTTGAACCGGTGCGAAAATCTTATTTTTCTGATAACTTTATCTTAAATGGTCATAATGGATTTTTGGCTTTAAAGCCTTTCAACGAGCACCCGAAGACTCCTTATTTAGTTTCAGAGCTTTCTTAGGGTGTTCATTGAAAGGCCTTAGAGCCAAAAATTGATTATAACCATTTAAGATAAAATGATCAGAAAAAAAAGATCTTCACACTGGTTCAAATTGATTGAAAATTGAAACACTTAATTTTTTACACCATTTATATATTAAAAAATATAGTTAAAAAACGTTTTTTAATATAAATTTTTTAGAATAGACATTTTTTATTTAATTTTTTTTATACTTCCAATTGTACAAAATTGATTAAATATATTGATTTTGAAATTTATATACTTATTTTAATACATAATCAAATTTAACACTGCACATGGGTAAAATAGTCATTTGACAGTTTTTCCCATCATCTACCCATTCTTATCCCCCTATTCTACAAACTACCCAAACAAAATCAAATTTTATCCCCTTTTTTAATACCTCATTCAAACCATATAATATTTTATCCCCCTCCATAAACAACGAATCGATGTAGGCCAACCCATCAAAATTTATATCCCCTACTATCTTATCCCCCCTTCATATTTTTTACCCCTGATTTTTTACCTGCATCCAATCGGGCCCTAAGGGTGATGCTCCACTAATCAAAATATAGGGGTGCTTTCACTAAGAATTTGAGGAAAAAACTTCGGTCATTTTATCATCTGGTTCACACAAATCAACAAATTTTAACATTTTATTATATTGTTCACACTAACTAACAACTTATTTTTTAACAACTTTTTCACTCAAATACATATATGCAACTTTTTTTTGATCAACAAAGAAACATTTATTAAGAAAAATTCAATAGAGTACATCAAGGAGAGGGGAGGGGGAAGCCCAACCAAGGGTTGGATCGGTGGAAAAAAGAAAAAGAAGAAACATGCCAAAAAACTTGACATTTTTCTCACAATTTATTCACCACCGGAAATACCCCCTTAGGTAGTACTTATTTTTTGAATTGAATGTGATGTATTATTAAAAAATGACATGCCACGTAAAACAAAAAATAAAAACTACTTTAGTGAAATGGAAGAAAGTGTAGAAAATTTTTATTGAAAACGCTGGGAGAGATAAACTTGAAACATATATATTGATGTTCGGTCAAATAACTTTTACGGAATTCTTTACAGAAATTAAAGATTTGGATCATTATTGTGAATCATACATTGAGCCAAGGCTTAGGTTTTTGGTTACAAATTATAATCATTCGGGACTATGGGCAATCGATTGTTTTGAAAAATAACGGCAAAATATATTTTTGAATTACAACACTCACTTTAAATGAGTTGTTTGGTTATATTTATTAGAGATTTTAAATGATTGAATTGTTGTTTTTTAGACCACGAATAGAATCAAGAGAGAATCATACGTAAGTCCACTTTGTTCATTTACAAGTTTTAAACTTAGCTTTTTATTCTCTGCATGGTTCTTAGGTTGCGTTTTTGAAAATTATAAGTTTAAAATTTATTTCGATATTTTTTACAATACCGGTGGTAGCTTCGAATAAATCATATATCAATTCTCTTTCGCAAAACCTCATCTTTAAACACTACTGGGAGATTATCCTCACTATGAGGCGCAAAAAAAGGCCAGGTTAGACTCGTGGCTATTAAAGGGGACATAGGTCATATATTCATGTTCGCTCATAAAGCGCGAAGAAGTAATTAGGCTCCGTTCTAGAACGGGTTTAAGAACTTATTTTTTGTTCAATAATAAGACTTGTTCCACAAAATAAGGAATAAGTACTTATTTTTTGGTTAAGGCAACTTCAAGCTCAAAAATCATGTGTTTACGTAAATAATTTTTTTATCAATATGGATCTTGTTTGATAGATCTTATTGAGATCTTTAATACGGTGCAAGAAAAAATTCCAAAATTATTTTTCATTTACGTTATTTTTGAGTTTGAAAATATGAAATAAGCTGATTATTTGGGTTTTGTGGAACAACCCTTCTTATTTTCTTTGAGAAGATCCAAAATAAGTACTTATTTTTTAAGAAGGTTTCTGGAACGGGGCCTTAATCAAATTCGCGGACGTTCCAATCAATTAGCATAAGAAAAGAAAATTGGGTGGAAATGTCAAGAATCAAAAAAGTATAAAAATATGGACCGATATTGAAAAAATTAAAATAAGACGACAATTTAGACAAATAAAATAGCTGTGTAATACTTTTTTCGTCTTTAGTGAACTTTTTTTTTGCTTTCCGTCATAAATTTGTAGTTTTTAGACTTTTCTTATTGAGATGGATGATTAATTCGAAAAAATATGACATAAATCTAACATAAATTCAAAAAAGGTGAACAAAATACACAAAACGAAAAGAAAAAGAAATTTACAAGAATGGAGAGCCTTAATAAATTTCTCAATCTGTCCACATCAAAAAATTTCTCACGTAATCCCATCTGTATCTGAAGATCAACAGATCTGGAAAGCGAAGTCAAAGACAGCCTGTCAGCCTCAACAGCATCGTATCAAACCAGTTTGCTGAATTTGCGGATAAAAAATAATAATAATAACCAGTGCGCTGAATAGATATGAAAAGGAGTTGGAACGCATAATCTCATAACAATAATTCAATAATAATTCTAGTGACACATTTAAATTCATACTCAAACACACACGTACACTCACATGAGTGGTGGGTTACATACACATACCAAAGTGTGTAATGTGTGTGGAACTCACCACTCATGTGAGTGATGGGTGTGTGTCTGGGTGTGGTTCAAGCACCATTGATCTCTTAAAATGTTTTGTGCAATCGATCTCAATTTTCACACTGCACTCTGTTAAGAAAATAGAGTCCAGCCTGTTTGTTTTGGAATTTTGGATTTAAATTTGCATATAATGTGTGTAGAGAGAAATTGAGTAATGATTGAAAATAAGAGTAATAATTGGAAAGAGATAGAAAGAGAAATAAAAGTAATGATTGAATATATAAAGATAAAAAGTAGAAAGAGAATTCAAAATCTAAATCCCCAATCCCACAACCGAATAAGGTCATATTGCTTGAGACTGAAATGAGTTTTGAGATGAACATAAAATTTACACATAGTATCAGAGCGGGGGCCCATTCCACTCCACATTTAAAAAAAAAAAATTTCACAATCTACACCACATGTGACACACCTCAAAACAGGGGTGCACGTGAGGGAGATCTCAAAGGAAATAGAGTTTTACATTACTTGGGGTGAAATGAGTGATCACTTTATAATGTTTGAGATTTCTTCACTCATTGACAATTAGTTTTGGAATGGACATAAAGTTTCCACGTGGCTTTCTCATTCTTCATTCTCGCTAATTTTGACCCCGCTCGTTTTGGGGTTTTGAATTTTAATTATTATATTATTTCTCTCAAATTATTATTCTTATTTTTCTCTCTATTCCTTTTTAATTATTATTCTATTTATTTCTAAATTCATTATCTACAAAATCCAAAATTCCAAAACCAACGGATCTTCTTCCAAGATTTGGAGTACATCATTTAAGATGGCTGGTTGCAGGTGGATGTGGTTGGTGTAGCTTGTCCATAGGGAACAGACCGAACAGAATCCTATATGCAACCTATGGCCGTTCGGTTAAATAAGTCATTTGACTTATTTTTTGTTTTTATTTAATTTTTTTTTGAATTTGTTAATTTTTGAAGATTATTACTTCTTCATGACAAGTGAAATAAAAAAGTAAAAAATTAAGATCGAAATTCAATTTTTTTTAAATAAAGACGAAAAAATTGGCTTATTTGCTTATTTTTGTCTTTATTAAAAAAATTAGATTTCGATCATAATTTTTTATTTTTCGGATTTTTTTCATTATGACAAAACAATAATCTCCGAAAAATTGACAAAAAACTGGAGTATAACAAATATGAAAAAAATTTAAATAAAAACAAAAAAATAAATCACTTGACTTATTTATCCGGTCAAAATTACAGTGATGTGATTTGACTTCTCAAGCTTACTTTTTTGCCTTTACATAATAGGAGTACAACTTTTTTCGTACTCCTATTTCTTAGGGAGTAGTAGTGTACTTCTTTATTTCCCATATTTTCCGGTTGACAAAAAAAAGAAGAAGAAGTAGTAGAGTACTTTTCTGACACTTTTCTGACATTTGTTTTAAAACTAGTGGGTCGTTTTCAACGAAAGCGAAAGGTATTTTTAAAGGGTTAAGGCTCCGTTCCAGAAACGAAATAAGAACTTATTTTTTGTGTAATAAGAAGGCTTGTTTCTGAAAAGATGGAACAATTACTTATTTTTTGAGAAGACAATTTCAAACTCAAAAATCATGTGCTTACGCAAATAATTTTCCTATCAATATGGATTTTATTTGATAAATCTCATTGAGATCTTTAATACGGTGCAAAAAAATTGAAAAATTATTTCTCATTTACGTTATTTTTGAGTTTGAAAATGTGAAATAAGCTGCTTATTTGAATTTTGTGGAACAAACCTTCTTATTTTTCTTTGAGAAGTGGCAAAATAAGTAGTTATTTTTTAAGAAGGTTTCTGGAACGAAACTTAAATATCTACATCCCCTCAAACTATTCTGATTTTAGTTACTTCTCCCTCCAACTACCAATTGAAGTTACTTCCCCCTCCAACTTCCAAAACGTTAGCCACTGCATCCAATCCTCCATTTCCATCCAAGAATTGGACGGAAAAATCAACACCTAACCCCAACTGGTATTATTGAAGGCTATTATGTCTTTTACCTACCAGTATATGTATATGTATGTATACCATTTCTTCTGCTTTCCCTGTAACTCACAGGTTGTTAATAACCCTTTAAATCTTAATGATCAAATGAACCCCATGCTGAAGAACTTAATAGAGGGGATACTCTGCAAAGGTCAGTTTTTCCCATTCCAAATGGTCGTGTTGGATCTTTACTTCCTCCGCCTATATTTCCATTTTCTTTTTAGGCTGTGCGTGGATATTGGACTTGTGAACTACTTCTTTGTCTTTTTTTTTTCATTTTTCTTTTTTTGTTCCGCGTAATGAAGTAGAATCCCTAACCTTCTCTTGCCCCTCTATTCTCTCCCCGAATCAAAGGTCCGTATGTAGCCTAAAGTTGTATTTGGATCACAGATTTATTGAAGGGTTTATGGAAGGAGAAAGATAATTGACAATGAAGTAATAGAACCCAGGTTTTCCTACCCATTTCCCGTTCCTTTCTTGAATCTTTTAAAGAATCCATAATCAAGCACAGACATTGATCGCAATTTTGTTTTCCCTTGTCCTTCTTGTTGAAAATTTTGTTTATGTAGACCCAAGAGAGAGGATGACATTAGAGCCTTCTTCCGCTTCAATATATATATATATATAGGTAGGTAAAAGACATAAATAGCCTTCAATGATACCAGTTGGGGTTA
>BPLS01000563.1:276616-287476 GCA_019656275.1 Rhododendron kiyosumense
TTTTTTTACATTTTAGATTTCTCTCAAAACGAACCCATAATTCATACCAAAAAAGTTAAGCAAAATTAACAAATAGTAACAAATTTTCTGAATGAACATAAAATAAAATAAAATAAACTCCAAACGTATTTAAGTGAAACCACCCCTAAACCCTAGCAGCAGACTTCTGTTTGAGATACCAGGAAGGACCAACCGCGCAATGGCTCTGCGTTTACTCGGGAGCAAGCTGATGGTGAAGCCACAAAAACTAGGGTTTTGTTTCAGTAACAGCTACTATCGCAAAGCCGTTCCGGCCGTGGTCTCTCTCTCTCTCTCTCTCTCTCTCTCTCTCAGAGTCAGCCGGCCATGGCCAGATAACTTGTTTTATCTTGTTCGCTTTTGATCCCATTAACTCTCTCTCTCTCTCTCTCTCTCTCTCTCTCTCTCTCTGAGTCAGCCGGCCATGGCCAGATAACTTGTTTTATCTTGTTCGATTTTGATCTCATTAATTCCTATTGTTTTCGTGTTCCGATTGAATTTGGACTCTCGTAGAGAACACTTGCAGGAATCGAAAAACCCAAAAGCTGGCCCCAGATCCAATTGGTGAGTTTCCATATATTGTGTTTTGACATTTTTTGCTTGAAATTTCTTTGCTCTTTTTATAATCCTTAGGGGTGTATGTGTGTGTGTCTATTATAGATACGTGGATGATACGTGTATACACATAATTGCACTGAAGAACAATTGTAACTCCCGGTGGCAGCGTCGATACTTTCTTAAAAAAATAAGTACTTATTTCACATTTTCAAACTTAAAAATAATGTAAATAAAGATTTTTTTTTTTGCACCATATAAAAGATCTCGATAAGATCTATCAAACAATATCTATATTGTTAAAAAAATTATTTGCGTAAACACATTATTTTTTAGTTTAAAATTGCCTTCTTAAAAAATAAGTTCTCAAATCAAGTTCTGGAATGGAGCCTAAGCCTCTTAGCTCTTCTTCTTCTTCTTTTTTTTCCCTATTGTCTTTATTTAAAATTTGACTCATTTGTTAGTTTCGCGTTAAATTTTCGTGGATTATTGATTCGTCTCATCAAAAGAAATTGAAAAAGTTAAAAATTATGATTGAATAATAATTGCAAAAAAGACGTTTTTTTTGGCTAAATTTTATCTTTGTTCAAAAAAAAATTTGAGTATGACTAATAATATTTTGATTTTCCGATTCCTGACATCGAGACGAATCAATAATTCTTATTTGATGGTAAACTAAAAAATGGGAAATTTTTTTGAATAAATTAAGGCAAAAAAAAAAAAAGCTACTTGATTTATTTTTCTCTCTCCCTCTGTGGAATTTCTTTTCCTTAAGAAAGAAATGGTGGCTCTATAGAATGGAGGCATTTGATGTAATTGATAAATTGCTTTGCCTAATTAATTATGTTATTCTACTGTAGGAAGAGAAGAATCGCCAATTGAAGAAAGAGAAGGAAGAGAACCGCCAGTTGCAAGAAAGGTGAGTAATGAGTTTATAAAATAAGCTTTTGATATTGTGAATATATACTGAACCTCGCCATTTTTCCCATTGATCTCACGTTTAATTTGGCTTGTTTTTCCCATAGGTTGAAGCAAATGGAAGAAGAGATTAGGGGTGATTTGCAGCCTCATACACAAAAGTTGAGTGCTATATATGTACTTAAATGGATATTAATTGTGTGCTTGTGTTTAATTACAGAAAAGTCATAATTATTTTCCCCCCCAAACTCCTCTTGAAATAAAGTAAATTCGTGATTAACTTGTAATGTCTTAAGTCAGTGTTATTGTAAATTGTGCACCAAATATAGATCGATTATTATGACGTATTTCATCTATGCATACCCACTTTCGTGGATCCATGACCCTATCTCCTACGGTTTAGGGTTTAAAGAGGCGTAGATGCACTTCCACACCTTGTACTCATATTCTAGTCCTTTCACATATTTGAGACTCTCCAGAAAAAAAAACTTGAAATCAATCTGCCTGCATCTCGATCCGATCCAGAGGCTCTTTCACGTCAACACCACACCCACATAAAGACACACACCCTGAGAGGGAACTGTTGTCTGTCATCAAATTCCCAATTTTTTGATTTAGTTTGAATCGATTTTTCGTTATCTATCCAATAGAATAAAATTGGTACGCTAACGAGTCATGGCATCTATTCATTCTCTTCTCTATTCTAAATTGTTGCTTGTGGTTTCGTCAGCTAGAGGAGGCATCACAAGAGATTGCGGAAATGAATAAGGTTGGGGAGAATTTAATAGATATTTTATCGGAGGAGAGAGAGTAGGGAGTATGGCTTTAACTGAACCGAGTAGCTCGCGAGCTCGGGTCGGCTCATTTACTAAATAAGTCGAACTCGAACTCGAGTTTTTGGCTCGTTTAGTAAATGAGCCGAGCGGAGCCCGGCTCGTTAGACAAAAACTCGGCTCGTTAAGGGTGGCTCGACTCGATTAAAGAGGCTTGTTTAGTAAAAAACTAAGCTCAGCACGTTAAGGGCTTGGCTCGTTAAGGCTTGAGTCAAGCTCGAGTTTTTGGCTCATTTAGTAAACGAACCAAGCTTAAGCTCGACAAAGCTCAGCTCGGTTTGTTTTTAGTCCTAGTGGCGAGATATTAAGAAGGAAAAACTGAGAACCAAGTTAGATGTTGTTTTCCTTGCTTATTTCTTGGTAATAGGTTTCATCTTTCTGTAATTATCGTTCTCTAATAAATGGACCGCAAAATGAAAATATTTTCTTTTTTCTTTTGTAGGATGATGCATCAAACACCATCAATGAGTTATTTGAAAAGGTGACGGTGTTGGAACAAAGGAATTTAGGTGATGTGCTTCGTGATATACAGAATGAATTTAACTCACTTGAAATCAAGGTACGCGCCATATACTCAAATGGATATTGTGTGCGTGTGTTTAATTACCAAAAAAAAAAGTCATAATTTTTTCCCCCAAACTCCTCTTGAAATAAAGTAAATTCGTGATTAAATTATAATGTCTTAATTCGGTGTTATGTTAGTTCTATATTACATTAAGTGTGGCTCACATTACTTGTCATCTTATTATTGTATTTATGTATTATATTTATTAAAACTTGAATATTAGATTTAAGTTAATTACCCATATAATGGTACATTTATGAATAGTTGCCTAATACTTTCTTGATGGAAGGAAGTCTAAGGGGTGTGACTATTGGAAAGGGTGTGACTCTTGGTGAAGAGTCACGGGGTGTGACTCTTAGAAATGGTGTAACTCTTGGTAAAGAGTCACGTATTGGGTTGTGACTATTGAAAAAGGGTTCCTGTCTATCTATATAAAGGACTGTAATTACCATCAAGTTATGGTGTTAACGTGATATAGAAGAGACCGAAAATCCTACCCATTTCTCTCCAAACAAATTAGTGAGAGTTGTGAGTGTTAGACAATTTGATTCAAGATCAAAACAGTGTCCGAATTTCTCAAAACTTAAACACCATGGCAGAAGGTAAATATTTTTCCGCTGCATATTTATTTTGATTCTCCCATATAGGTTTATCATGTTATTGTAAATTGTGCAGCACATATAGATTATTATGACTTATGTCATATGTGCATACCCACTTTCGTGGATCCATGACCTATCTTCTACAGTTTAGGGTTCAGAGAGGTTTAGATGCACTTTCACCTCTTGTACTCACGTCCTAGTCCTTTCACATAGTTAAGATTTGGCATCTATTCATTCTCTTCTCTATTCTAAATTATTGCTTGTGGTTTCATCAGCTCGAGGAGGCATCAGAAAAGATTGCGGAAATGAATGAGGTTGGGAAGGATTTAATAGATTTTTTATCAGGGGGGAGACAGTGGCAGGACATCGAGAAGGAAAATCTGAGAACCAAGTTAAAGGTTGTTTTCCATGCTTATTTTTATGCTCCTAATAGGTTTCATGTTTTATTGATTACCGTTCTCTAATAAATGGACAGCAAAATGAAAATATTTTTTCTATTTTCTTTTGTAGGATGATTCATCAAATACCATCAATGAGTTGTTTGAAAAGGTGACGCTGTTTGAAAAAAGGATTTTAGGTGATGTGCAGCATGCTATGCAAATTGAATTTAACTTACTTGAAAACAAGGTACGCGCTATATATATAGCAGTAATATATTGATCATGCCTCGGTAACATTAATTACTTTGCGAATATTGTCCCGTGTCATTGCTTATACTCTATATGCAATCTTAAGCCACCCTACCCAGCCCCATTGTCATTCCTAAGCCACACCCCGCGTCTTTTACTTGAGAGAGCCAAACAAAGTTTGTTTTTTTGTTTTTGTTTTTATTTTTTTGAATAATTCCAAGGTTTGAAATGTTTGACATACGTGGGAATGGAACCCGTGACGTCATAAAAGAGCAGTTATTACTGTCTTACAATTACATGGTCAAACCCAGGGTTTTCCTATTATTCTCTCTTATCCGTAATTTTTTTCCTCTCCCAATAAATTAGTTGATGTAATGATGTCCACAAAATTCTGTGATCCCAGACCCCGTCAATTAAGTCTGATTTTCAATCCTTGATTATGGGTTTCTCATTCCCAATCCTGAGGCCACCGGAAGTATCAAATTCAACATCTACGAAATCAAAAGATTTTTGTTACTTATTTTTCCCGTTGGAAAAGTGATGACTGATGAAATTGGTCGGATATAATGAAACTTGCATTATAATTTTTTTTGTCATATTAACCGAGCAACGGACAATTCCAATCTGTATATGCTTAGATTCAATTCGAGCCGTCCATGTCAAAATGAACAGCCGGATAACGCTTGACACCCGCTTGGCAACATACCTGGGGTCCTCTCATAGTCTCATGTACTCTTGAGAAAATTATGATCTATGCTTGATGCTTGCTTTTAGTTTATTTTGTGCCCATACTTCCTTAAAAAGACATGCACTTAGACATCATTATAATAAATATCACTGGGCACACGTGATGCGTGTGTAAATTATTAAATTTTTATAGGCTATGAAAAATAGCTTTCTGCTTATTGTGTGTTTGATTAAATTTGACAAAATATACAAAATTTAACTTGCAAACACATTACGTGTGCCACGGGCTCTCATTCCAATATGGTATAATAATACACACACACAAACTCACATTTGATAGTGAAAAGTAATTTCTACATAAAAGTTTCCCTTTTCCCCCCAAACTCCTCTTCAAACAGAGTAGATTCCTGATTAGTGTACAATGTCACTTCTTTTTGTTGAAGGCCCATCTTCCACTTGACATCTATCATAATGGTAAACAGCTCGTCTCACCGTGACCTCTATTAAGAATGAGTTATCGTAAATTGTGCAGCACAATAGAATATTATGACTTTCTCATCTATGCATACCCACTTTAGATCAATCCTTGTCCCTTTCTCCTATGATTCAAGGTTTAGAGAAGGTTTGGAGAGGTCTGAGGCTTAGATGCCCTTGCGCATGCACCTTTACTCATCAAATGCTAGTCCTTCCACATATTTGAGACCCGCTAGAAAAAACAAATTGAAATCAATTATATATGTTGATCTCCAGCAAGAGAGACGCTTTAATTTCACATACCCACACAGAAGGAACTATTGCTTGTCATCAAATTACCCGTTGTATTGATTGTTAATAGTGTGAATCATGTGTTCCGGTTTATATTCAATAGAATTAAATTGGTACACTAATGAGTCATAGCATCTATATTCATTCTCTTTCTCTATCCTAAATCGTTCGCTTGTGGTTTCATAAGCTTGGGTTGGCATTACTAAAGATTCGGGAAATTAAGGGGGAACCACGTCGTCCAGGTTGTTTTCTCTGCTTATTTCTTTGCTAATGCGCTTCATCTTTCAATAATTACCGTTTTTTGATAAACTGATCACTCACTTGAAAAGTGTCTTCTTCTTCTTTTTCTTTTCTTTTCTTTTCTTTTGTAGGATCCATGAATTACCAATTTGATTGAAGAGGTCATGAGGCGGTTGGAGAAGATGAAGAACCCCTTTCCAGTAAAGTCGATGGACATTTCTTTCTTTTCCTGGTTTTCGTTTTCTTCTAAATTTACAATAGTTTTAGCTGTTCGGATTTGGATTTGTTTTAATCTTTTCTGCAATGAGTATGAGATTTAGTTATAAGCTAGCTAATACTCCTAGCACAGTTTGTTTATCTCATCACCATTCGGTGGAGGCCGGAGTTTGAGCCTCATGAGAGGCTGGTTTGGAAATCAAGACTATAGATAGACTCTAAATCTCGTGTTGACTAACATACTAAGACCCTACTAAATCCCGTGAATGTATAAAGTGTTCCATAAAATTCTAATTTCTAATTTTAGTAGTAGGGCAAAGTCAATTGGTTCGAGTATGATCGTAAAATTGTGAAATGCTAAACGACAAAATGCATTCTTTCTTCTTTTTTATAGAGATTATAAATTCTTTTCACCGGCAGTGAAAAATCTCACTTTTTCACCACCATCTTTTTCAGTTCTACCGTATGTTTATTGTTGATCTGAACCGTTTATCTTGTAGACCCCATATAATAGTGTATCCATGCAAAAAATAAACTTGATCGGACATCGTTAGGAGTATCAAAAATTGAATTTTGCTTTGTAAAATGGATAGTTTATATTTATTATTATTGACAGCAATCAGATCGTCCATCTTATAAACCAAAATTAAAATTTTGATATATCTATCGACTTTCGATCAAGCTAATTTTTTTGCATGACAATACTATATTGCGAATCTTAAAATATGAACAATTCAGATCACAACAATAGACACTCAGTGGGGCCCATAATAAGCGGTGGTCAAAAAGTGAGATTTTATACCGGCAGTGGATAGATATATATATATACACACACACACACACCCTTCTCCTAAGGACCACCTTAACTTAATAAAATAAGGACCTCCCTTTCCTGATCGAATTTTGATGATCCGAGCCGCTCAATGTGTTTATAACGTGATTTTAAGGGTACCCGCCAGAAATCAGCCAAAAAAAAGACCGGAAAGGGCTTCATCCGAGCAGTTTTTGTTCATTTTTTATCAAACGGTTCAAATAAAAACTGCTCGGACGAAGCCCTTTTCGGTCATTTTTTTTGCCAATTTCAACCGGGTACCCTTAAAATCATGTTCTGAACACATTGAGCGATTCGGATCATCAAAATTCAAACGGAAAATGACTATATATATATATATATATATATATCAACGACGAAAAGGGTGAAAAACAAAATTGTTTTTCATCAGTAGGTGGTCCGGACTTTGCTGGGCTTGGAGAACTATCCTGAGGCCCATTCCACAACAAATCAGGGTCCGAAAATATTCATATAGCCCAGCCCACTGGGCTTAAACCACAAATCTCAAGCGTAACAAATCAAGGCCGGTTAGACCTAGCTAGACCGGACTTGAGTTTTTGACGAACAAGAGAATTCTAGCGTGGGACTAACTGGTCGTAAGGCTCACGTTCTTGTTTTTCGTTTTTTTTTTTTTTTTGAGAAACGGAAATTTTATTTCATTGCAAATGCTGAAATCTATCTAGAACTATGTACATGGTACGATGGGAGTGCCCTATACAGAAAAGGGGAAGGGATTCACTAAAATTTGAAGATACAAAAAGTAAGTACTAAACCACAATCTTCCGTGGTTGAATCCGCACTGAACTACGGTGATAAAACATTATCAAATCAACCCTCGAGCTTGGCATTTACGCTTTTTAGATTTTCGATTATTTTAGGCTTCGTTCACTTGGGGTTTTTAGCTCTCAACACGGTTTTGTAATAAATCTTTTATCTCAACATATATTATTACTTTTGTGAGAGTTTTTGTTACGATTATTATTTCGTCTCGACGAGCGAAGTCGAAAAAGAAAACAATCAATCAATCGTCAAATTTTATAATAAAGACAAAAGTTATGCAAAAAATCTATTTGTCTTCATCCTCAAAGTTTTGAGTTTTTTTTTCTTTTTGACAGTCAAAAAGCGTGGGAAGGAGCGACCAACCGCGTGACCATAAGGACTTCCGACCCACTATGAAATATCTGGTTTGAACTATAGCTACCGTCCGAGATGACGGGCCGTCACCATGGCACCACCTGGTGTACAGCATCAAGAAATCCCCCTCTTCGATCCAATTACGGATTCGAATCAAAACCTATTAATGACACCACTGGATAAACGTGCACATGTGCCTTCTGGAGCTCTAATTTACGCAGTTGTTAACTTCAGAGTTTTGAGTTTGATTCACCATTTTTTACGTTTATATTACAAGGAGTACTCCACTAGTTTAAAAATACCTTTCCCTTTCGTTGAAAACGACCCACTAGTTTTAAAAAAATGTCAGAAAAGTGTCAGAAAAGTACTCTACTACTTCTTCTCTTTTTTTTTTGTCAAAGCGGAAAATATGGGAAATAAAGAAGTACACTACTACTCCCTAAGAAATAGGAGTACGAAAAAAGTTGTACTCCTACCATGAAAAGGCAAAAAAGTAAGCTTGAGAAGTCAAATCACATCACTGTAATTTTGATCGGATAAATAAGTTAAGTGATTTATTTTTTTGTTTTTATTTAAATTTTTTTGACATTTGTTAATTTTTTGTCAATTTTTCGGAAATTATTGTTTTGCTATAATGAAAAAAATTCGAAAAGTAAAAAATTATGATCAAAACCTAATTTTTTTAATAAAGACAAAAATAAGCAAATAAGCCAATTTTTTCGTCTTTATTCAAAAAAAATTGAATTTCAATCTTAATTTTTTACTTTTTTATTCCACTTGTCATGAAGAAGTAATAATCTCCAAAAAATTAACAAATGCAAAAAAAAATTAAATAAAAACAAAAAAATAAGTCAAATGACTTATTTAACCGAACGGCCATAGATTGCATCTTGGATTCTGTTCGGTCTGTTCCCTATGGACAAGCTACACCAACCACAACCACATCCACATGCAACCAGCCATCTTAAATGATGTACTCCAAATCATGGAAGAAGATCCGTTCGTTTTGGAATTTTGGATTTTGTAGATAATGAATTTAGAAATAAATAGAATAATAATTAAAAAGGAATAGAGAGAAAAATAAGAATAATTATTTGAGAGAAATAATATAATAATTAAAATTCAAAACCCCAAAACGAGCAGGGTCAAAATTAGCGAGAATGAAGAATGAGAAAGCCACGTGGAAACTTTATGTCCATTTCAAAATTAATTGTCAATGAGTGAAGAGATCTTAAACATTATAAAGTGATCACTCATTTCACCCCAAGTAATATAAGACTCTATTTCCTTGAGATCTCCCTCACGTGCACCCTTGTATTGAGGTGTGTCACATGTGGTGTAGATTGTGAATATTTTTTTTTTAAATGTAGTGTGGAATGGGCCCCCGCTCTGACACTATGTATAAATTTTATGTTCATCTCAAAACTAATTTCAGTCTCAAGCAATATGACCTTATTCGGTTTTGGGATTGGGGATTTAGATTTTGAATTCTCTTTCTACTTTTTAGGGCAAATTTCACTCAGACCCCTTGAGGTATCTGACAATGACAGAAAGTACCCCTCAGTTTTTTAAAATGACAGAAACCTCCCTTATTTTACAGTTTGGGTTTCATTCCGTTAATTCCGTTAGTTAAATGGACGGAAAATGTACAGAAATGTACGAAAAATGAAATCTTCAATTTTATTTAGTTCTACACCTATCTTAGGGCTCTCATTAAAAGTCCTAGAGTTAAAAATTAATTATGATCATTTAAGATAAAATGATTAAAAAAATAAAATCTTCGCATCGATTCAAACGGATTAAAATTTGGAGCATTTAAAAATTTTGCTTTTCACTTGATTTTAGGGCTTTCAATGAAGAGAAAATACTTAAGTGCTCCAATTTTCAATCTATTTGAATCGGCGCAAAGATCTTAATTTTTTATTTTATTTTATCTTAAAGTGTAATAATTAATTTTTGGTTTTAAGATTTTCAATGAAAGCCCTAAGATAGCCGTAAAACTAAACGAAGAGGAGATACTTAAGTGCTCAAATTTTCAATCTGTTTGAATTGGTGCGAAAATCATATTTTTCTGATTATTTTATCCTAAAGGGTCATAATTAATTTTTTGCTTTAGGATTTTCAATGAGAACTTTAAGAAAACCATAGAACCGAATGAAGAGCAGGTACTTAAGTGCTCCAATTTTTAATCCGTTTGAATCGGTGCGAAGATTTTATTTTTTTAATTATTTTATCCTAAATGATCATAATTAATTTTTAACTCTAGGACTTTTAATAAGAGCTCTAAGATAGGTGTAGAATTAAATAAAATTGAAGATTTCATTTTCCATACATTTCCGTACATTTTCTGTCCATTTAACTAACGGAAACTAACGGAATGAAACCCAAACTGTAAAATAAGGGAGGTTTCTGTCATTTTTGAAAACTAAGGGGTACTTTCTGTCATTATCAGATACCTCAGGGGGTCTGAGTGAAATTTGCCCTACTTTTTATCTTTATATATTCAATCATTACTTTTATTTCTCTTTCTATCTCTTTCCAATTATTACTCTTATTTTCAATCATTACTCAATTTCTCTCTACACACATTATATGCAAATTTAAATCCAAAATTCCAAAACAAACAGGCTGGACTCTATTTTCTTAACAGAGCGCAGTGTGAAAATTGAGATCGATTGCACAAAACATTTTAAGAGATCAATGGTGCTCGAACAACACCAAGACACACACCCATCACTCACATGAGTGGTGAGTTCCACACACATTACACACTTTGGTATGTGTATGCAACCCACCACTCATATGAGTGTACGTGTGTATTTGAGTATGAATTTAAATGTGTCACTAGAATTATTATTGAATTATT
>BPLS01000564.1:0-43234 GCA_019656275.1 Rhododendron kiyosumense
AAATTCTCTTCAAATAAGATAAATTGAACTAATTTCTTCTAAGAATAGTTTCATAACGAATAATACCACCCATTGAAAAAGCATGAGCACATACCCAAATAAAATTTGTAATTAACTTATGCACAAAAATTAGTTAATAGCTATCTCGATCAACCAATACTTATATCACACTCGTATCCAATATAGTTTAACCAGCAACTAATCCAAAAAAAGAGAAAGAATAGTTTTGAAACTCTACTTCCCGTAAGTTAACGAATGTTGTTTTTCTATAACATTGAAAATGATTCTTGCAACAGAATGCTACAACTTGAGTTTTTTTCCCCTTTCAAATCAAAGAAATGCTACAGGCCTACAACTAAGACAAATTATCAAACACTACTATTTTGAATCATGCTTCCAAGAAATAGGTAAAACAATTTGTTACAAAAAAAAACTAAGTTTATTCTTTTGTATAACTAAAACTTCTAAAATGTTTTTCTATTGTTACCTCAATTGATGGAATAAATGAATTAAATAAAGTTTGCACCCAATGATAGAGTTAAAGATTGACGCTAGGGGGAAGAAAACGTTTTGATAATAAAACGCTCACTGTTAAATAAAGGAAAAAAAAAATGTTTGTCCCTAGAAATGGCAACATTGCCAAAGAAATAAGGAAAGAGGGAGGGAGATGATAAATTTATTAAAGAAGTTGATTGGATGGCTATAACCTATTGAAAATTTGATCCGACGGCTGAAAAGGTGCTCTTATTTATATGTGTAGACAAAAACCGCTCTGTTTTATAATATAGATAGTGGGCTTTAATTCGGCAGAACTGCTATCAACCCATCTAATAATTAGCTAAACTACTTACCAAAAAAAAAAAATTTAGCTAAAACATGGGTGATTTAACAAAATCCACTTAATTCATCTCATGACCCCTTTCGGGATATTCGGAAAATTTATTCAGTGCCACTAGGGCTTTGCGACATGGTGCCTATGCCCCATTTGCCACCACAGGCATATTCGTTTGGGTCTAAAAACAAAGTGGTAAGTCACATAATATTTAAAATGGCCGTCGCTTCCACTCTCAATCACCACTCTACGCTTGCGCTTTCAATTATCACATTCACGAATTTTAGTTGTTTTGGATGCTTTCATGCTCCCACATCCGTACCCGCCCACACATTCAGTGACTTAGGGCCACACTCTAACCATAGGTGAAAAGAGGTCTGGTGTCCTAGGGACATTGAATAATTTCTTGTATATTTGGTTCTTATTTTTTTGTAGAAGTTGCCGGCGATCAACCACTAATGCCGAGTTAATATTTTTCTAAATGCCGCCGAAAGTCACCAAACCACAGCCTAAAAATTGAAACACGACAATCAAGTTTACAGCTCCCCACATAATTTAATAGGTCAATGATTATGAAAGTTCTGTCCTTATCAAAGTATTTTATCTTAATGCCTAAACAATTGCCTAATATTTGTGGCTTCGCACTTGTACTAGATAAAGTTTTTTTTATTATTCCTTCTGTCTCTAAATAAATGTCCGAGACCACAAACATAGGTATCTTAAAAAGATGCATTTTATTCGTTGAAACATTCAAGTTTTTTTTCACAAATCAATAAATATCAATCAGTTCTTTTAAGTTGTGAAAAAAGTTAAAAATTTTAAACTAAAAAAAATGGGTCTCTTTAAAGATTTAGGTTTTACGGACCGGACATTTATTTAGGGACGGAAGTACCTAATTTTCAGTATGAATACTTCCATTTTTGTGCATGTGTCATTTACATGTTGATGAATGTCTTGTCCTTTTTTGCTTTGTCACAGTCTTTCTTTCGACACGATTATAAGGACTTCAAATCCACGACAAATCTCAGAGAGGACTAAATAGCCTTAACAATTTCCCCACCAAAGACTAGTTGAATACAACCAAACTTCACATGAGAGCAAAGTTCAAGAAGGTATCGTCCACACGACTCAAATTTTGGACCTCTTGACTACCCAAACACTTAGAAGTAAGTCATGAACAGCTAGCCTACCATCCTCGCTGGTACGAGAGAATTCCTTTTACAGGCGAATTTGGATCTCCAATAAAAGGAAAAGAGCCCATAACTGTTTTTACGGGCTTGCAAAGGAAGTGTATACTGTATGGAAAAAAGAATTCGCTTAGATTCCCTCATCCTGCATTCATCCTATGATCCCATTTTATTGTTATACTAATCAGATTCAAAAATTGTACTCCCCCGTCCTAAAATGTTGGTCCGATATTTTATTTTGGGCCATCCCAAACTGTTAGTCCCTTCAAAAAAAAAAAAAAATCAATGTACTTTATCTTATAACTTTCCAATTTTACCCTTTTTTTATATGATGACAAGAACTACTCTAATGCGAAGTTGTAATGATTATGGGTTGAATAGAAAAAGCAAAAATTAAAAAAAGTGTAATGATTGTGTCTTGAAAAAGATTAGTCTCAAATAGTCTGTTCCCTAACATTTTGGGAAAAAGGGAGTATATATACAAAGTTTGACACATCTCAATTAAAAGAAAAGATAAGAAAATAGTTTATTTCTAAAATGAGATCTTTATGGCCATGTTCGTTTTGAGGTTTATCCATCTCGGAAACTTAAAATTGCATTACCTTCCAATGTACTTTCAACTATTGAAACAATTGATCATAACCAACCAAGCCAATCTTTTTCAGTTTCTAGAGATGTTAGGACAATAGATAGTGGATTATTTTGGGGTGACACAAGGCTAGATGTTATTATATATATATATAGTAAACTAAAATTGTATAAAGGACTTTCAAATGGGGGTATTGAAAACTCCCATGCGACTCTGGCTTTACGCATTGATTTATTCATTGTCCATTTTGAATAGTTTTGAATACTCCTAATCGTGACCTTTGTTTGCATATTTTAGGATACTAGACAGTGGACAACCAAAAAGAATTCTATTGTTCATCCCTTGGAACGCCTTAAGGTTGTGTTTGGATCAATAATTCGTGAAGAAACTTGTCAATCGAAAGAAAAAAAAAAGAGAGGAGACTACAGAAATAACTTGCTTATTTTCCGAACCATGTACTAATGAATTTCTCCGCACATTCATCATTCAGTAACAATCTGAGGGCTACGACTCAATATGACAAGTGTTACCCACCCTGGCTGCTAAACTAGCCAAATCGCAATTTTTTTTGAGTAATTATTGGCCTACACCCCAAGTCACACAGTGTGCGTACAGGTGCAAAAAGGGAATTGCGAGAGCGTCAATATTTGGAAGAACTATAAGTCAGAGCATTTCAGAGCACGTATATAATAAGTTCATATTTTATGCAATTTGTTTAAACATGAAAAAATGTTGAAAATAAAATGACCAATCACTGTAATAAAAATGGAATTAAGCTTATTTGGTAAACTTATTAAAACGACACATCTCCTACTGTTTCTTCACCAATTCGAAACCCAAACCCCAGTTCCAGAAATCAACAATCACACCAAACCCATCATCCCTCACTGTTGCAATTTGACCAAGAAATGGGTTTCGATTTTGCAAGGTTCATGTTCATTCTAACCACAAACCCTCTATTTTTGCCTCTAAAATCACTTTGTGAATATAACTTTAATTGCACAGCATTATGGCCTGGCATTGATGCATTTTCGCTATATTATTGGACTACTACAATACTCCATACTAAAGTTGTTCGCTAATGATATTTTATTTGGATGTATGTGAGGAGAATAACTTGCCTAAAAATTTGTGAGAACATAGGCCATTTAATTTAGTGGAAACGCCTTTGACTTTCCGTAGGTATAGTGTATAAATGTGGCGACATATGGTGCGCCAAATAAACCATTGCGCTTGTAAGTTCGCGAGTTAGATCCGTTGTTAGATCCGTGACCTATGTCCGGCCGGTTTCGCACTCATTTCCTCAATTCGCGAGCCAACGCACGGTTCATTACCCCACATGCACGAATTGTGTGAGGGCTTGTTCTCCTAAATAATCCATTGGCTTTCCCGCCAAAATTGAGCCAAACAAACCTACAAAAAAACAAAAATAAGCCAATAAGCCACTTGTTTCGTCTTTATTCAAAAAAAATTGGATTTCGGTCAAAAAATTTTACTTTTTAGATTCCTCTCATCGTGAGGATGCAATAATCCCCAAAAAATTGACAATAAGCCAAGTGATGCGAAAAAATTTTGAATAAGGACAAAAAATAAGCTAAAGTGGCTTATTTGTCCGAACACCCCCTGACTATGCCTACACCTAACAGAGATCGAGTTGTTTATTGCTTAAAGCATAATCCACATCACAAGCAATCTTTGCTTCTTATAATCTACTTATACCAGTGTACATTCTATATCAATGTTCGAACTTATGAACAAAGAAAAGAATGAAAGTCTGCTTCAAAACCAGTATAAACAAACACTCACTTTTATATACTTACAAACAAATGTGGTACAAGTAGAGTATGATACAGCTAAAACAACTTTACTCCTTCAACACATAATAAACAAACCTCATGTGTGATAAAATGATGCAGGAGAGAGAGAGAGAGAGAGATGGGAAAAGAGGACTCACTTACTTGCCCTTCTTTTCCCTCTCCACAAAACACTAAAAAAAACCAACTAAAGATTTCCTACTCCTATAAAGGTGTGTCATAATAAACTAGTGCTATAAGGTACCTGGCACTGGAATCTCTGTTGGATCACTCCAGCTTTGCAAGCCAGGCCTTTTCTCTCTCTCTCTCTCTCTCTCTCTCTCACAAAAAAATACAAATGACAGAGTGGCTTTCTCTCTCACTAACCTACACACACATAGACTCATCATCCTCCTTTCCCTTAAAGGTAGAGATGGGTACTACTAAAAACCCACAAAAATTTGGGATTACTTGGACCCAAAAAACCCAAGAAAGAAAAATGACCAAAACAGTCATTTCAAGAAATTCCCTCTCCCACAAAGGGGACTTCTTTGCTTCAAGACTCTGAATTCAATCAGCATTTGCATTTGATCAACAAGCCCATAATCTGCATTCAGAAACGCAATCAAGATATGAGACTACAACTTAACAATAGAGTACTCAATTGTGTGTAAGTTATAACACAATTATCTCAAAAGGGGTGAGTCAAATTAACAATTTTCTTGTTTGGGGTGATTGTAAGCACAATGTCATTCACAGAATACATTAAATCAAATGTTGCCTCATCTTGGATCACGTGGAAGCGCAATTTCGTACATGTAAAACAACCAAGAAACGAAACTACAACTTGACACTAGAGTGCTAAAATGGGTGCAACGTTGACATAAAAAAAACAAATGAAAGGATAAATCAATAAAAGGATCATGGTTAAGTGCAGTTTCACTACCGGGAACACAATCAAAAAACGAAACTGCGACTGATTCAACTGAACACTCGAATTCTAAAATGCATATACGTACATGAGCATGCAAAAGAGGTTGATTTGCGTTACTTACTGTCTTCGTCGGGGTAATGGTTTAGCAAAATTTCATTCGTAGAAACACAATCACGAAATGAAAGTACAACATAACACCAAAATTGCTAAAATGGGTGCAATCAACAAATGGTGAATCAAATTACCTATTGTCTTGTTTGGGAATGATGGTTAAGCACAACTTCATACAAGTAGAGTACCGTCGCTCAAATTCTTCACCCGGTGATCCACATTCCTCAAATCGCGAAGATGCTGCAAGATCTCTTGGAGAAGATCCATTCCCTTTTCCCCTTTCTTCATTGAGCTAATACAATGCTTTAGGAACTCTCTATCCGCCTCAAGTGCTTGTAGCCTCTCATAGAGATGATCCACCTCCTCTTCAATGGCGGGGCTCTTGTTTTCCAGCTCGATTTTCTTGACAGCATAAGCTTCAAACACATCAGAATGGAAACCATTCACATGTCCATTCTCTTCCGTGGCTTCACTTTCTGCGCTGGTCGCGTCGAAAAGTGGAAGAAGTCTCTTGCCCTTTCCACCCACGAGTCTAATTTCCTCTTGATGGTTTTTCCGATTCATTTCCTTGTGAAATCCATTCCCAACCCCATTTACTTCTTTCCCATCGAAATCGTGTTTTCCATTTTCTTTGTAAAACTCCTCAATAGGCCTTACATCCGCGAAATGTTGTTCCTCTTCACCATCATCATCGTCGTCGTCATCGAAAGTAAAAAGCTTCTCTTCCAAAACCTTGAGTTGCTCCAATATAGACAACCTTTCTTGCTCAAAATTGGCCAAAGATTCCTCCAAATTCAAAACCGCATCGACAGGCGTGTTAGGGTGGTTTCCATTTTCTTGATCAAATCCATCTTCTTCCTTTGCTTCTTGATTCAAGTCAATAGATAGACCATCACTATCCCCAGCATTACTAGAACAAGCAAATGAACTCTCACTCCTATTACAACTACTACTACCACCACCACCACCATCCCTACTTCTCCTCAAAATCCTCATCTTTTCTTTGCTCTCATATTCCAACACCCTCTTTCTATACACTTCCAACTCTCTCTCTACCTCTTCCTTCTCCCTCTCTCTCTTCACCATGAGTTCGTTCAACAGCTGCAACGCTTCTTGATCGTACTCCGATTGCTCCTCCATCATCCTTTGGTACTGCAAAGCTTCCATCTGCATTGCAGCCTTTTCCTCTTGAAGCCTATTAATCATTGCCATGGTTTGGTTTGCAGCCACAGCAGAAGCACTCCTCTCTTCTTCTAGTTCCGCGTATAAAGCATGTGAGGCCTTTCGTTCGGCCTTTAAGGCCGTTTTCAAGTGTTCAATGGCATTGACTCCATCGCCTCCTTCAAATTCGCTTATCATGCTTCCATCTAAAGACTCTTCCGTTCCCGATTCTCTTTTCTCAAGCAACAGCAACTTCTTGTGCAGGAGGTGGAGATTTTCTATTGAAGTGGGCGTATCGGGAACCCTTTCCTCCTCAATATCATTCAACTCCGAGCCTAGTGAAGTTTGATTGTTCATCACATTGCCTTGCACCTCAACTGACATGATTTTCACATCTACCAACTCTTCCTCAACTTGCTTACAACCTATTTCAAGAAACAAAAGTCAACAATGTAGAGGTTTAGAGCAGCTACAACAAGGCAAAATTGCATCGCAGTGCTTTGGTGTTCGATCACTGCGATTTTTCTCGGGTTTGAGGCTTACCAAAGCTGGTTGAAGGGTCATCATCTATGGATGTACAAGGAGGAAGAATTTCCTGATTTTGAAACTCATCAGTGTGTTCAACGTCAGGAATTTCGGTTCCTATCGAGACCTCTGCTTCAATTTCATTGATTGGCATTTGCAGAGAATCTTCTGTTACTGAAAAAAATAAGCGGGAAATTTTTCAATATCTTAGTGTAAAATCATTATTTATGAAACATGGATGAAAAAACTGAAAATTTTCTAGGGTCCAATTAGTAATTTACCTGCTGGAACATCTGAATCATAGGTATGTATGGTTGAGGTAGGGGGCTCAACATGTTCATAAACCTCCCTCACCAAATCACATTCTTTGGGATGGAAAATAAGAGAATTCTCATCCTCTTCTATTTCCATGGATTCAATCATTGAAAATTTGGCCTCCTCATTAATCTCAAAGGCAGAGAGCTCTGCCTCGACTCGACGGTCGCCGCCGGACTCGGGACACAAATTGGCCACATGATTTTCATCATCATCTTTCTCACCAACACTGCTGTTACTCTGACTCTCATCTGTTTCGGAATCGGCAGACTCGACGGGAATCAACCGATAACCTCCATGTCCGACAAAGAACTCCAGATGCTGAGGTGGGACTTCAATTGAAGAATCTTGTTCCTCACAAAATTGTCCCATTTTCTCACCAGAAATAAAATCCTCCATGGTATTTGAATCATCCCCTTCACCAGACTCTTGCTCTGTCTCTGCCACATGTTTTCTTAAACCCAATTCTTCATTTTTCTCAAAGATTATATTCTCCTCCTCACCCTTTTCCTCTATCCCATTGTGATCTTTGAATTGTTCTATCACAAAAAATTCTCCATTCCCGGCCTCTTCTATCTCTTTCAATCCGAAGTTAGGTACAGAAACAGAGCAATCCTTATCCACCTCTGCCTCATCCTCTCTATCCACCACAGAAACTGATCTGATTTGATCCAGATCGATCCCGTCTGCGATCCGATCTTCATCACCGGGCTCAGTGATCAAATTCCCATTCTGGGTATACTCCAAATCACTCAAAGAAGGCTTGAGCACAACGTAAGGAGAGAGAAATTCCTTTTCCAAGCATGCTTCACAGCAAGAACACTTCAACCCCACTTTCTCTTCTTCATTTTGTATCCTTCCAAGCTCTTTAAGCCATGGAAATAAAGCTAAAGTCTTTGAAATTCCATGGCTAAATGGTTGCGGTGGTGAGCAGTCCTCGCACATGTCTTGCGATCGAGCTAATTTCTGGTGGTTGGAGCAGTAACCCAACTGGGAAATCTCTTTGGCGTGGGACTCACAGAGAAGATCTCTGAGGGAATTCTTGTTTCTCGTGGAATCGAAGAAGTGGTCGATGCGACAACACCATGGGCAAGGTGTTTTGAGGCCGAAGTAATCGGCAAATTTGATGATCAAGTAGGAGAAGAGAGAGTTGAGGAGGAGGAGAATTATGAGGATCCATTCGAGGACGGCGTAGATGAGGATTAGGGTCAGTCTGTTGGTGTTTCTGTGCAACATGGTTGCGAATTTGTTGGCAGCCATTCTGTCTCTTTGTACATACAGGGGAGGGAGAGGTGAAAAATAGATTTAGTTTGATTGTGAAATCACAAGAAGAAGAACAGAGTAGTTGGAGCAAAACAGAAAAGAAACAGGCGATTGGTTGTTCAGAGAGGGAGAGAGAGAGAGAGAGAGAGAGAGAGAGAGAGATGGAAGTGGTTTTAATCAGATTCAGAAAGGGCGGTTTGAATGGGGAGGCAGGAAAAGAAGACTTGAAACTTTAGAAAAAGAACCATAGTTGGATTCACAAAATAAGAAATGCTTTTTCGAAGTTTAGTAGTATATTTGGTTTTCATTTCTTAATTTTGACAAGGTTTCAAGCAACCATATTCCCATTCAACATTTTCGTACTTTAATTTTGGCATCAGAAAATGGGGTCGTTTATTTGGAGGACTTGGAGATTGAAATATGAAATGTAATCTCGCGTATGAAGCCTACGTGCATGTCTATGTGCTGTATGAACACCACGAAATTAAGAATGTGAATTACATATCTTCCATCAAGATATTTTGGTATTTGAAAATGGAATCATTTGTTTGGAGGATTTGAAAATTGAAATATGAAATGTAATCTCGCCGCGAAATTAAGAATGTAAATTATATATCTTCTATCAAGATTATACCGGATTGATCTACGCAAACGCAAAGTTTGTGGTTGCAGGAGGACAATATTGAAAATGAATGTCACAATTTCAACCAAAACAAACACACATTTTAACTTGGTCCATCATTCACATGCTAAGCAACATCTAAAGATATTCTCCTATAGTCCACTCATATCCTATGCAAAAACTAAGGTAGGAGATCCATATAGGTGATAGGGTTAGCTTTGGATCCAAACACTTTTTTCCCATGAGCATTTCCTGCGGCCATCCACTTTTGTTTTAAATAACAGGGCCCACTAAGCATAAAATTGAGTCGGTGGGGCCGCACTCAAAGTAGGTTATTGGGTCCCAGTAAGAGGAGCTGGAGTTCATCATTCATGTCTCCTTTTTTAGGAGTAATTCTTTGTTTTTCAACTCTAGGTTTCTTTCTTTTTTAAAAAAAAAATTCATGGGTCAATGGAAATTGTCTATTTTTCCTATCAAGATCATAGATATTGCTTACTTGTAAGACTATTTTTTGCATTTTTTCAAACTTTGATTCTTCACGAACACTTAATCGAAATATAATTTTGTAGAGAGATTTCACATGGACGTTAATTTATTTCTAAATCTTTGTATTAATCGAAATATAATTTTGTAGAAGCTTGCACGAAATTTGCCTAAGTGGTGTTTTTAGTTTTCAATCCTCTTAATGGAGATGCCCATCCTTATGTTTGAGGGTGGGCTCACTGCATTTCATTTTGTTAAAATTGCGTTTATTTTGGGGATTAATCACCATTTTAATGAGATAAGTCTAAAAAGTAAAAAAATATGGTCAAAAGCAAAAAAGAAAAAACCCTAAAGAGGAAAAAACAATTTTGTTTGTTTGACATTTTAGTTTAGTTTAGTTTTGATAGTAGGTGGAGAGAGAAATAGGGTAATGATTGGATAGAGAGGGATGTCAAAGTAATAATTGGAAAAATAGGGTAACAATTGAAGAAAGAAATATGGTAATAATTGAAAAACTAAAATAAAATGGCAAACAAACACAACCGCACAAAATTGTAGTGGGGTATTTTTTTTTTTTTGGGTCTACAGAGTACAATGCCGTCCTATATGATTTTTCTAACTTCGGTCAGTATTTTTATATTTTCCTAATTCCTCTTGTAGAGATGAACTATTAATTACAAAAAACTAGGAACAAATAGTAACAAAAATTAAGTTTTAGTCAAAAAAATATCGAAGACAAAAAATATAACGCGAATTCACCCTGACCTGAGTAATCCGTTGGTAATCAGGAGGAAGAAAAAAAGAGATGGAAATCAAATATGGAAAATCTCAATCGAAAAACAGCTCATTCAAGCCAGGTGTTCAAACTTGAATTCTTCCATTTTGGCTCGATGGTGTATTTAATGGCATGGTGGAGTTGAATTCTTTGGTTTCCTCCCTCCCTTTTTAGGCATAATACATTTTTTTTTTTTAAAAACCCAAAAAAAGATAGCATGCCAGCCTGATAATTTACCATATTCGTTGTTTCTCTCCTCCGACTTTGGCAGATTCGAGGGTCCCGGTCGTGAGGCTGGGCACAGGGCACTATAGAAGAGTAGTGAGCAACTTAGTCATCTATCTAAGTTTTTAAAATTCGGATTAAAAACTCCATAGAAGAATTGATTTTTAATCCGGATCGCTGAAAACACTTTTGTACAGTTGAAATTGTTCACTGCAATCTTGTAGCACCCAGCCTCACTACCGGGACCCCAAATCCAACTTTAATTGGCATACTCGAGAATTGTGTTGATATCTGTAAATTTTATTTGTGCTTTATTTCTTTTGGTTTGAGCTTTTCTTTTTTTGAATTCTCTACTGCCTCACCTTAGATTGGCACTACCCCAAACTCGATTTCAATATGCTTTGCAGTTTGCAGTATGTGTTAACAGGAGCTCGTGTCTAGGTAATAAATGTGATGGCCGGCTCTCAATTCTCGCTCTACGCTTTCGCTCTTAGAACATCCTCATTGTAATAAGCAAAATTGAATAATCAAAATTGATTTTTTATTATTCATATAGAGGTTGTTAAAGTTAGCAATGTCAAATCTCATATTGTTTGTTTTTTGCCCATAATCAAAATCAATGGGCCTACTGTCACCTATTCCTTCCCTCCAAAAATTTTCACCTCCATTTCACGCTTATTTCATGCGTCCAAAATTTTCCCACCATTTTGTCCTTATCACCATTCTGTTATTTTGTTGATTTTGGTAATTTGGGGTTGCCGATTGTCGTTGGAAAATTATACTTGAAAGCTCAAATAAAACAAAAGAAAGTATAGTTTCCCTTTGAATCAATGATGCTATTTTTTTGGAAACATTTAGCTGCCGAAAGGGCAACTGATCACACGAACATGTTGCCTACCTTTTAATTGGGGAAGAAGTTGTGGAGAGGGAAGAGGAGAAGAAGAGGAAAGACGAGAGAGAGAAGGGGTCCAATAAATTTGGGCATGTTTTTGCCAATAACCAAATTTGATTATTGGTTAAGAGGTTGCTAAGTTTGTAATTAAGCACTTTTTTGAGCACACATTGCTAAGTTTAGCAATTCTTTGATTTTGATTATTACATGCAATGAGGATGCTCTTACATCCTTGCTTTCACATTCTTACTCTTGTTTTCGCTCAAGCTCATGCACATACATTATCTGACTTATGACGTACGCATTCTATCTCGAACGAGAACAATTCTGAAATATATAGGTGTTTCTTTCCGTTTCTGGATTTTAATTTTTATATAATGAAAGTTATTTTAAAAAAATAGTGTGAAATCTATCTTTGTGCAACCAAGTGACTTCTTTAGTTATTGGCTTGTAAATCCAGTGTTCTTTAAAAAAAATTAAAAAAAGAAACACTCAGGTGTTTGGGCAAGTACTCTCTTATATATATGGAGCATGGTATTCTGGACTGAGAGTCTCATCACTGCAAGTTGAACAATTATCCTTGGATTTTCTCCAATTTGAATAGTGGCTAAAATATGAAAGTGATAAAAAAAAAAAAAAAGGGGCTAGTGACACGCGCGCACATACAACGTGTCTCACAGTAAATGGAAGTGTGCATCTATAGATTAATTGAAATATGATATCTCATACTCCAGTTACAACTAGTTTCCATGTTTAACAAGATTCTCGTTTCAGTAAGGTTTTTTATTTTTAAGTACTTTTTTTCTATTTTTACGAGTCAGGTCATTTTCTCACTATACATTACTTTTAACTCGAAAAATAATCAATTATTTATTTTCTTTAGCGGAACGGGGCGGATTCAACACTCCCTTCCGATCACAACTTTGTAAATCAAGTATCATGCATGTACATTACATGCACCTTGTCTATTGTTTATTAGCGCTTTCAAGAAGAAAAAAGAAAACCTCACTTTTGGGTTTTCTCCCTTTGAAAATTGCCTGCTTTTGCTTTCACATGCATTGTGATCGAAGAATCCGGCGGGATGTTTCAACTTTGGCCTACCCGGTAGGGCATAAACTATGCAGCTGGTACTAGATGCATAAATCTATGTTAGTTTAGCTGCCAAAGGAGAGACTGATTTACAAATGGGCATATGGGGGCCAAGGCTCCCGCGTTGTTTCAGTTTTTTTTTTTTTTTAATTTTAAATTTCAATGTTAATATTAATTATTTTTTATTTGTTAAGAATGCTTAAATATTGTATTTTGTATTGGATACTATTTATACATTTAAATGCTTTAAGAATGTGTTTATTTTGGGTCCCAAAAACCAGTCCCTCTTCGCGTATGGTCTCTCATTAGTTTTTTCTTTAATTATTAATCTCATTTTCTTTCTATCTCTCTCTACTTATTACCGAAAAAACCTTTCTCAAAATCTAAACCTAACAAATTACTAGATTCCCGAACCTTGAAATTTTAAAATGTCGTTGTTCGTAGTTCGGCTCGCGCATTCACAAAATTCTAGTTCCGTCCCTACCAAAGTGAAGCATGTGCACAGCACATCCCCCAGTCCAAAAGGGATTGGAGGACGGTCTGGAGGACGGTATTATGCACATTTAAACCATCCGTTTCGACAATCAATAGTCTGGATTGCTCGGTGTTGTGTGTAACCTTAACCATCCAACCGTCTCGACAATCCAGACTATTGATTGCTGAGACGGATGGTTCGAATCTGCACATGAGCACGATGTGCACAGCACCATCCCCAGTCCCAAAGTGACACATTACAATTGCAATAGCCTTTTCAAAATTGGGTGCGACATTTGGTTGGCCAGCATAAAAGATTTTCCAAGCAAAAGTGTTTGTGATCAACATTTGCGACCTTTTTAATTTGCTGGAATTTGAAATCTACTCAACTAACGCCTTTTGTTCAAGGTAATTTAATTTTTTAACCTTGAACACATACAATTTCATCAAGAAATTAGAGTAAAAATCATGAACAAAGAGTAAAATGAGTAAATTCGTACTACAAACTAGTAACAAGTTTCAAAAGTATTATTAACCCACGTGAATTGTCAAGTGGGACCCACTTGAAACATGCATGTGTGAAATTGTTGCTTGACAAACCCATTACGGCCCGTTCCGCTAATATTTTTATTTTTAATTACTTATTTTCTATTTTACGATATATATCACTCTCTCACAATTTATCACCTTTAATTTAAAGAAAAATTAAGTACTTAATTTCTTTTGAAGGGCCCAATATAAAGCTGTGTCGACATAGTACTTTTCTTTCTTTTTTTTATTACATAAGATCAGTGTCCGAACCCTAGTGTACATGTTTGGCTTACAGAGATGGTGTAGACAAAAAAGTAAGAAAGAAAAAGAGGAGAACACGTACTATGGCTCATAAATCCTATGCTACTTAGGCCTCATTCCGGTTTCTTTAAAAAAGAATTTTTAGAAAAAAAAGATAATTTGAAACTCAAAAATTATGTGTTTACGCAAATAATTTCCCTACCAATATAGATCTTGTTTGATAGATCTCATTGAGATCTTTTAAATGATGCAAAAAAAATTAAAAAATTATTTTTGATTTTTATTATATTTGAATTTGAAATTATCTTCTTTTTGAAAAAAAAGATTTAAAAGAAAGCGGAACGACACTTTAATTAAACCAAGAGAGAACACCACAAGCCCCGTGAAAAGTATAATTCACCCACATGAATTGTCAAGTGGGACCCACTTGAAATATGAATGTGTAATTGTTGCTTGACAAACCCATTAAGGCCCATTCCGCTAATATTCTTATTTTTAATTACTTATTTTTTTATTTTATGAGATATGCCACTCTTTCACAATATATCACTTTTAATTTAAAAAGTAATTAAGTACTTAATTTCTTTTGAAGGGCCTAATATAAAGCTGTGTCGACATAGTTCTTTTTTTTTTTCACCCCCTTAAGTCCTTAACGAGTAAAAAATATTCTCTCCTACAGATCTAAAGCTACAAATAAAGTTTTTTGTTTTGTACATAAATAAGTTCATACATATAGTACAAGATTATACAAACACATAAATATGTGTGTGTATCAGGGCGGTTCCGGGGATACCTAAAAATTATATAAAAAAAACCCCAAAGTTTCCGATCGAATTTCGATGATCCGAGCCGTTCAATGTAATCAAAGCATGAGTTTAAGGGTACCGCGAGAAATCGGCAAAAAAAAAGACCAAGAAAGGCTTCATCCGAACAGTTTTTTATTGAATATATATATATATATATATTTATTTATTTATTGTCACACCCTTGATTTTCAACACAAATTAATAGTCCTTTTCGGAATTAAGATCATCACATTACATAGATAATACCTAAAGAGAGTTCCCAACAGTTTATCTTACAATCTAAATCCAAAGTTTATAGAAATTACATTATTGGCACTCCGGCCCCAAATTACTTAAGTACAATACAAATAGGTTTAGTAATTACAAATATTTTAGTCAAAAGAGGTTTAAAAAGTTAAATTACAAATACATCTTTGTCAAAAGAAAATCATTACAAAGATGACTAATTAAGTAACTCTCGGAGTTAACTTCCAAAACATGATTCTTCAATCCAAGCATACAGTGCATGAGCTATTGCCCAACGTTCGAACCTGAAAATAATGATAAGTTGAGTTACACTAACCCAGTAAAAAAATTTCTATGAAATCTATATGCGGATGAGATGATAAGCGTGGACACAGTGAATCATGCCAAATGGAAAATCGTATAATAAGAAGAAGTGAGTTAACAACCATTTACTATCATTAGGGTACGAGGAAATTAGCACACAGGTATAAATCCAGGCACAACACGTACCAACACCATTTACTTAAAGTATAGGACTCTCACACATACATCCCACTGTATTTCTACTCCTTGCGTTACAGTAAACTTCACCCCTTACAATTCTATATTTCCACCGCTTGCGTTACAGTAAACTTATCCTCATTTGGGCTTCTGTATTTCCACCCCTTGCATTACAACAAACCCCACACTTACACTTCTCAACAACTACCACAATATGCATTACTACAAATCCCACTCATACACTTCTCAACCATTACCACAATATCATCATAATCGACATCGGGACCATTCATTTATTTCACTCATCCCAACATTTACTAACACATCGACAAACGACTCATGGATCACCACAATCAATGAGAAAAATGCAACTTTCAAAATAAATATGAACCTCAAGCCCAGAGGTGTTCCACCCAATCCACGTATAGCAATCACACACTAATATCACACGAAATCACCACATAACATGTAGAGGAAGAGAGAAATTCCTACCCTAAGTGAGTTTTGAGCAAAACCCCAAGAGAATCAAGTGGATCTAGCTCGAATCTTCCAAGAACAAGCTCCTCTCAAGCTTTGTTATAAGATCTAGAGTGAATTTAACCCAAAAATAAGAAAAACAAGTGTGGATCAACAAGTGAGTGACAGGAGAGAGAGAAAAATGTGATTTATAGTCAAGGAATGAGAGCAAGAATATAGAACTTATCCCTTGTTCACCAAACGCGAAAATCAAGTGTGTTTGAGGTAGAAAGCACTTGGATCTTGAAGATTTGAGGTAGAAATCAAGATATTTGAATGAGATTGGAGTGGGGTAGGTGAGAGGGGATGTTTCTAGGTCAATTTCGTGGGTTTGTATGTGAAAAATGGTAAAATGGTGTATTTATAGTGGTCTGAATCGCGTGTTGAAAATTCAGAATTTTTGTAAGGTGTACCGGTTCTGGGAAATGACTATATCAGTACAGGTCACAAATGTACTAAACGGAAAGTCACTGGTCAACATGTACCGGTACTGGAAAATGACTATACCGATACAAGTTCAAAATTTTCAAAATTTTGCCAACATTCATCGAATCAAATCCATTCGCTATCAACACCTCTAAACATCATTACAACATCAAAAATCGTAGTTCAATTATTCTCCGAATGTCCGATACACAACTGTAGGCATACCTATACAATCACATTAATAAACACATAATTTAATCAAAATATGATCTTTCACATATTAAACGATTAAAGAAAAGAGAAAATTTTTACGGGTCTTTAAATTTATAGTGCTTTTCAAAGTTTATAAATGTACAAGTTACAAATGTTTTATTATGTGCAAGGTTATATAAAAAATTCTTACGGGATAAATATATATACTCCACCTTAATTTGCAAGACTAATCAAGCCCGAATACTGTCAGGTTCAAATTCAACTCATGTATTAAACGAGTTTAAAATTGAGACTCATGTTCGGTTCGTTTAGTAGGCGAATCGAATTCAAACGAGTTTTTACCAGATTGAGCCTTAAAAGTTCACGTATATCTCGATTCATATATAGCCCTACTCCCGATGGCCTTATAAACTCAATACCCCCAACTTCCCCACCTTAGGTAGGAGTTTCCCAAGCTGAGCACTTCGAACTTATCATTTGTATGTTTTATCATTCGAATGGCCGCAGCAAGTAAATGTTTTCATTTCTGAGCCGTGCCAAGGGTATTTGTGGAACATAAACAGAGTGGCTTAGGCTTTGTTCGTTTCGTTTGTTAGTTTTGGGTATTTTAATTTTAGTAGTGGATGGAGAGAGAAATAAGTTAATGATTGAAGAGATGGGTAATAAGTGAAAAGAGATAGAGAGAGAAATGAGATTAATAATTGGAGAAATAAAATAATGATTAGAGAAAAAAATATGGTAATGATTACAAAACAAAATAAAAACTTTTCTAAACTTCGAAACGAACAAGGCCTTAATAGATCAGTATCAAATTTTGTGTGGAAAAAGGTGAGAGTGTAAAACTAGTGGGGGGTGATTATGAAACCATGTTTAATGTATTCTAAACCAAGATTAATTACTCTTTTAGTTTACTTTTCCATACCCTCTTTCTTGGATTCAACTTTAAATCTTAATTATCATTGATTACATGTTATTTCCTTTAGTTTACTTTCCCACCAACCTTTGAATTTTTTGAATCGAGGACAATCATGCACTTACCCACAAAAAAGCAGATTATGTGAGTTGTATGCACCTTAGGCACAAATGTAATCAATGGACCAATGATTCATAGGCTACTGTCCTGTAGCCAGGATCCCCATGAGATGCTGTCAATCACCCACTGTACAATGGGTGTAAAGTAGTCGATCCGGCTGTTTATCTTGACAATCGACAGTTTGGATTTTTGCCGAGCAATCGACGGTTCAGATTTGTATGTGCTCAGATTCAATTTGAGCCGTCCGTGCCAAGATGAATAGCCGGATCGACCACTTGGCACTGCTTTGCAGAGATGCCTTTCGACAGCATCCCCTTCAAACAATTAAGCTAAAAATTATGTTTCAAGCTTTGTTAGATATTGGACCTATGTGCGGGTGCTTACAAAGCCTGAGCCAAGATTTGAATTCAGGATTGAAAAAAATTAGAAGAAGAAATCAATCATATGAAATACAAAATATAAATTACGGGACACTACATTCATTATGTGAGAGTCCACGAATTAATTAACCAAGCCAACAACTGACTAACAGGATAAATAAATTCATCAAAGGGACCACAATTACTATAAGACCAACTCAACTACAAGCTCCATTAAGGCCTGAGGAGAAACAACCCCAACAAATACAAAGGAATGAACATCACACGCAGGTGAAAAGTCTCAAACTTTTGACCTTCTAGCGAGATGCAGGAGTCCTGACCAACTGAGATAGGCCTAGTTGGTTTATTTAGAATTATAAACTAACAAAAATAGTTTTGGCATTATCACTACCATATATGATACTCCAAGTTTTAGGATGCACAGATGGACCTGCTATTAAAAAAAAAGAAAAAAGCGGGCAGTGTAACATCCCACATTGGGAAAAAGATGAAATGGTATATAAGAATTTGCAAGCAACTATTGTATAACATGAGGTTAATCTTTTAAGTCACGTGAGTAGGCTAAAGGTAAATAGGTCAGCAGGCGCGGTCGTTATAGGTGATATCAGAGTTTGCACCAATTGAAAGTGTAGGACAGGTCCGCGAGGAGACATACTTGGGTGGGCCCGACAAGTGAGGAGCTTGAGGTGCTTGGACGGGTCCCACATTAGACGAGCTTGAGGAGCTTAATGTGCTTAAGCGGGTACTTATCCTACATCACTTGGTGAGTGGAAGTTGTTGGATCATGTGGTGCAACAGGGACGTTGCAGCGAAAATGACGAGATTGTAACATCCCACATCGGAAAAAATTGAAAAAGATGAAATGGTATACAAGAATTTGCGAGCACCTACCGTATAACCTAAAGTTAACTTTTTGAGCCACATTGTTAGACTAAATGTAAGCAGGTCAACTGGCGTGGGTCATTACAAGCAGAGTACACGTAAGGGGAAAAAAATATGATCCCAGACATAATGTCAAATCTATTAATGATATCGTAATTAGACCTAGATAACAGGTCGTATCGGGTCGTGTTCGTGTCACAAACCACCCAACCCGAATCCGACCCATTTAGAATTCGTGTTCTCAAGTCTTGTCATTTTCGTATTTCATGTCAGAAATGGTCAACTTTAACCCATTAACTTCGTATTCGGTTCGTGTCGTGTTATCGTGTTTCGTGTCCGTTACCCAGGTCCACTATATAATTTATACTCATTTTTCAAATCCATAGCACAAGTCAATTTTTGGAATAATAGTTTGTTTGTGTAGGAATACTAAAAAAGGAGTAAGGGACCTGGGTTCGATCCTAGCCCAGCCTACCCCTTTTTTATTTAATAATAATCTATTATATATGTTCGTGTTCAGGTCATGTTCGGGTCGGGTCATGTTAATGGGTGACATGGATAAGTAATTGTGTTGGTCGTGTCTGTTTCATGTCTAGCATGTTCAATCCGAACCCGACCCATTTAGAATTCATGTTCTCGAGTCGTGTCAATTTCATGTTTCATGTTAGAAATGGTCAACCCTAACCGCTAATTTCGTGTCCAATTCATATCGCGTTATCGTGTTCATGTCCATTGCCCAACTCTAATCGTAATTTAAGCATAATTGGCAATGCAAAGTATATAATGACACCAATTTCACTATTACTTTGATTCTTACTTTAATACACTAGTGCTAAGGGTTTTACACCAAAATAATCTTTTCCCTAATTTTTTTTGATTTCGAAAAAGTATAAAAAAATTACTTTATCCAAATATTTTGAATAAAGATCACTTTTTAAGTAGAAAAAGTTTAAAAAATCAACTTTTTTTTCTTAAAAGTTGTTCTTGTTCAAAATATTTGGGTAACTTTTCCAATTCTTGAGATGAATCAAAAAGTCAAAAGCTTAAATAGGGACAAAAATAAAAAAGTGTAAAAAGTTAAAAAAAAATTTAGTAGAACGGAGAATAACAAACTTGGAAGCATGGGTTCACCATAGAAACATCTCACGTCGTTATCCCGAACCGTGTCCCATCCCAAAAAAACTAAAAGAAGTCGCGTAAAATAGGTGCCAAATAGATCCTAATTTCGGTTGACGATTTCAATCTTGACGACTTTTAATAAGTGCAAATAAAGACAGGCCGCATACATTGGAGAAGTACATTAGCTAGCTTGCCTCGAATTCTAATGTTATCGAGTGGATGGAGGACCCAATTGGTTTGGTACTACTTCACATACGCAGTTCGCGTGGTTACAAAGACATCATTCAATACAACTAGTAATTAATGGCAAAGTACTTTCGCTTACTCTTGTGTGAAATAATCAATACACTGGACCCTATGCTTTACTCTACCATTGGAGAGGATGGATATGGCCTATGGGATGCTACAAAGCAGCTCCATATAGAGCGCGCGTTGTAGTGCACCACCATAGTCGTCCAAAATGTTTTCAACGGTCTAGATTAAAAATTAACTCTTTCAGGAAAAAGTTAACCATTCCAAGGAAGAGTTATTTTTTATCCGGACTGTCGATTATCAAGATAAACGACCCGAATGAGCCTTGGAAGGCGCTCTACATGGACCTACTTTGCAGCATCCCCGGTTAATTGATGGAAAAAAGTAGGACCTTTTTTCTCTTGTGTGCATCAGAGGATTAGAGGTTGTTTGGTCGAATTAATTTAGGGGGTGTTTTCACTTATGAAAAATACTAAAAATTTAATGCATTTTACCATCTCATTTTTACTAACAAAAAAGTTTCATCATTTTACCATATTCCACTAACAAAAACATTGTCAGCAAAAACTTTTTTTGCTACAGTAACTCTACTTACGAACCCATCAACAACTTATTCACTACCGAAAACACTTAATAACTTTTCAACCACAAATAAAAATCTACTCCTTAGTACAAAATTTTCACTACCGGAAAAACCCCCGAGTCTCCGTTAAATGAATCAATCTTTTAAAGAAGGTAAATGATATTGATACTCTAAAAATTGATGCAAGCACTCCAAAATCAGTGTAATTCCAAAGTCACTTTCCTTTATTTTTTAGAGTACCATCATCAATTTTTGGAGTGTCAATATCATTTTCCTTTAAAGAAATGTCTAAATCCTTAGACCGTGTCATGTTTCAATGAGGAGTTGGGATAAGGCTAGGTTATGGTTGAACTGTCCAGGTCTGACTCGGTCCATCGTTGCTTTTCCTAGAGAACTGTTTGGATACACAATAAATAGGTATGGGTACCTTTATGGCTTATATCACGCAAAATAGAACCACTGTTTCTTTCTCTTCCATCAAATATGATCAATTTGAGTGTTTGCATGGATGATAAACAAATTAAAACTTATAGAATAAATGGTTCAAATTGTAAAATGATTTGTGAGTCCTATAATTTTTGTCTCATGATAAACTAGATGAGGAATTTTTGTATGAGAGCATCTAAAATTTTAAATTTTGGGTTATGAGGAAATATTAAGCTATTGGAGTCACAAATTGCCTTCCCGACCTTGGGATTTGGTCCACGGGTCGTGTAACGCTCCTTTAAAATCCATTTAACGATTCCATCTCTTGTTTTTTTTTTTTCCTTTTGTTTAATCTCTTCTAGAGTTATAAGTTTTGGAATGACATGCTTATTATAAAGGAAAACAACTAAAAAAAAGAGAGAAAACGAAAGAATGAGAAAGAAAAAGCAAAAGAGAGAATCGTATTAAATAACCGGGGTGCCCCATTGGAATGATGGTGATTTCAAAGCGTTTGGAGACATGCTTTAGGGGGGATTGGATCCGGTCAATTTAGTTTCAGACCAGTTCGGTCTATTTAGTGGATTTAAATTGTCCAAATTGTTTTTGACGGCTTAGATTTAAAAGGATATTTTTTTATAAAAAACAAAAAAAAACAAAAACACGCTCTTTAAATTTGAGCTGTTCAAAACACTTTTAGACGGCTCGAATACACTAAATAAACCAAACAGGTCCGAAGAGCAAATTGAGGGGATCCGGCCCTGTTTTGGGGTCCCCTCTTACTTTTGCCCCCCTCCCTCTCAACTAAAAAAAAAACAGGCTTATTAACCTTTTTGATACCAAAGTATCAACATAGTCTCATTCTGGTTCTCAATAAAAACATTGGAAAAATTTCGTCTCCAAAGTATAGAAATGTAAACCAATCTAGTCCCCACCCCTCACGCCGTTACCCCAAATGTCAAAACAAGGGGCATTTTTGCCATTTCACCACCCCAACCCCTTGATCCTGCCAAAAATACACCCCTACCCTCCTAATATACTAACACACGGCCCCCTTTCTTTGTCACTATATCTCTCTCTCTCCCTTTCTTCATTTGAAAGAAAAAAAAAACAGAGCACACCAAGAGGAAGAAGACAAATAATACTCAGTTCAGTTCTGCTACTGTCGAAGGATTAGGACTGAGGGAATACTCCTCATAATTTTAATCCACTACAAAATTATGTGCAATTTTCAAGTTTAAAAATAATCAAATTGCTGGGTATTGGTTAAAAAATTGCCGGATAACGGCAACCAAGTTGTCTTAATCATACAAAAAACAAATACTAATACATGAACCAAACGGGCCTTGAAAAGAAATACCCAGCCAAGGAAAACAGTAGGAGCAGACAGAGTTGAAGATGATCAGCCTTTCTGTGCATCCTTTCTTCCCTCCGTTACCAATGAAGCAGCAGCGACCAAGCTAATCTTTACATAGAAAGGATTTAGGCTGTAAAATAGTGATACTAATGGCTTATGGTTACGCACATGTAAGAAAACCCATTTTCTCTCTCTGAAAATGCTCTAAGATGGAGATGGGTTTCTTGCAATTGCTATGCACGAAAATGAGGGTGAAGTGGGGCTGAAGTTGAACGGTGTGAAGAGATATAGAGGTGGTTGTAAGGATTGGGGAGAATGGGAGCAAAGCATGGCTATGGCTTGGTATTGGAGGAGCTTTAGGTGGAGTGCAACCTTGGGTTTGCTAGGAGTGGTGGGGGGTGGTTTGTGCAGCCAAAAAGGCTGAGAAAGCTGGCCTTATGAGAAATTTTTCAGTGCCGGGTGGGCACCACGTGTCCCGTGCTCGGCATCATCTCGGCCGTCCAATGAAGTTTGGACGGCCCAGATCTGTTCAGCTGTTTTGAGGTGTGAAATGACTTAAATAACCCTCGGCAGCCGAACAGATCTGGGCTGTCCAAAATTTCATTGGACGACCGAAATTGGTGCCGGACACGGGACACGTGGTGCCCACCCGGCACTAAAAATTTCTCCTTATACATAGCCTATATTGGCCCCTAAGATGCATGCAACAAAAGCCAAGTGGTTTAGGCAAAACCCATGGGCCATGGGGGGTAGTTTGGGGTAATTTGAATGTCCTAGGGACTAAATCGATAGGATATGATCTTAGGGTGCTTAGTTATAAATTTGAAAAGTGTGGTGCTTGATTTGAGAGATTGAAAATAGCTTGGTCAAAATCCAATTTGGATTTGGGTCATAATTGGCCGATTTGGGAAAGTCAAACGAAAGTCAACCCTCTCTAATTAGTCAAATTAGAAAATAATGAAATAACTAATTAATCAAAGGAGGATAAAATAAGTAACATTATAAAAAAAAAAATTAGGCCGAAAATCCGGATCGTTACAAGTTGTAAAAGGTGTAGTTCTATAATTTCTCATATTTTGGTGGAACTTACATACTTCTACGTTAATATGGAGTATCATGTCTACTGTTAGTAATATTCCTAATAAGCTGAGGTACAATGCCATTATGCTAGGGTTCTCCTCTTTTCTTTTCAAAAAAAACACTTTATTTTTTTGACGATTTTATTTTTTTGCGGTTTTTGTTTTTGATGAATTTTTGGGGGTATGGGTTGATGTTTTTTAGGTGTGTGACAAAACGGGTCATCAAGCTGGATTCAAGGGGGCTACGTACATTGGTTGCCCAATGAAACCATGTTTTATCTGCAAGATGTCTGGTAAGTGTTTTGTAGTGTACTTTATTGCTCTTTAGACTAGTGTTGTCTCGCGTAGACTATTTTAGATGCGTTTATCCTGAGCATTTGGATGTTCAGTTACTTTGCCATTTGCAATTGTTTGCGTGTTAAATTTTCAGCACCCGGCAATGGAAAAACCAATTTTCTTTTAACAATATGTGCTGCGAAACCTATCTCTTGCTGGGGATTTACAGTTTCAATTGGTTCAAGCTCTCTTTATCTGAATTCCCATTAGATTTAGGCTGCAGCGTTGATCGAGTCTGCAGAGACAACAAAAACTGAAAAGAAAAGCAAAGCATTACATGCAGGATAATAAATAACAAAGGGGTTGATCCCTGGTGGGGGATAATAAAGCAATGCTTTGACTCTGGGTGGTTCTAAAGGATTATGGACTGTGTGCAGTTGTTTTGAGTATTATGCACCATTTCTGCTTTTTCCAAAAGAAACAATTTGTGGATCAGCTGCTCAGCAGCGTCAGTAACCTGCAAGCCTCTTGCCCGAGTCTTACCCTTGCGCGACACAGATTCATAAACAAGTCAAATGAAGACACGTCTAACCGAAACGTACAGAGGAGAAGCAAGTGATCCTGTTGCCATCATAAGCATATAATCAGATGCAAGATTACGAATAACATAATCCCATGGCTGTTGTCTTCTACTCAACAAAAATTATTCTAATACCATCAAATTTTCAAGCACGAAACTCAGTTTCAAGCTGAATAAAACAAAAAAACTACTTCCAGTTCCAAGCTGAACAAAACAAGATTACTAGTTGCAGTTTCAAGTTCGTTTCAAGCTGTAACATAACAAGATAACTAGTTGCTGCATCCGGGGAACATCAACTAAAGAGTTTGCAGCTTGTTCCCAGCCCGGGCAATGGCATCATCTTCACTCTCTCCAGGCATTTGCAATATAGTAACCGCAACATCCACAACAAACGGAAGCACCTCCAGGCCCGCATTCTCATCATCATCCAGCATTGAACAGGCAAATCGGAACATCGCAACTATAATCGAGTCCTTAACGCTGTCTGGTAAACACAGAAAAGACAGAAAGACAAACACAAAGGGCCTCATTTTCTCGCTTGTCAAAAACAAAACGAGGTTAAAACAGAATGGTCTACTTACTGAGACCAGCTCTATGACAGCGTCGTCCCCACCATTGTCGCCGTTGGCATGTTTCTTGAGTTTATTACACAACCTCATTTCAACAAAAATGCAGGGAGCAGGTTCAGAGTAAGGCGACTCGTTTTTTGGGGAGAATGCCATCATCCTTCCGGCAACGACAGCATACTCAGCATCCATGTCGTATGATCTGATACCAAAACACGAAACAACAAAAATTATGTATGCGAAACAAATGAACAAGAATATAAGTATCAAAATTTGCTTCAGGCAGCGACCATAAGTAATAGTGAACAAAAATTGAGGCATACAACAAAAATTGCTACTCTTACCGCACAAATTTTACTGCACGTTTATAAATATGCGGTAAAAGTGTGGTGTAAGAGTAGACTTTTTAACATAGCTATCTCCTAATCTTCTTGATAACCGTAGTGTTGGACATAAAACAGAACTCTGCACCTGTATCTTTAGTAAGGTTCCTTAGGGTATCACCAAAAATAAATACTCCCCCCGTCCCATTTTCATTGTCCATTATTCCATTTTCATTTTTTTCTCTTGCGTATATCTTTCAATCTATAATATTTTTCATGATTTTGACATCTTTGTATTATAGAACAAATTGAAATTTATCAAATAAGATCCATATTGCATATTTTTGGAGATTCACATTGAAAGATATAAGCGATTGAAAATTGCACGAATATCAAAAAAGGACAATGAAAATGGGACGGAGGGAGTAATTAAAACTGAGCTAAATCTCAATTCAAATAGAATAGTGGTTTAAGTCCAAGTATCGTACCACGGAGATCAATAGGCTAAGTTGTATTTCTAAAATTAATTCCTAATTCAATTCAAGAAAGAGTGATTGGATTTTAGTTAGCTAAAATTATCTAAGTAATTAAAAGCCAGAGAGATGTTGAATTCAAATATGGAAAAGGTCTTATGGTTCGAATCCACCCTAACCTCGTAACAAAGTGATTGTATCGATTTTAGAAAACCAATTACTAGAGCGACAATGATTCGCTAGAAGCTAAAAGCCCTAATGATATCGTCAAGAAAATAGCATGTAATTAAAAATCGAGCATAACCTATCTTCAATTGGCATGAATCATCTTCGATTCTATAACTAATTAATTTAAGCACAACTCGTCTTCCTTCGGCATAAATTATCCTAACTCTCAATTGCATGCACAAATAATATTGTTGCACAACTATGTATTTGCAATCACATATAAGTAGATTGAAAATTTAAGTTCCAATCATAAATATAAGTTCCAATCATAAAAACAAGTAGAACAGCATCTTTCTCCTTACACTCACACGAGTCGGTATTTTCCTCAACCGAAGCTGCTGTTCCCATTGGAAACCAATTCCCCGTTTTCCCAAATCTGCTGCCGAAGGAAGTCATTACTCTGTCCCTTGGGCACTGTGTAATAACAACTCAAATCAACTTTAAAGCACTCTGCACTTTAAATCCCAAAATTCCTTTAACTTCTGTTTTTATCCAAATTTCTTGAAAACGAACTCGAGCAATCTATAAATATAAAAAAATAGAAATAAACATCAATTAACCAAAATGAATGACTAATAAATGTAACAGCAAATTGGTCCAAAGTCCAAAAGAAGAGGTCCCAAAGTAGTTTTAGTCCAGCTTAAGTTTTAGTGATGTGTAAAGTCCATTAATGAAAATATTTTAGAGTTTAAGGTCCGTGAAAAGACCAAATTGCCTTTAATGAGACAAGGGCCTTGTTTGGCTAACACAAAAAATGTCTTTTATCATTTAAATGATCTTAAATGAGACAAGGGCCTTATTTGGCTAACACAAAATATGTATTTTTTCGTGTTTTTCGATCTTGTTGCACTTTCATAGAGTACCCTAGGATTTTAGGCACTTTTATAGGGTACCATAAGGTTTTAGGCACCTTTATAGGGTTTTAGGGTTCATTTTCCTATTATAGAATTTTAGCGGTTTAGGCACTTTCATAGGGTACCTTAGGGTTTTAGGCACTTTCGTAAGGTACCTTAAGGTTTTAGGCACTTTCATATAAGGTACCTTAAAATTTTAGGTACTTTCATAGGGTACCCTATGGTTTTAGGCACTTTTATAGGGTTTAAGGGTTCATTTTTCTATTATAGGGTTTTAGCGGTTTAGACACTTTCATAGGGTACCTTAGGCCCCGTTTGATAAACCAATTAGAGGTTGGGATTGGATTCATAAGGTGATGGTATTAGTAATACTGTGTTTGGTTTCCAAAATTGGTCCGGATTGGTAGTCCCATGGGATGAACAATCCGGCTCATAGGGGGTATTAGCAATACCCCCTGGGACTTGATATTCGTAGTCCAATCCCGACTCCTTCCCATTACCAATCCCTTCTCATTACCAATTTCTTCTATCAATCCAATCCCATCATCTAATCCCATCTCAAACAAATATGATATTAATAATCCTATTATCTAATCTCATCCAAAACAAACATACTCATTATTAATCCCATCTCATTAACAATCCCATCTCATTACCAATCTCAATCCTAATCCCATCTCCTTACGAATCCCATACATCTATCACTGTTATCAAACGGGGCCTTAGGGTTTTAGGCATTTTCATATATAGGGTACCCTAAGATTTTAAGCACTTTCATAGCGTACCCTAAGGTTTTAGGGACTTTCAACGCCGGTCAACCTTGGTCAATGCCGGTCAACCTTTGGTCAACGCTGGTCAACGCCGGGAGGGGTTATTTGTAAATCTTGGACATAATGTCCATTAAACTTTAGAGGAAAATATTAATGTCCTTATCATAATAAAAACCCTTATACTATGTCCTCCTACTCAATTTACCCTAAATGTAATTTGGAGGACTAAAATATGTATATTTAATTTGGCATTAACAATTTAAGTTCTACAATGGTCCATTATCAAAAACATATTTTTGGTAAAGAGGTATAGAGAGAGTTGGGAATAAATATAATGCTGCTACTCACACAGCAACTATGCACAGATTGCGGTGTGGGGCCCAGTACTGGTCCCACACAAACGATCCGATCCATTCATTAAATGTAAAATATTTTTTCAAGGGTCCTCGCAAAAATTTTGCTCAATCCGATACTTATAGGTGCTCGATTCAATCATTTATTTTTTCATTCGGATTTTAGGATAGTGAAAATTTAAATGATTGAATCAAGCACCTATAGGTATCGGATTGAGCTGATTTTGCGGGGGCCTTTGAAAAAATATTTTAAATTTAATGAACAGCTCGGATCATTTTTGTGGGACCCGTAGTTGGCCCCACATTGCGATCAATGCACAATCTGTGCACTATTTATCTATGTGGGTATCATTTCTGAAATATAAGTGGGTAGGATCATTGATAGTGATGGGAGGAAAGAGAGAGAGAGTGTGTTGTTTCCATTAAATTTGGTTATTCGAAGAGAGAAAATGTTTCCATTAAATTTGGTTATTGGTTAAGAGGTTACAAAGTTCGATTATAATATTGTGAATCATATTTTGAACCGACTTTGTTAATTAACTTTATGCTTAGCAAAAAAAATCATTGTTAACTTTACAAATCTTCTAATTTTGGATATGCCATCGTGGACACCCTTATTCCTTCTTATGTCACGCAAAATAGAATCACTGTTTATTTCTCTTTCTATTAAATATGATCAATTTGAGTGTTTGCATGGATGATAAACAAATTAAAACCTACAAAATAAATGGTTCAAATTGTAAAATGATCTGTGAGTCCTATAATTTTCATCGCATGATAAACTAGATGAGGAATCTTCGAATGAGAGCACCTAAATTTCTAAATTTTGGGTTATGAGGAAATATTAAAGTTATTGGAGTCACAAATTACCTTCCCGACCTTAGGGTTTGGTCCCATAGTTGTGTAGGAGCATGAGGTCTAGGGTTCGAATCTTATAGACAGGAGATTGACCGTCGTAGCAATTTAACTAATGATAATGTATTAACGTCATCCTATCGTCAAAAAAAAATCAAGATACCTTCACAAAGTACAGAGGTCACAATTATGATTAGCTTTTGAAATGTTTTGTTTGGTTTGTGATTTGAGTTGTGTTTTTGAAAAATGGATGGAGAGATAAATGAAAGTAATGATTGGAGAGAGAAGTAAAAAGTGGAGAGGGATAAAGTGAGAAAAGAGAGTAATGATTGAAAGTTAGAGAGAAAATGAGAATAATGATTGACTTGAGAAATATTTTTTGAAAAAAGTTGTGAAGTGAACAAGGCATTTTTATCACGTCAATATTTAACGGCAGTGCTAATCACACAATAATAATACACAGACATCGTACACAGATTGTATGTGTGTTTGCATCCTAAAAAGTGCCACCCAATGAGAAAATTTCACGTGGCACCGAACGGTACGGCGGTCATACGGAACTTGTCCCAGTCGAGTACCAATTACAGAGGATTACGAGAATTAAGGAAGACACTATTTTAATGACAAACGGTGTCGTTTTGGAGTGAACCGGTGTCGTTTGGGTAACGATTAAACGATGGTTTGGGAAGTTATTGGATTTAACCGTTGATTTAGACATTACAATCATCGAACGGTATCCCCACTGCCCTGTTTTATAACTGAAATTAGATGCAATTGCAGGGAATCATTGGGGAAGCCAGACGTGTTGCATTAATTCACGTTGCTTGAAAATAGGAACCACGATCCAGGAAGTGACAATGAACACCATGATCGAAGCGTGCAGGGGAGGAAAGAATTCTGGAAATATCAATGTAACCGTTTGAAAGCCCCCTCAACCGCTTTATGTGGCCAACGTGGGCATCAATCAAAGACGTGGAGATCGAAGGCATGCTCAGTGTCTATAAATAGAGAAGTAAAGCGAAGAGAGAAGCCCCCACAAAAAATTCATATCATCTGACAACTCATACAAAATGATTGCTCAGAGATCTATCTTAGATTAGTTTTTAGTTTAAAGTAGGATCTTTTTGTAAGTTGAAGGCTTATTTGCATGTAAGATTGCTTTTGATTAAATTCAAGTTCTCTTATTTTCTTATAAGTTTTTTCTTACCAAAGAATAGTCGTTTGTAAGTCCACTTTTGATTAAATTCAGTGTGCTTATATTTCTGTATTATTCTTGAAAGAGTCTTAAGAGTGTTTGCATACAAATTTACCTTTGATTAAATTCAGGTTTGTTTGTGTTCAATCATCTTTTCTGATTCGAAGTGCGTCAATCTTTTATTTGGTTGATACCTTAAGGAAAAATCCTCTTAGTTGAGGTAATCGAACAGATAACACAATTGCCTGATTGAGATTAGTTATTTCAAATCAATTTGAAAAGAGTAATTTCTTCTCTGAAGTTATTTCTTTTCTGGCACGCCCGCACACAATCATTTGCCATTTGATTGAGCTAATTCAGCCCAAACAATTTTTGGCACGCCCGGTGGGACTCGAAGGTGTCAAAATGCCAAGGCTTCGAAAGCAAATAGGAACACCCATTGGTGATCTAGCGCCAGAAGAACAGGCTGTGCCAGAACAGGCAGCAGAACTAGGAACACCTATAAATCCTGTTTTTCCTCAATTGGCTTTAGAACTCGAAGAGCCTCTTTATGAAGAGCCCTCTTACGAAGCACCTCCTGAGGAAGTGCCTCCAAACTTCCAAAGAGAACAAGCCAGTGGTAAAGACCACGATAGAGAGGAAATGTTTAGAGAAATGATGATAGCTTTTCGAGATATGGCTCAAACCCAAAGAGCCATGATCAAAAGTATAAGAAGTAGGTTGCCCAACTTAGAGGCAGCAAGAAATAGCCCATGGGATATTGGGCTAAATAATCATGCCAACTCGAGCACTCACCAAAGTCCCTTCGAAGGAAAGCTTGGAGAGGACGTTGGTAAAAGTAGGATGAAGTCTAGAACAGGTAAGGAAAAGATGTTTCCAGATGAAATACCACAATCTTGGTATGAGCCTGTGAAACCTACAAAACCTGTCCTAGAAATTCCAAGGCAATCTCATGGTGTTACCATAGGGGTTCAACGAAACACTAGGGAAAGACAGAGCGTGAATCCTCTCTTCAAACCCACATTTAGGGATGGGAGGATGACTCAGAACCAGAATTGGTTCATAAGCCTGAGAGAAGGGGTGAAAACCCACAACACCCTCGACAAAATGTCCCAACCACCAAGAATCCGCTCACGACAGCTTATGGGAGCCATAGGTCTGTTCGAACTAATGATGCATTTGATAAAATGCAACAGCCACTGTATGGGAGGTTTCTTAGAGAGAAACAAGGGGATATAAACACGACAAGGGGAGTTTATGAAGATGGTATCATAGGACCAGAACCTCCCATTGAAAATCAGGAGCAAAACTTCCTCATAGGCAATCCAATACTAAGAGACCAAGTCATGGGTCTCATACAAGAGGTTTGTGGACCTCGAACTCGGGGGGTACAACCTCAAATTTATAGAAAACCATATCCAGAATGGGTAGACACTACTTTCCAAATCCCTAGAGAGTTCAAAATCCCAGATTTTACTTTGTTCTATGGGGATGGGAGACAGTCTCAGGTAATAATCATCTGCCCATGTTAGAAGCCTTATTTTTGGAGTGCCTGTGTGTAGGATGCAGGGCCAACTATCTGGTTTTTAAGGACTTGGATAGAAAGGGCGTGAGTTTTTTCCCTAAGGAAATGGGAATGAAGAGAATGGCTCCAGTGCAAGCGAAGCCAAGTGATAGCAAGCCTTGGTTGGCATCGAAGAGAGATGTGCCCACTAGCCCTGCCCCAGCTATCCACAGAAGGGAGTTGCCGCCTTCGAAGAAAGCCAACATTGGCCAGACATCTGAGGCACCAGGAGAAGCCAAACAAGAAGAATTCACTTTGGTGAAAGGAGTTCCTGATTGGTTTCTCAAGCAAGTCAAGTCTGATCTGTTCCAAGGATACAAAGGCTCCAACAGGAATGCGAACAGAACTTTCAAGCCACCAGCTTCGAACTCTGGAAATTGGGTGTTAATTAGGGATCCCAAGTCCCAAATACCACAAATCGTTCCATTGCTCTCAAGAACTCAGAAGAGGAAGCTCCAGAGAAAATATACGCTTTTCCAATCAGGAGAATCCTCAATAGGGGAAGAATCAGGCAGGGGAGCAAGGCCTAATCCACGGTTTGACAGGGTTAAGAGGGACCCAGAAGAGTTTCGAGCCCAGTATCATGAGAGGGAGACTTTGAAGAAAGTAGCCTCTGCCATGCTCGAAGAAGATCTTGATCCACCTTCTCCCAATTCATTGGCTAGTTATCAGTCCGGGTTACTCGAAGCCATGTTGGTAGAGCAAGAAGGGATCGAAGGAAGCTCTTCACCCATGGGACTATCAGCACAAGAGGTTGAGAGCAAGGAAGCTAAGGAAACTGAGACACTTAAACCAGCCAAAGAAATGGCAACAATCCAATTTGGGGGGCAACCAGAAGTGCAAGTGAATATGGTGTACCCATACTCTATGGATTTCTTCAAGAATGGCCAGATATCGAAAGGCCGAGGTGATGCTTGGTCGAACTTGGGCAAGCCAGATGGTTTTGAAGAAACACTGAGTGATGAAGAATTGAACATCATATGTAACAACTGTGACCTGGAAGAAGTGGCTCAGATTGAGATGGACGAGAACCTGGTATGTGAAATTGAGTAGAGTCAAGAGAGTTTGGAGGTAAGCTCAAAAGAGAGTGCTTGTTTTGTGCCGGATTCCATGTCCGACGTCGTATACCCTTTAGTAATAGATTTAAATTATGTGGAAATTTCATATTCATTCAAATTACCTACTAATGCAATGAGACAACATTTGCGTCCATTATATATTACTGCATATTTCGATGGAGTCCCACTTAACAGAATCCTGGTGGATAATGGAGCTGCAGTGAATATTTTGCCTTTCCAAACTTTGAAAAAGCTAGGAAAAGGAAAAGTAAAATTGATTCCAACCAGCACATTCATTGCAGGATTTACTGGGGAAAGTCAACATGCCAGGGGAATCATCTCCATTAGATTGGCAGTAGGAGGCATAGAGACAGATACCGCTTTCTTTGTAGTTGACACATATGCTAAATATAATACTTTATTGGGAAGAGATTGGATTCATGTTAATGGATGTATCTCTTCCTCTATGCATCAGGAATTAATGATTGTTAAGTATGACAAAGGCAAAGAAGTGGGTGTTGAAGGAGTCAAAACTGATCCACATCCATTTAGTGCCACAGCGAATTTTGCTGAAGCAGAAATGTACAAATCAGATATAGTTCCTCTGAGTGAATTACTGCAAGCAGCCACTTACCCAACCAACGAGATGGAACTGGGAGAATTGGCAGAGTTGAAATCGAAGCTGAAGCAAACTGTTGATTATGAATCAGATATCCCAAAAGATGACGCTACTTGGATGTAAGTCCAAGGAAGAGGCAGAAGAAGAGGCCAACTCTTTGGCTTTGGTGAGGTATGTTGCTTTGGGGATCGAGCAGAAGATTCAAGAAGATAACATGTGGGAAGAAATTATGCAGGATGATAAGCCTCGTAAGGAGGAGATCCAGATTACTTCTCCAAAACAGGTTGAAGCTCAAGACCTTTTGGAGGAAGTAAAATTGGGGGATGAACAGAACCCCAATCCAGTGTTCATTAATAAACAGCTGGAACCAGAGGTGAAAGCCGGGTTAATAGCACTGTTGAAAGCAAACAAAGATTGCTTTGCATGGAGTTACAAGGAACTACCTGGATTGGACAGGGAATTGGTGGAGCATAGGTTACCTATCAAGCCACAATTCAAACTTGTAAAACAACCAACCAAGAAGATGAGTCCAGAAACTATTGCAGGTGTCAAAAAGGAGATGCAGAGGCTTCTAGACGCAGGTTTCATTAGAACAGCCAGGTATGTCGAATGGCTATCCAATGTGGTTCCAGTCCCTAAAAAGAATGGGACTATCAGTGTAACGACCCTGATTTTTAGTCGTTAAAAATTTCGTTAAATATTTGAAATTTATTTTAATTTCCTTAATTTCCTTGTGGTTTGTCAAAATTACGTTTTTTCCCCTTCAAATTTGATTTCTTGCACTTTAGCCCATTTAGCAAGCCTAGTTAGTTTCTAACCAGCTAGTTGGAGGAACTAAGTTAGGAAGTTATCTAGTTACTTTTCCCTAACCGCAAAATGACCGTTTTGCCCCTCATTGAACCTTTTGAACATTTTGAACCCTAGAACAAGAATTGATTATTCATTTTCTTTTAAATATTTTTTGATTTTAATCTTTGTCCATTGGACAATAAATGTTAGGGAAACTATTATCCATTGGATAATAGGACCCCATTTGTTTATATTAAAGATATATTTGGTTAAAGTACTAGTCTTTATTAAAAAGTAACTTTTTGATTACTTTAAAGTACCTTTTTAGATTATTTTATTATATAATCTCCCTAGCAACTATTATCCATTGGATAATAAAGGTTAGGGTGGTTATTATCCATTGGGTAAAGGCTTGGTCTTTCACATAGTACATGGGATTATTAATTTAATCTTTCTTTTTTTACCACATGTGCCAAAGTACCAATTATTTTAATATAAAAGTTACCTAATAACTATTGTCCATTGAACAATAGAAGTTAGGGGATTTATTACCCATTGGGTAATAGCATTAGTCTTCCAACAAAGTACAAGGATTTTATTAAATAATCAAGTCTTGAATTTTCCCATGTGATTTTGTGCATTAAATTATTGGGATAAATCAAAACCCTAGATTTCAAAAAGTACTTAGATTTTATTGTTTGCTTGCATGTGTGTGTGTGTGTGTGTGTGTGTGTGTATATATATATATATATATATGTACTTGAGAAAGAGAGAGAGAGGGAGAGGAGAGAGAGGCCGGAGAGAGAGAGAGAGAGAGAGAGAGAGAGAGGAAGGAAGAAGGAAGGAGGGATTTGGTTGTACTTCCATGATCTTCCATAAATCTTCCAAATCCTTGGTTGTTACTCTTCCTAGCCAAATCTTAACTCCATTGTACTCTTTTGTGCACCTTGCAATGGTTTAAACCCTTAGATCTTGTACAACTCTCATCTCTACCATTCAATTGATTCAAGAATCTTGTACCAATATCTTTTTTGCCCACCAAGATCAAATCTTAGCCTTACAAGTCTAGGGTTAGTCATTGATCTTCCATGATCTTTTGCCAAATGTCAAGGTGAGACTTAGAGAGAGAGAGAGGAGAGGGCCAAGGCTTTGCCTATAAATAGAAGGCCATTCCAAGCCTTTCAACTCACACCTCAAAGCATTTGCTCTTCCTTCTCTCTAGAAAATTTCGGATTTCCACTTCCAGGCAGCCTACTGTCCCTTCGGAAATCCCCATTTTTCTCCTGCTTAGAGTAGTTTTTAGGATCAACTTTCTTCTGGAAAGTTGTAGAGAACTTTGAAACCTTGAAGTTAGGCTCAAGAATCACCCCAATCGGTTAAGAAATGACCAAGATATTGGCATCCGAAATTCAGTAAAATTTCTGGATTTCCATTTCCTGACAGCTTACTGTCACTTCTTTCATCCCCATTTTTCTCCAACCTAAAGTCATTTCTAGGATTAACTTTCTTCATGAAAGTTGTAGAGAATTTCTTGAGCTTCGTTCTCGACCCAAGAACGACTCTATTCGGCCAAAGATTGACCGAGTTACTGCCGTCCGAAGTTCGGTCCAGATTTGGAACTTTCACCGCCCGTAGAATTTTTCAACTTGCTTATTCGGCCCCGACTAGTTTCGGATCAAGGTAGTTTAATCTTACCCTTCTAACTCTAGTATCGTTTCAAAAACATATGTTCTTTTAAACTTTCCAAAAAGAAAGAAGATTGAATTTCAAAGAAAGAAGATTGAATTTCAAAGAAAGATGAATTCACATTTGAACGTAAGTATTTGTATTTTGATCTTTAAAGATGAATTGCTTGTATTACTTGTGACGTTATGCTTTAAGCATTGATTCGAGCATGCTAAATATAGAGTTGGATGATCTTGTTGGATTACAATGAATGATGTTTACTTTTGTCCTACTACGGAGTCTTTGCATGTAACGAGACACGAGAACCGAGAAAGTAGAAACGTAACACCTAGGGTGTGGATAATGATAAGATGTGTTTTGAAACCACGATGTGACCGGACTTGGTAGCCCGTCGTGTGGGTTATGAAAACCGCAACGTGGCCGGACTTGGTAGCCCGTTGTGTGAATGAAAACTCGTAATGTGGCCGGACTTGGTAGCCTGTTGCGTGGGTTGTGAAAACCACAACGTGGCCGGACTTGGTAGCCCTTTGTGAAGATTGCCAATCGGGCCGGACGTGGTAGCCTTGTTGGTAATATGGCTTGGTTTTCCGTGGAGAGGAGCCAATGCAAGTTTTGTGTGCCAATGGGAACCCGGTGCGGCGGAACCATTGTGAGGATACTCGGGAACCTGGAATGGCGGAACCGAGGTTGGGTGTGTGTGGCTTGGTTATCCGCGGTACGGAGCCAATGCAAATGATTTTGAAAAAGGTTGATTTGTATATGGAAATGGAGACACGGTCTACGATGAGTTGCGTAGGAGAAAACTCGGAGAATCTTAGACACCAACGGTAGTTAGATTGTGGATGTGGGTGTGTCATTGCTACTGTCTGTTGTATTGTTATAAGTTAAGGGTTAGTGGGTAGGGTTTACTCTACTGAGCGTTGTAGCTCACGGTGTTGCCTTTTTGGTGACCCTGGCATATTATATGGGTGGCGACGCCAATATAATGTGTCAGATCTCATAGACGAACAGGACGAGATCTTCACCGTGGAGGCCTTCGAAGCTGAGGAGCTAGCCAGGATGGAGGAAGGAGCGGAGCAGTAGATAGAAAACCCTAGTTATTCCTCTCTTTTGTAATATTGAACTCTTGTGGGGGTTTTGTTGTAATAAGAGCCTGACTCCAATTGATTTTATCAATAAAATGTTTTATTTAACGTACCCTAATTTTGGGGGCGTTACAATCAGGATCTGTGTTGACTTTCGAAACCTAAATACTGCAACCCCTAAAGATGAATATCCAATGCCTAATGTGGATACACTTGTGGACAGCTCAGCTGGACACAAGGTATTGTCCATTTTGGATGGGCATTCAGGGTATAATCAAATTTGTATTGCAAAGGAAGATGTGCATAAAACGGCATTTACTTGCCCTGGATATATTGGTATTTTTGAATGGGTCAAAATGCCATTTGGATTAAAAAATGCTGGAGCCACTTACCAGAGGGCTATAAATGCCATTTTTCATAATTTGGTTGGAAGTTTTCTTGAGTGTTACATAGATAATATCATTGTGAAGTCAAATTCTGATGAGGTTCATTTGCAACACTTAGAGAAGGCATTTCAACAAATGAAGCATTATCAGTTGAAATTGAATCCAGAAAAGTGTGCTTTTGGAGTGTCAGCTGGAAAATTTCTAGGGTATTTAGTCCACAACAAAGGAATACAAGTTGACAAGAATAAAGCAAAGGCTATTATTGAAGCCAAGCCACCTTCTACAAAGAAGGAGTTGCAAAGGTTTCTTGGTCAATTAAATTTCCTTCGAAGGTTTATATCTAATACTGCAGGAAAAACTAAAATCTTCTCTTCTTTGTTGAAACTGAAGGAAGGGGAAGAATTCAGGTGGTCCAGAGAGCATGATGAGGCCTTCGAAGCCATCAAGGGGTATCTAGCCAACCCGCCTGTTTTGGCACCTCCCATCAAAGGAAAGCCAGTAAAGTTGTACTTAGCTGCAACACATGACTCAATAGGAGTACTGTTGGCTCAAGACAATGAAGATGGCAAAGAAAGAGCAGTTTATTATCTTAGTAAGTTTTTAAACTCCTGTGAATGCAAGTATGCTGCAGTAGAGAAGTTGTGTTTAACTTTATTCTATGCCTCCAAGAAACTCAGGCATTATATGTTGCCTAGAGTAACTTATGTTATTTCTCAAACAGATGTAATTAAGTACATGCTTTCAAAGCCAGTGTTTAGTGGAAAGATTGGGAAATGGATAGTGTCTTTGATTGAGTTTTGTCTTGAGTATGTACCACAAAAATCAGTAAAAGGCCAGGCATTGGCCAATTTTTTAGCTGATCATCCCAATGAGCTTGAGACACCAAGAGCATTGGAAGCTACTGTGGTTGAGATTAAGCCATGGAAATTATGCTTCGATAGGTCGAGAACTGCTCAAATGGCTAGAGTAGGCATAGTTATGGAGTCTCCCCAAGGGTTGAAAACCAAGTATGGTTTTCGATTGAATGAGGGGCAATGTTCCAATAATCAGGCAGAGTATGAAGCATTGATCATAGGATTAGAAATTTTACTTAACTTGAGAGTGAGTGTTGCTGAAGTCTTTGGAGATTCTCAGTTGGTGATAAATCAGCTAAATGGACAGTTTAAATGCACTAGTCCAGTATTGATAATTTATTATCAACATGCTAAGAAGTTGATGGATCAATTCTTTATGCTTACTTTAACTTATATACCTAGATTCTTTAATGAAGAAGCTGATAAAATAGCTCAAAGGGCATCTGATTTCAGAGTTTTGTCAGAAAATAAAAAGGAGTTTTGTCAATTAACTTTGAGAAAGTCTCTGCCCATCTTGCAAAATAGAATAATTGGTTTCGAAGTATTGGAAATTAATGTTTCTACTAGTCAAAATGTTGATTGGGGGCAAGTATTGATTGAATATTTAACCAAACCAGACAGTGTTGCAGACAAGGCAACCAGATTAAAAGCAATAAACTATATAATGTACAACAATGAGCTGTTCAAGAGAGGGATGGACGGCCTTCTTTTGAAATGCTTAGGCAAGGTGAGTACCTTTAAAGTAATGGCTGAAGTGCATGAAGGAATTTGTAGAGCACATCAAGCTGGCATAAAAATGCGATGGTTGATAAAGAGGTATGGTTATTATTAGCCTACCATCCTCAAAGATTGTATAGATTATACAAAGGGGTGTCAAGCCTGTCAAAAAATAAGTCCACTCAAGCATTTGCCAGTCACAGATTTGCAATATGTGATAAAACCATGGCCTTTCAGGGGATGGGCCATGGATATGATTGGAATGGTTTATCCTCCTTCATTGGAGAAGCATAAATTTATCCTACTAGCTACTAATTATTTCACAAAATGGGTGGAAGCCCAAGTTTATCAGGAGGTAAAACAAACTCATGTCATTGATTTCATAAAAGAAATCATATACAGGTTTGGAAGCCCTCAAACGATAACAGTTGATAATGGTTCCATATTCGAAGGGAAGCTGGTGAAGAATTTTGCTAGTAACCATGGAATTTCATTAGTATATACCAGCACTTATTATGCTCAGTCAAATGGTCAAGCAGAATCAACCAACAAGATCATCAAGAAGGGGATCCAAAGAATGGTGGATCAGAGCCCAGAGGTTTGGCATGAGCTGTTACTTGACACTTTGTGGGCATATAGAAATACAAAGAGGACTAGCACGGGCACTACTCCATTTGCATTAACTTATGGACATGATGTTGTGCTGCCTATGGAGATTACTGTGAGATCTCAAAGAGTAGCATGTCAAAATAATTTAGATATAGGGTCTTATCATCAAGCCATGCACATGGAATTAAAAGATATTGATGAAGCCAGAATAAAAGCTTTAAATCAAATCATGTTGCAAAAGGTAAGGGTAGCAAGGAGTTACAATAAGAGAGTTGTCCTTTGAAGCTTTGATGAAGGAGATCTTGTGTGGAAGGTTATTCTTCCTATCAGGGACAGGAGAATAAAAACGGACGGATTAGGAAAATGGGCGCCAACGTGGGAGGGGCCTTTTCAAATCCATAGAGTGTTGAGAGGAGGAGCGTATCATTTGAGAAATTTGGATGGATATGTTCATCGAAGGAAAATGAATGGAAGGCATCTCAAGGCTTATATTCCATCTATATGGGAATCCTTTCATAAAAGGTAGCTTTCGAAGGATGGTTTTTCATTTAAATGGTTTTTTTTATTATTATTATTCATTTGAATGAATGGATGGTTTCGATGGGAGTTGGTTTTTTTAGGCTAAAACCAAAGTGAATCCTGAATTCGAAGTATTGGTTGTATAGCGGTATGATTTCAATTGGTTTTGACATTCATGGGGTTTTTCCTTTGAAACTCTTATATGATCATGTTTCAGCCAAGTTGTCATATTAGCGTTCGAAGCCATGAAAGAGTCCAGAATTCCCAACCAAAGTTCCCATTATATATAAAAAAAAACAATAACAAAGAAAACCCAAATAGGTTTGAAACAGCTCCAAGTGGATCTGAACAAAAAGAAAAGGTTGCTAAAGACCACAAAAAATAAACACTCCGGCTCAAAAAATAAAAGTGAAGATCATTGCTGATCCTCACAGTCCCAAAGGAGAATCTTTAAGAAGATCCTCCCTCCGGGGGACTTTTTGCTTCGTGAGCCGAGAGGACGATTGAGAGATCATCCCAGGTCCTAGCGAAACAGAGACGCGAAGCTGTCTCCACGCACACCAACTGGCTTCGAAGCTGTTCGACCTCGCTCCGAAGGGCTTGGAGCTCTGTTTGGATCTCCCTCTTGAGCTCTGTAATCATATTGGCTAGCTTAGTCATCTCATTCGCAAGGTCGACAGAAAGAATGGGTTGATCAGTATCCATGGCTGTATATGGGGAGTGAGAGAGAGTGAGAGGAAGGATACACCGTCCTATTGACATATGGGTATATTTATACTCAAATGAGTGCAAAGAATCCACTTCAGTGATTATGAGCATTGATGAGTGGAAATACGTAAGGCTCAGAAGACGAAGGGTCTGAGAGCGTTTGGACGCCATGCGTTCTATTAATTAATGATTGACAACTCACAAGGAGACGGCTGGGAAGCCACTGAAAATAAATGAGTTGGATGAATTAATTTAGACCACATTTGGTTGGTCTTCGAAATACCAGCGTGTTTCGGAACGTTGTCAACGTTGTTTGTTATTTATTCGAGAATTTCGAAGGAGAAGCCCAGTGAGAATAAAATAATGAAAAAATGCTTGTATGGGAAATTTTGTTTTTTGTATTCTTTGGTCTTCTTTATGCTCATTACGTCCACGTTAGCAAAGTTAGAACAGTAACGAAGGGCTAAATCACCAGTTCATTGGTCAAAGCCATTACGAAATGCAGAAATATGAATAAGCATTTTTATTCATTACATCAACTTAGAAGGTTACAAAATATTACATTGAGAAACCTATCTAAGGATTCATTACATTTGTATAAAAGGCTACATTGAGAAACCTATCTAAGGCCTAATAGTATCACAAAGCTGGGTCTCTCGGGATCAACCAACTGAGATACAAAGATTTGAACCAAGCTTCATTGTGACTTGGTTCAAGCTCCCTACCAGCTATTGGTAGGGAGATAGAGCTCAAAGCTCCATTGGTAGGTAGATAGGCTTCGAAGACCATTGTCGTTTGATTCTTTGGCCTTCGAAGCGACCGCTAGATACAGGCACATCGCGAGAACTGATGTGGCTGTACCTAGGGGCCTTAGGGTTTAGGGGATATCTCGCGAGAAATGATGTGGCTATATTTGGAAGCTTTTCTTCGAAAACGTTGGAGGAGACTTCATGATGGGTTTTCTCTGAAGCCCTAACTGGAGAACGTGGTTTGGAGGTTGCTGAAGGAAGAAAAAGCAGAGGAAGAAGATGTTTGTGAGTTTTCTTTTTCCCAGAGACCTCTATTTATATTAGTAAGTTTGGGAGTAGTCATTTATGACTCTTTAAGATACGGTAGGTGAGGAGTTGGCACAGTGATCTTTCTGAGTAAAGAAAAGTAGAAAACAGTGTTTGATTTAATTATGGGTGTACTTGCCCAAAAGAATCGAATAATCAATGAAAGAATAAAGTACAAACTGTGTAAAGTTACAGAAAAGGACTAGTTACATTACAAATGGTAGTTAGTAGTCCTCGAAGAGAACTAGAGTTAGCATCCAAAAGTGACGTATGGGCTGCTCTTCTCCTCTGTTCCTCTCGAAGGGAAGGGATAAGCTGTGGGAGCATTGACTCATCCCTTAGTGCTTCGCCTTCAAGCTCTGAGAAGCCACTAGAAACTTTAGCTCTCTCCTCCCTGACCTTTTTCATTTCTTCTTGTAACCGCTGCATCTTCTTGTCAAGCTCTGAAAGCTTATCTCTTCGAGCTTGATATAAAGATAGACGAGAGGCGGTCTCGAGTGCTTTGGCTTCCAGTTTGTTAGCCTTCTCAATGGTTGTACCAATGCTCTCGGACAAGAAGTGGTTATGGGCAATCAATTCACTAAATTGCTTGAGGTGCTCTTGGAGAGTGGAATTGATTGACAAAGGAAGTCCTTGGGAGAGAAATAAAGCCTGATAGCACACCTCGAAGTGATAAGTTAAACTATGTTCAATTAAAGTAGGAAGTCCTAACTGATTAAAAGTCCTCAGAAGACTTTTTAGTGTCAGAACTTCTTCCTTCGAAAGAACATGTTTAATCCTAAAGGAAGGCAAGTTAGGAGGTGTGGGGGGGGCTCAGGAGTTGCTGAAAGCTTTCTAAAGGGTTCGAAGAAATAAGAGGAGTGGGAATAGCAATTTTATTACAAAATTCTTCCAATTGACTTTTGAAGAAGGATATATCAAATACTACTAGGGGCAAGTCAATTGGAGAAGAGGAAGATGTAGGTTTGTCTCCAGAAAGAGGGACAATTTCTGTCGTCTGCATAGAGGTTATAAGTTGAGATTAAGTAGAATATAAAAACAGGAAAGAAAAGATATGATTGGGTGTCAAGAGTACCTGATCTGAAGAAGAGGGAGTCAAGTTTGAGCCTTGATCCTCGACACTACGGAGGAGATGACTCTTCGAAACCGAAGTAGGGTCTATCCTTAGAGGCCCCTCCCCTAAAACTGATAAGGGAATGGAGGGGAAGTGATGCAGGCCGGAACCCGCGAAGGATGGGATAGTCCCGGGAAGACA